>JAZDUH010000400.1:10635000-10690000 GCA_036419115.1 Scarus forsteni | reverse complement strand
ATGCAAAATTCAAAGATTGTTTTTTTATGCAGACTTACACAAACATTCAGTTGCTGCCTGTCTCCAGTTCAAAGTAGTTAGTAGTTGTACTCGCCGCAGTATATGGCAAACTGTAGCGGCATATTTTGCACACGGTTGTTGTTTTGTCCGCAATCTTCTCACCGTTCTCTCATCTTTTACATAGGAGGCCAAAATAGGTCCACACAACCGATTTATTTGATGGAGCGTCAGCTAATTCCTCCACTTCGTCTTCCTCCAAATTGAAGCGAGTGTTTTGCTGCGGTAGGCGAGGAGGATACACATCACCAGTCGTGTGTGCACGACTTCGCGTTTATTTTGTGCTTTTATTTTTTGCGTCTTTGAATTTTATTTTGTCATTTTTTTATTGCGCGAAATTTCGTGCCACGAAATTTCGTTTCACCCCTAATTTTCACTGTAATAAAATCATGTGGAATGGCTGTAACTGAAGGCAAGTGTTGGGTGTTGCATTGAACAGCTGCTGTCCCCACTCTGTTGAAAACTTAACCACATGTTTCTCCTTGTAAACAGTAAGTACATCAAGTGCTTTTACTGCACAGCTGGAGAAATGTACATGAATTGCATTATAGTGATGAGGGTTAGTCTCATAGGCTAATCAGTTCACAGCTTTCTTTGTGGCCAAACTTTCTCCTTCGGTGTTGAAAGTGAAAGTGAATCCTTTCACCAAACAAAACAGATGAATGCTCCGCTGTTATATTCAACAGATAAAAGCTCTGCTAAGTGAAAAATATCAAAGAAATCCAAAACCTCCACAGTCTCTTCAAGGTTCCTTTTTACTCCCTCCCTGTCTACATTGATGCATGGGACCATGGAGAAAATAGTGACACGATGCTGAGGCAAAAGTGCTTGTGGGCAGTTAGGTACGGTGGCCGAGACCCGCCACCTCTGCAAATATAAGAAGACCTGCAAACAATAAAGAAACGCTGCAAACAAAAAAGAAACGCTGCAAACAAAAAAGGAAACGCTGCAAACAAAAAAACCGCTGCAAACTATATAGAAACGCTGCAAACAAAAAAGGAAACGCTGCAAATAAAAAAGGAAACGCTGCAAACAAAAAAACCGCTGCAAACTATATAGAAACGCTGCAACGGAAGTAGATTACGGGGACTATTTTTGCTGACGCACCAATGTTTTGTGAGAGGAAACAGAAGAAGAAGACGAAGAAGTTGGAGAAGAAACGACAATAGGAGTGGAAAATGTTCAACGAAAGAGGAAGTAAGTGAAAATGTGTTTAATGTCGCTATGTGTACTTTTTATTGTGTTGCTTGGTTAGGCCGTGTAGCCCCAGGTTTGACGGTTTGACGTTGAACTGGGGGATGCCGGTGCACTGTTAGCTTCGGCTAACATGGAGAAACACAGTGTTCGGCTACAGTAAGACTGCTAAAGAGAGGAGAACCGAGTTTGGTAACTTTAATTGGATATTCAGTAAAACACTGTTACACGAACCACCGCACACTCTGACTCCAGGGCAGCTTCTACCCCACATAAACTCAGCTAACAACCATGCTAACAACAGGCATTGAGAGTGTGCAACAAAAACACATTCGAGTGGAAACAACTGACAGATACATAGTTCCGACAACTTATTACTGTCATCGTTGTTGTTGTTTTTTTATGATTAATAAGCACGTTAACAATAATCTAAGGCATGGGTAACAATAGACATTGGATGAATGTGAAGGTGATGCTGTGTGGGGTGGCCAGGGACTTTCGAGAAAGTTCTATAATGTCAGATTGAGTTACAGATAGCCCAGAACAAAAACACATCTGGGTGGAAATAACTGACTACCAAAATGTTTCTACTACTAAAGTCCAAAGCAACCTAATGATAATTCATTTTTTTCTCTTGCAGATCATAATGTATTGTCCTTTTTGTGGACACCAGCAGCCCCTGAAAGCAGTGTTTTGATGCTCATGTTGCAAGGGCATAAAGTTCCTGTATGATGTCGATGACAAACCTAGCACAAGTGAAGGTAATATTTGTTTCTTCTTTTATTTAATTAGGTTTAGATAATGAACAATCCATATACTTTATGTATATGGATGAGAACACTGTATGTCATCTCTGTTATTTCTTATTGATGATTGATTGGACTCCTATTTGAACCAGAAGCTCCTGGAATAATTGTACTGGAGTCATTTCAGACTTTTTGGAGCTAAAAAGAGGAGAGACGAGCATCTTTTAAAAAGAAAAGAGCACCATCAAAAGACAACCTGAAGGTTGTGAAGGTAGCTTTTTTGCCGAGATAGACATACAATTTGCCAACAGTCCACTCTGTCTGTTTGTTAGTAACATAACTCAAAGTTTTAGATGATGAAACTTTCAGGAACTATCTGAATTTGAAAAAAGAAAATACAATTAGATCCTGGGAATGTTCCTGGTTGCTGTCTGGGAGATTCAGCTACCACAGCTTGAGCTGCCTTGGGGGAAGTTTGCACTCTCTGGGTGCTTATCAAGTTCATTTTGTTTTACCTGACCTTGCAATATGATATTTGCTGAGGGTGAAAAGTCGATCAGAAATCTTTTAATTATTTATTCATTAATTTCAAAGAGGAATGGCACATATTAATGAACATTTTTAAAAATGTAAATATGCCAGATTATAACCTTGGGCTAATTTCCATCTGCAGACCCCCTGGCAGGTTGATGGTAACATATACATACAAGACACTATGCAGACTAAATACAGAAGGACAAACCCAAGGACAGTAGACAAGTAAAAAAGAAACTAAAACATATATATTGCACATCCTCCTTTGGCAAATGGAACTTCTATAGCATTAACCCCTATTGTACTGAATATTATTGCACTGATTTATTTTGCATAGACCCAGTTTATATTGCACAAATCCCTATTGCACCAACATAGGTCACACATGCTCACATAGCTGTGGTTCCCTCAGCCACAGTGTGTTGCTGTGAAGCAGATGAACAATTAAATTTCTTTCAGGGTCAGTAAAATATTGACCTACCCATAAGAATACATATCCAGTCTCCAGTTTTACACTGACATATTAAATAGTTTTAATTATGTAAAAAATGACATATTGTTGGCTCTAAAATTTGTGAACTCGAATGCACTTGAAAGTATTAGCATTTTGATTATAAAAATTAAAACTCACAATAAAGTCTTCCTTCTTGTGTAGTGCTTTCTTTAACATTTGATACTTAGTTTAACCAAAGATCATTGTTTGTCTTTGGGTCGCTGCATTGTTGTCCTGAAAGAAACTCTGGAGATAACTGGAATGACCATGAAACTAAACTTAACAGGAAAAGTCAAACTTTCTTGATGTGTTGCTCAGTGTGAACTCTTTTCTGTACTTGCTCCTAGATTTGATGGGAGCAATTGCGGTATCCCATTCCCCCCCCATTCCAGCATCTGCTCAAACCTTCAGCAACATTATCAGCATCATGCCAGTGCCAGCAACTCCTGATGGGGATGAGCACGAAACTTCATTTGGAGAACTGCAACAACAGAACTGTCGAAGAGCTCCTTTGCAGTGGGAATCAGCGATAGAGAACTACATCATCTTGACACATGGCTGGTCTATAAATTTATCTGTGACAACACCAAAACAAACATTTTTATGAGTAGTGTTTGCTCTATGTCATTTTCCTCTCTCTGTCCTGACATTTCCTGCAACAAATAAAGTTGTCTATGCCTGAAAAAAAATTAAAAGGACAGTCTGTAGTTCAGTATTTTTTATTAAAGAAAGAAGCTGAATGTTGATTGTGTTAAACATTGGAATTGAAGGCTTGGTAAGTCAAAGGTCTCTCTTCCTGAGCCCTTCTGTTGCTTCCCTGTTGACTAAGTTCAGACTGGAACAGATCTTCCATCTCAGCAGTGTACAGCTTCACATCAGCATAACAGACAGCAGGGGCGAGGACCGTTGGATGTCAGAAACTGCAGACTGTCAAGTCCAGCCTTGAATCTAAAGCACAATTAAAATATGCATGTGAAGTTACATGTGCAGTATGTAGAAGAAACTAAGCAAGAAAATGGGACAACAGCAACAGGTTTTTTCATATGTAATTTCTTTAGTGACAAGACAATAACTTACCTCTCAATTGCAGTGCTGCTCCTGTGGATGATGTACCACATCAAGTACTCCTCTACAATCTTTTTTTCATCACATGACCTGACATGCCTGTAGCACCCAGCAGTCTGCAACATTGCGCTGTTTTGTTCCATCAAGTCCTTAAGTATTTCCAGTGAGTGTGCATTCTGAATCTAAAACAAGAGATAGCAAAGAACCACACATTTCAAATATGAATATAAGTAATTATAAAAAAAATGGTAATGTCAGAAGGATTATATGAAAGACTGGTTTAACCCTTGAGAGCCAAATTGGCATGTTTTGCTTTTTTTGAATCTCAATGTCACTATCAGTTTTAATACAAATTATATGATATTTGGGAAATGTATCTTTTTAAATTCCATTTTCCAATTATTGTAAGTTGAATAGAATAGGAGATATACACCGAGTGTGTGTTGACTCGCATATAAACACATCTCTCTGATATACTGTAATCCTGATTCTTTTAAATATTTCCCCATTAAAAATAATAAATCTAAACCTCTGCATTCAAAATAAACGGAAAACAGGTTTTAGGTGTAATCTATCTATGTTAGGTCAGGAGTTCGTTGAAAAGATCTGATGCTGTGAAAGTAATTTAAAATATTAAGAGCTGACATCTTATTACACTTTCATGAGAGAAAGCCGTTTTGGCACACAAGGGACTTTAATATTAATTTCTTGAATAAACTAATGGCTTCTAAAACAAATAATGCATCAAAATATTTATGAATTACTGACCTTGTTAGGGCTGTAGTAACATAACCCCAATTACTCCACTTGGGAAAAAAGGATATTTCAGGCTTTTCCCCATTAAAAAAACTGGATTTTTTATCACAGAGTGCATAAAACTATATGAAACTTAAAAAACACCAAAAACTAAAATACTTTATATCTATGGTATATCTACTGAGGCTGCTGGTGTCCACAAAAAGGACAATACATTATGATCTGCAAGAGAAAAAAATGAATTATCATTAGGTTGCTTTGGACTTTAGTAGTAGAAACATTTTGGTAGTCAGTTATTTCCACCCAGATGTGTTTTTGTTCTGGGCTATCTGTAACTCAATCTGACATTATAGAACTTTCTCGAAAGTCCCTGGCCACCCCACACAGCATCACCTTCACATTCATCCAATGTCTATTGTTACCCATGCCTTAGATTATTGTTAACGTGCTTATTAATCATAAAAAAACAACAACAACGATGACAGTAATAAGTTGTCGGAACTATGTATCTGTCAGTTGTTTCCACTCGAATGTGTTTTTGTTGCACACTCTCAATGCCTGTTGTTAGCATGGTTGTTAGCTGAGTTTATGTGGGGTAGAAGCTGCCCTGGAGTCAGAGTGTGCGGTGGTTCGTGTAACAGTGTTTTACTGAATATCCGATTAAAGTTACCAAACTCGGTTCTCCTCTCTTTAGCTGTCTTACTGTAGCCGAACACTGTGTTTCTCCATGTTAGCCGAAGCTAACAGTGCACCGGCATCCCCCAGTTCAACGTCAAACCGTCAAACCTGGGGCTACACGGCCTAACCAAGCAACACAATAAAAAGTACACATAGCGACATTAAACACATTTTCACTTACTTCCTCTTTCGTTGAACATTTTCCACTCCTATTGTCGTTTCTTCTCCAACTTCTTCGTCTTCTTCTTCTGTTTCCTCTCACAAAACATTGGTGCGTCAGCAAAAATAGTCCCCGTAATCTACTTCCGTTGCAGCGTTTCTTTTTTGTTTGCAGCGTTTCTATATAGTTTGCAGCGGTTTTTTTGTTTGCAGCGTTTCCTTTTTTGTTTGCAGCGTTTCTTTTTTGTTTGCAGGTCTTCTTATATTTGCAGAGGTGGCGGGTCTCGGCCACCGTAGTTAGGACTCCCACAAATGAATTTAACATAATTAGTCTGATTTTTGCTGCTACCGCTTGCACATGATGTCTACAGTTTGGACAGGGTGTCATTCCTGTCCCAAACTGTTACCACTTAAAAAAGGGTGGATCAGGGGTACTTGGTGGGTGAAATCTCACAATAATTTTGGATTTTAGTACTTGTAAAAATAGTCTGTTAGTCTGTAAAAAATGAATAAGATGAGGACAAATGTGACCACTTTTAATTAGGAGCTGAAAACAAATCACCTGGTATTCCTTATGGGAGCATTTTACTTCTTTTCACCCTCTTTTAACTCCTTGTACATCCACCTTCAGTGGTTAGAACAGTCTGGCTATCAAATCTGGAAAAGCAGTAGATTTTTCAGTACAAGGGATTGAGTGGGTGGGTTTCATCCCCTTCTGTCTCTGTCCATGATGTTTAAAAGGTAATTTTATTGAAATTCCATGCACCTCAGCCAAAACTCTGGAGTTTAGTTACACTTTAAGAGGCTGTGTGTGCTGAACAAAGCCCACATGAGGTGTGTGCTGCAGTTTTTCCAGTGCTCTTTGTGTTCTGAGAAACTGGACTATGAAAACAGGCTTGAAGTGTCATTTATTCTCCCAGGAAGAACTGACCACACATATGAACAAAGCAACTGCAAAAGAGTTAGGGTCGCAGCAACAGCTTTAATCTGCACATGCATAAAAGCATGTTCGCTCTGAAATAAGAACAGCAAACTGATTCCCAAGTGTGGACCGTTTTCTCAAAGACTTTAGTTCAGTCTGTTTCATGAAGAAGCCCAGAAAAAATGTGATCATTTCCCATGTCCTGACATTGCTGATGTGGATTATAGAGTGTAAAGTAGCATATCCTGCCACTCATTACTTGGGAGAAGTGACGTGCGTTGAGCAGCATCAACATCTTAAGTCATTCATGAGAAAGTGCACAGCAAACAAGATATAAGCAGGAAACAGCACAGTGAGCAGCAGAGTGTGTGAGGGAAAAAAGCAGCCTGATAAAGGCTGATTAAAGGCTATCAGAGTAAGGAATACATTCAGAGACTACAACATCCGTATCACAACAGCAGCTGCTGAATACACACGTCATTACAATACAGGACTATAGATGAATATAGAGGAATATAGATTTCTAGTTTTTTACAAGTATAGAATTTAGTTATAGTAGTAGTGCTGATTCCCCTTCTCAGAGGCTACACCCACAGCTAAATTAACTACTGAATGATTCTCTGAACATTATGGCCCATCAAGCAACGAGAGCTTTTTGTGGACCACTGACGATTTATTATTTCAACACCTGATGTAAGTAAAGCAGGTCACTTGCATTGCCTAATTAAAAAAATATATGTTCTGCTTAGTTATGCAGTTTATAGTTAACACTGAAATGTTCTGTTTGAAGCCTTGCTGTCTAATTCACATTTAAGAAACCTCATTGTTTCTTATGATGTAAATGCCAGAAGTGTTTTCTAGCATCTGTGAGAGGAGAAAATGTAGCAATGGACAAACGACGGTGACTTTAAACTGGGAGAGAGGAGGAGGTGATTTTGATTGTGTAAGATTGACTGTTTTCAGATTTTTGAACTTTTGATTGATAACTTTAAGTCACATACCAGTTGTATCTTTGATGTGTTGATAAATAATTCTGTTGTTGGGGTACTGAGGAATAAAAACAATCTTGATCATCAGAACGCTGGTGAGTAATAAGCAAATATTTGCACTACAGTGCCATTTAGTGACGTGTCAGGATCACTATCAGCTGTAACTTTCAGTCTTTTTGCCGCAGCAGCAGCAGTTCTTATATTATATAAGTTTATTTAGATCAAGCCAACCCAAATTCAGGTTTAGAATAATTCTATTTTTCAGTGTTGTCCTTGTAACTTACAGAAAAAGGAAAGCTTTGGATATCTATATTTTGCTTATTTCACTTTCAGGGTTTTCTCCATCAGATAGGGTTTGTCAGAAGAAAAATGCATCTTGAGGCCTTTTAGTGAGTGCATCCAACTGCAAACACCTTCCATAAAAGTTAAACTGGTTATATGGCAACTAAGACACTGTAAAGCAGTGTGTGACATTTGATGTGTGCTTGGAAAGCATTCTGTGGATGTGTGATATTATGTGGAATTATCAAAAAAAGCCTCCAGTAGCAGTTATAAAGCTAATAATAGCTTTATAATAAGAAGAATAATTGTTTTTATTTTATGTGAATAACAGTTTAGTGCCTGTGGTACAACATGCATCACAGCAGAGTGACATGACATCCACAAACTAGTGTTAAAACCTGAGGCAACTTAAATGGTCTGTTCTGATTGATCCTTTAGTTACATGAAAGCAGCAAATTACACTGTTCTAAGATTTTTATAGGTAAAGATGAACATCAAATATGTCTTGATAAAAGTAAGAGCAGAGAAAGGCTCTTTCATTCCTTCTGGCTCTTAAGGCCCACACATTGCACTGTGGCTGTGATTACCACAGAAACACATTGAAATGATTATTTGTTAAAAAACAGCAAAAGAAAACCAAAGATTTTTTTAAGTAAAAAGCCAGAACAAATTAAGCTGTGCAAGTTGTTAAAAAAAAATTCTGAGGTTGTTATCAAATTGAGGACATTTTATCAGAAGTACACCTCAGCTTCCTCATGTTCTAACTACGCTTTTAATCAGTGGAAAAACTTAATGTAAACAAAAAATCTGGCTGATGACACCAATTACAATGTACATTTTGCCCTCCAACAAAATGACTTTCATTTCTGGAAGTCCAGAAACCTTTCCATTTGAGGCTTTGTTTTATGCTTAGATAAAAGAGTTATGCCTGCCTGCACATTACACGGCTGTCAGATGGTCATGTAATGCAGGTAATGCAGTCAGCAAACAGAGAGTGGTTATGCTGTAAAATGGATGAGCAGACAATTATGGACACATGCACAGACACACACACACACACACACACGCACATTTTCGTGTTTGAGTATCCCTGTGAAGACCGTTGGCAGACAATACTGGTGTCTAAGCCAAACAACTGTGCCCTTTGACAAGGGATTCATGATTTACTTCTATAATAGAGCTCTAGCACTATGATGTTGTGGTAACACAAATGCAAGTTTAATTATTTTTTCAAGAAACATTTGTTTCCTTCTGTGTGAAGTTTGTATGTCCTCCTTGTACATGTGTGTCTTCTCCAGGTACAAGTTTCCTCCAAGAGAAAAAAAACACGGTCTGGTTCATCTGTGACTCTACATAGCCCACAGGCTTGAGTGTGCCTGGTGGTTTCTCTTTGTATACAAGCCTTTTGATTGGCTGGCAACCAAATCATGATGTACCCTGCCTCTTTCACATTGATAGACGGGAGAGGGTCCAGCCTCTTGTGACACTGAAAAGGGTAGTATAGATAATGGATGGATGAACTACCATGTCTGTTTAAATCTTCTCCACTCCTATTACTGTAATGTTACTGCTACGATATACACATGCTGACTTGAAATTTCTTGTGAGTTGGGTCTCAGATGTTTTTTGTTTGTTTGTTTTTAACAAATTCACAAGTTTTTGGCATTTAAAAAGCTGTTGTCCTCGAAGACAGTAGCATGGATACCAATTATCTGGCCTGTAGTTGGTCTTATATACCTTTCCAAGTATCATTAATAGTGCAATGCATCCAGGGTTAAGAAAAATTGTGAAAGTTCGAAACTTTACATGGGAATTAAAAATTTATGGGGAAAAAACAGGAGTACACCTGAAATGCACAAAAAGGAAGGTTGGCTCTTCACAGGGATTTTAAATATAGTTGCAGAGTTATATTTTATCATAATCCCAACTAAGCAACCGGATTTCATGTAAATTCCTGAGAATAGCTTTGTTTCGCCTCAATCACATGCACGTAGTACACTGCTTACTGCAGGGGAATTAAAGCCATGCCCCCTGTATGCTCTGTACCTTCCTCTATCACATGCACAGATGATTTCTAGAACCCTGGACTGCTGCAGGGACTGTTGTCAGTTTAAAAAACAAATGGCTGGACATGGTCTAATATAACAAGCTGTAACATGGACACTTAAGCTGTAGGCGAACAAAATGTTTCTGGAAAACATGTTAAGTTTATTTTGGGGCATTTTATAATTTTGAACATGTTCATTTACAATTGTTTTTGAAGAGAATCCTGTTTAAAGTTCAAATCCGTTTTTTTTTTTATTTTTCTGTAATTTCCCACTGTTCAAGCCTTGAAAACATAATACTAACAAATACTTGCCAGAGTTGTTTACTTTTATTTCTCATGAATAAAGGATGGAAAAAAACTCAAAAGACATTTCCTGACACATTTATTGACAAAAAGAGCAGGCAGCCTGTTCTAATAATAGAATTTAAGGGCTTGAGCGATTTCATCTGTGTGCAAAAGTACTTTTTGAACATTTTGAGCACAATGCAACAATACCTCGATAACAATACGTTTCGTCACAATAACCATGTTATGAAATTTTCATACTATTACAACCCTAGTTGGCAGCCATGCATTAACAACCAACCTATTAACCATTTGGAGACATGTGACTAACATGATATTACTCAGTTCTGTGGATGGCAGAAACATCACTATTGTCAATTGACTTTAACTTATTTTAGCAAATAAGTACTACAGAGATGCATTTTTAACCACTAAGAAAACTGAGAGTATCAATAATAAAGAAAAAATGTCATTGAAGCTTTAAAATGATCCTGATTATAATAATTAAATGAGTGTAGACTAAAACAGCCGCTGTACAGCAGTCACACAACACTTTGATGGCTGTTTACAGTGAGGCTCAAAATGGGAAAAGCAACCACTGCTCAGCAGGATAATTTGGCGATCTTTCAAGGATTTCAAGCATTTATCTTGGACACATAAGGACACTTGTATCAACATGGAGTACATGCAACAAAAACTTCTGCTGGCAGGGACAAGAAAAATGCTGCACAAGCTAAAGTTCATTTACCACTTCCTATGTTTTAAATTATAAGTTTACTTGATGATTGCTAGCCTTAGCCCACAAAGTGTTTCTGTTGCAAAAGACGCTTCATAAAATGACTATATACATATACTCTATTGCCAAAAGTATTCACTCACACATCCAAATAATCAGAATCAGGTGTTCCAATCACTTCCATGGCCACAGGTGTATAGAATCAAGCACCTAGGCATGCAGACTGCTTTTACAAACATTTGTGAATGAATGGGTCGCTCTCAGGAGCTCAGTCAATTCCAGTGTGGAACTGTGATAGGATGCCACCTGTGCAACAAATCCAGTCGGGAAATTTCCTCACTCCTAAATATTCCACAGTCAACTTTCAGCTGTAATATATGAAAGTGGAAGTGTTTGGGAACGACACAACTCAGCCACAAAGTGGTAGGGCACGTGAACTGACGGAGCAGGGTCAGCAGATGCTGAGGCGCATAGTGCGAAGAGGTCGCCAACTTTCTGCAGAGTCATCCGCTATAGACCTCCAAACTTTATGCGGACTACAGATTAGCTCAAGAACAGTGCACAGAGAGCTTCATGGATGGGTTTCCATGGCTGAGCAGCTGTATCCGAGCCAAACATCACCAAGTGCAATGCGTCTCCACCGGACCCTAGAGCAGTGGAGACGCGTTTTCAGGAGTGACGAATCGAAGAAAACGATACTTGTCGGACTGCATTGTGCCGAGTGTAGAATTTGGTAGAGAGGGGATTATGGTGTGGGGGTGTTTTTCAGGAACTGAGCTTGCCCCCTTAGTTCCAGTGAAAGGAACTCTGGTCATAACCTAAACTCTCACTCTGTATGTCAGCACACCAAGACATTTTGGACAATTCTATACTCCCAACTTTGTGGAAACAGTTTGGAGCTGGCCCCTTCCTCTTCCAACATGACTGTACTTCCAACCTGATAGAACACCTTTGAGATGAATTAGAGCGGAGACTGAAAGCCAGGCCTTCTCGTCCAACATCAGTGCGTGACCTCACAAGTGCGCTTCTGGGAGAATGGTAAAAAATTCCCATAAACACACTCCTAAACCTTGTGGACAGCCTTCCCAGAGGAGTTGAAGCTGTTATAGCTACAGAGGGTGGACCGACGTCATATTGAACCCTATGGATTAGGATGTCACCTAAATTCAAATGTGAGTCAAGGCAGATGAGCAAATACTTTTGGTAATATAGTGTATATGATAATGAAATTTAAAGACTTGTTGGGGTCATCCATCACACAGTAGTAGATAATCATGGTTGGATATGTTGGTTTAAGCAATGCATTATTTGAGTTCACATGTTAAAATATCAGATGGTTCAAAAGAGTGTAAAAGCACCACATTCTAATGATGTGTTAGTGCATTGCTTCTTGTTGCCTTCAGCAAATCAGTACAGGCCATTTGCTCAGCCTTTTGCTCCCTGTTACACTGGTAATGTAATCTTGACTTCAGTTTACTTCATGTCAAAAGAGTTTCCCACAGCTTCTTGTACCTTCTTCCACAGTAAAACAAAACCAAAATCAAGGAGCCACTTAGTGGGTCCTTAACAGATATTTTCTTTACAGGACGTCTTCTCAGATGAAGTGAGGAACAATTAGAAGTTTTTTTTTTATAAACTAAAGAATCCAAAACTTAAATTGGCTTGACAAAGATAAGACTCTCATCAAAATAAACAAACACATGGCTTTTCAGTATCATCGTCAGTCTTTTAAACTTCTCCAGAGAAAAGGAAAAGCAGTAGGAAAAGGCATTACCAGAGAAGTGTGATAAACATAAGGGTGATTAAATACGTGTTAGTCTTCCACTGGTTAATGTGCTTGATGATAAGATTTTTTTGCTGATAGTAACAAGCCAAGAAAGAAATGCTGAATAGACGTGTGAAGATTTTTCAACCTGAATAAGATCCTAAGCAAATCCCATCTGAAGGGAGTATGAAAAAGAGTAGTGTGCTCCTCTGTAATGAATCATTGATGTGTTTAGGCTAAGACAACACAGCTCAGGATAGTGTGGAGGACATAAATAAGGAGAAGACAATGTGTGACAAGAGAGAGCTGTAGGGACGAGGTGAAGGCATAACACAGGACAGAAAACAAGGTTATTATTTATGCCTGTTCACTGAACACTGCTATGGTTTTCATACTGTCGGTAAAAGAATAGCACGAAGTAGATAAAGAAGGCTCTCAATTAATCAGGACGACAAATAGAGACTCACTGTCAGCTCCACCCACCTCAGCTGCTTACTTCATGTTTTGCATTGAAGAAATGTATTCAATGAAAAAACGCTTTTAGTCTGTTTACTGTATATACCATAAATAAACCTATGTGTCTATTTTGTGGATAGAGTGCACACAATAAAAGAGGACAGCTGTTTTTAAAGTGGATCTCTTGGTTTCCTGGAACTTTGCCCACAGCAAATAGGGAGCAGCAAACATTAACTATGCAAGTTTTGGGTTTGTTTTAGTTGTTTTGAGTATTGTTCATTATGTTTTATGATGCACAGCCATAGTTTTAATTGACACAGTTTATTTTTAAATACAGAATGTGAATATTTACATGCTGAGATAACTACATAATCAATAGTTCTTTGGTATCACAGCAATGTCTTTGATTAAATAGGTCTATTGTCAAGTTGAAGCTATGGGCTACAACAAGACAACAACAATGAAAAAAGTGTGTGTCACTCTTGAGCTGTGCAGTGCCCATGGTTTGCTCACAAATCACCAGGCCTGTGGTATCATTTAATAGCAAAACCTTAGTTTCAACACAGTCAGAGAAGTTGGCATGTAAATTTCACAAATTTATAGACTTTTAATAGTTGGACCAGGGTCACAAAATCCCAGGAATTTCAGAAGTTGGAACTTTACATGGAAATAAACAGGAACAAACCTGGAATTTAAAAATTGAAGGTGAGGCCTCAACAAGGATTTTGAATATGGTTGAGGAAAAAATATTTTAGCACTGCCTTGACTAAAACAACCAGATTTCATGAAAGCTTACTTACACTAATATCTATGCTATTCCTCAATGACGGGCCTCCTACACGCACTGTGTGTTCCTCCATCACATTAATATATTTTGGAATATTTCCAAAATACCACAGCTTCACTTTCTATGGAAGGTGTCTGGAAAGCTTCCAGAATAAGTTCACCCATTTTCAATTTTAAATAACAATTACTGATCAACAATACAATGAAATTTCCATTCATATTGTTTAATTTCTTAAAGAAGAATAACACCAGACTATAAGCTTATGATTACAATTTAAATCAACCCAGTTATACTCTCTCTATATATATTTGTATTAAAAAACTGATTAGATGTTAATATGCCAATCAGAATAGTGAATATTGTAAAATAAAACCTACTTGGCATGAGCATAAAAGCACTGGAACATTTTAGCTGTCAGCATGCTGGCATTAGCCATTCCAAACAGCCACGGATGTGCAGAGCATCTGTGGCTGTAAAAATGAAGCTGGCACAGTAAAATTACCTGTTGGATGGACAAATAATCCCCTCCACAAGCACCTTTCTGATGTTGGGTAAGTGAGTTTCATCTCACCATTCCCTTATCTTTCTCAGAAGGACATATCCACACAGTTCATGGAGTAATTGGTCAGCTGTGTAAAGGTGAAAAGGTGAGGAACAGGTTTTCTCTTACTCTTTTCTTTTTATCTACTGCATAGGTCACATTAACTGCAACACTATAAATTAGATGTGGAGACACAGTATGCATGCATAGTGTTTTCCCCCTTATACGGTCCATATGTCTCTTCTTCATCCTCTGAGTGCAGCTAATAAATTCAGGCATTACTGTTCAAAAAACTGAGCATTTCATCACTTTGTATTTCAGCTGTGTTGTACCTGAAATGTTTGTAATAAAATGTATTGCAGCTGTAAAGGCAAAAAGAAATGAGGCACGAGTTCATATGCTGTTCAATACTCGTTCTAACGTCTTTTTTCCTGTTCCTTGCTGATTTTTGGCTAATTATAAGAGTTAACCCTTTTTCAGTACCAAAGACACCAGATGTAAACATGTGCTTTTTGAGCCAATAAACTTGCTGCCACAGTCTAAATTATGGCTCTCCTCTCTGCTGCAGTCATACAGAACCAAGTCTTAAGTTTGGATTAATATAACCATCCTACCCCCCAGCCACTTGCTGTCAGGTTCATCAGTGCCCAGGTTCAGATCCCCAGTATCTGGGACCAGACCCATGCTGTCCAGAACAGCTCTACAATTTTTTCTCCAGATTACCAGTGTCTGTGTCCTGAACATCAGTATCTAGCATCAGATCATCAGTGTCCCAGTTCAAATATCATCATTGCCCAGGTTCAGCTCTTCAGTGTAAAGGTCAAATTACCATTGTCCAGGTTCAGAACTTCATTGTTCAGGAACTGAAAAGTTAGGACTTGGTCCACGACACTAGTGTCTGGGTCCAGTTCATCAGGCCCTATACATGGCTCTTCAGTGTCCACTACCAGATAATCAGTATCCTGGTCTAGAGTATAACTGTCTTGGAACATAATTTAATTTGTATTTTTCCTGGTCCAGATAGTAAGTGTTGAAATCCAAAACATTAATGTCATGGTCCGGATCACCATTGTCAGGATCTGGATTTTTAGGGGCCGCTTACACGAGGCTGAATACGGTCATATCCAATAAGTTTTAATTGCGTTCTGGCCTTGCATTTACATGGGAACACTTTTCAGCATGCCTAAAAATGGAAACTTTTGAAACCAGTGTCCAGAGTGGAAAGTTTTTAAGACACTCCTCCATGCAGCTCCGTCTAAAACAAAATCAGAGCGTTTCAGGGTGAAATGCTTATGTCACGGCATGCACAGTACTCTTTCACAATAAGTGTGTGCTCGCATACCAGGAACGACAGCTCCGACCATCCACCAAGTAAGTGTGTGCCACTTACCATGTTCAGTTTGTTATCCAGACAAAACTATCCAGACAGATTAGTTGTTTAAACAGATTTTTTGTCCAGAAAGAAATTACTGCGTCTTTGTGCACCCACTCACCATTGTTGTTCATGAGAAGTTTTTCTTCTTCGTATGTGTATTGTAGCAGCGCTGCCTCTCTGCAGACCTACACCGCCATCTACTGGACTGGCATGCACACTACAGCGGATCGACTTTGAATACGCAAAGGAAAAATCTTTCCAACACTCTCCGAGTAACCATAGCCTCAGTGGCCCAGGTCATTTCTCCACTGTCCAGGCTTCAGTGTCCAGAGTCTCGAAAATAAGATCACCACCGTCAAAGCTTCATCATCAGTTTAAGGTCCATAATATCATTGTACCAGTCAAGCTCTTCAGTGCCTGGGGTCAGATTATCAGTGAGCAAGTCTTGTTACCACAAGTCTCTCCTGCAACACAAACAGCATTTTTTACTATCTCTTTCCTGTTGTCTGACTTTTCTCCTCTTCATTTTCAAAAAAAAAAGTAAAATGTAGTCTAAGTTCCAAAGACACTTCATATCTCTTTTTTTGGTAAATTATACATTATTCCACTAAATGGAGTACCTCCTGATTAAAATAACTTTCTTTTTTCTGTCTCAAGCTTAATGAAATATTTAAATGCCTGTCACACAGGCCTCTGCGCAGAGGGCTTATTATGTCACTAAAACCAGTATCACAGCTTCTAAGTGCACAAATTCATCTGACAGCCCTACTCTCCTGGTGACTGTGTATGTGTGCTTAAGGTCCATGATGGAGGTCAATGTCTCCTGCCTGTGTACACAGCATTTGGAGGCCCATTCCCCACCCCTTAGGTCAGAGACACACTGACATCAGCAGTCTCTTCAATGACGCAAGAAGACTTGTTGTTTTCCAACTTCCACTAACAATCTCTGCCTCTGAGGACCGAAGAAAAAGACTTCTTTCATCAAGAAGTAGTGTACAAAATACACACCTCTGGAAGTAATTGGTCTGAGGCTGTCTGAAGTTTAAAACCTTCAATATTTCCAGCTCTTTTTTTTTAACTGATGACCTGTTACACTACCAACATCAAGCAGCACAGCAGCTTTTACCACAGAAATCACTTGGAAAATATGGACATTTAGAGTACTGTTGTGCTAATGTCCTTGTTTTGTTATGTTCAAACTGTAAAGTAATAAAAGTGCCATAAAAACAGCAAAATTATGAGCTAGTGATGGAATTATTTAGCATTAGAATGACTTTTTAAAATCTGAATGAACCAGAACACTATGAAATGAACCCTTGTTTTTCCTTAATGCTTGTCTATTTTAATTCAGCATTGATATTCTAAACAATATTAAATAGTAAATACATGATATAACAATATGCATTTTAAATAGTGCATCATTTCATAGTCTGCTACTTTTATTGAGCCTGATGGGGTACATCACATTTGCCTAACTGCTTTCTTTGTGTATGCCACAACAAACTAGGCAAATACTTGCTCTAAGCTAAGACCAAACAGCATTGAAATAGATAGTGCATCAGAACATCATGTCACAGTAATGAGTATGACAGGTTTCATCCATGCAGTCAAGCGTTGATGAGGCTGAGTCTGACAAGGAACACATTCAGACAAAGCTTAAGGGTTCATTAGACAGGGACAACTTGGAGACAGACACAGAGATAATCTCATCATGAAAAAATAGTAATTATGAACATGGACGCTTTTGCTGACCATATGTAAAAAAAGCTGTACCCTAGTGTAAGAGTCAGGATACAAGAAGAGCTAGGCAGTGCCCAGGAAACCTGTGACAAAAATCACAACTCTTACGCCTGATCTACTAAAGATTTGCGAGTATAAAAACATGGCGAGAGCAAAACTGATCCACTAACTGGGTGAACTGTCAAATGAGCAAAATAGCATGGGCAATCCATTTAGCGCATTGATGAATATGCAGAATACACGCAGATTATCAGAACACAAAAAAATACTGGAAGGAGGAGATGCAAATGTAATCATTTAGCCCCCACAATGTGATTTATCAAACCTGAAACTTCATTAGTGTATTTTGTAATACTTCCTTGTTCGCAGCTGGTTCTGCATCACAAACATTTACAAATTGTGGCTTACTGAGTGAAAAGAGAGAACTTTCAACTGCATCTAATGTATTTAGTGGCCATACAGAGCTCATACAATCCCACTTCAAAAAACTGAACTATCCCTTTAATGAGCAGGTTTTTGGTCTGTGGAAGAAATTAAGAGTGCCCTGAGAAAACCCATGCATGCAAAGAGGAAAGGCCCTGACCAACCTTAGGTCAAACTGGCGACTTTCTTGCTGTGAGGCACATGCACTACCTGCTGTGCCAACGTGCTTCCTCTTTACAAATCCATGACTTAAAAAAGTTTATCCTTGGCAGGATTTAGCTTTTCCTTGATGGTAAAGTGCAGATCAACAATTAAACTAATATGATAGCTCAGAGAGCACAAACCGCTGTTAATGCATTTCTGCCATTTTTAGACAAATTGATAAGCAAAATGTCAAAAGTGCCTTATCACACAATTTAACTAACATTCAAAAACTTCCTGGAGCCTTGTCCATATTTGGATCACCACCAAAATCTAATCACATCTCCCTTGTGCCATGACCAAAATTCCCTAGAAATGTCATCTGAATCACACACTTTTTGAGTGTTCCTCCGTACAGACAGAAAAACAAACCAAGATGGAGATTTGCTGGCAAAAACATAACCTCCTCGACCGATGTATTAATGTAAAAACTGTCAAAACAGCCTTGAAGATAGTTCTGGTAGTTTACTACTGACAACAACTTAACAATCTTTTCTTGTTTAATGGTGATTAGCACAAAGGCATTTTTCATTTGACGTAATACATCATGTTCTTTCTCTTCCTTAAAAAGAAACAAAACAAGAAGAACAGAACTCTTTAAATATTATACTTGTATCTTTTTTTTTTAACCTGTTTGTTTTTATTATTTTAGGGGGGACTACCAATGGAAATTAGCTTGGTAGCTAGATTTGGGTACATTTACATTTTATTTTTTTAAAGTGTGTATGAATGTACATTGTCCCTCCTTATCAAATAAACTAAATTGAAATTGAAATTGAAATAACAACGAAGACTAAGAATACCACCACATACATGTTATTCTGTATTTTGTGTGATGACTGTCATTAATTATACAAAAGGGTGTTTTTCACATGCTCTTGCCAGTGCTATATTCTTAGTTTTGTGTCTGGAGAGAACAGTTATGATGTCCTAAGAAAGTATGGTAAATGTGTGCTATAGAAAAGACATATTTAATATTTCTCTGTGGTTAAGTCGCTGTATGCTGTTTCTACTGCAACCACACAACACTCAGGACTGCCAAAGCTGAAGGAAACATAAGCTAAAGCTCTTTCTGTAGCTTTTCAGCATATGTGCATGTTGTTTGTTTCAGCCTTATTAGGGGAGATATGCATAAAAAGCACCGCTTTAGGCCAAACCTCCATCCAACAAGAATGTGTCACAGTCCCTTTCATGGGCCATGCTTCAGTGCACGTGTTGTTTGACTTTACATATTTTTAAACATTTGTGATAAAATCCTTTCACATAGAGTACTATGAAGCAAAAAATAAAATGAATACAATTTTGTATGTATATCAAAGGAATGTGGTCTAATTTCACAGCAAACTACACTGTTAAAATGCATTTTTAATTATTTCAAAAGGAAAGAATGGACAGAAATGCTAATGCATTAGAAATCAAATGAAAAAAGCACTCTGAGAGCGCAGACCTAAGCCAGCACCACAGTCCTCACCCATATTGTGATTTTCACCATAAATATTGGTCCTAACTTCATTTCATCTAAATTTTTAGATTCCTTGACTATGAAAACATACCATTGGCAATTGGATTCATAATGATTCATAAGATTCATAATATTTTAGTTCAGTCGCTATTCACAAAAATCTCATTTTTCGTCATGGCAGATCCAGACGGTGATCCCGATCACTCCCAAAACCTAATCCGGACATTTCCTGAAAATTTCATTGAAATCTGTCCATACTTTTGAGTTATGTTGCTAAGAGAGAAACAAAAAAAAACAAAAACTGAACAAACAGCAATAACATAACCTCCTGGAGGAGGTAAAAGGTCATAAATGCATTTTGTATACTGCTTATCCCTTTCAGGGTCAAAGGGGGGACACAACCATTCACACTCACACTCTTACCTAAGGGCAATTTAGAGTCACCAATTAACCTAATGAGCATGTTTTTGCTCTGTGAGAAGAGGCCGCAGTGCCCAGAGAGAACCAGGAAGAACATGCAAACTTCATGCAGAAAAGCCCTGCGTGATCCGGGCATCAAACCGGGGGCCTTCTTGTTGTGAGGCATGTGCACAACCTGCTGCACTGCTGTGCCGCCCTCTCACAATAGGTTTGCCATGTTAAATTTTTTTAAAAGTGAGTTTTTTTCTTTTACACATCTTCACCCATTTTCAATGAACCAATGTGACTGGTGTTTAATCAGTGGCTCTCATCTGTAGTAAGAGATTATCATTATTTTACACTTACACATCTTCTGAGAAGAAGTTCTCAACTGATACAAAATTGATGACTTTTCATCCTAATGTGGTTTCAGACTTTATAATAATCTTTTTTTTGACACAAATTCTATCAGGAGAAGTGACTAGGGTTGTAAGGAAATACCTTCACATTTCCAAACAAGGTAGGCCTACAAGATGCTATAATTTACATGTAACCTAAAATATAACAATAATAACATTTTATTTGAAACCACTTTCCATGACACTCACTGTACAAGATTAAAACAACAACAACAAAATCAACAATAAAACAAAAAAAAAAATCAGCAAAACACATGATGATGAAAGGTATGAGGATGTAACCGACAGGCTGTAGTTATATGGAGTATGCAGTCCTGAACAGATTGGATTTTAGTCTGGATTTGAAGAGGGATAGAGAGTTTAAGTTTTGGAGGTCCGGTGGGAAAGAGTTCCAGAGCAGAGGAGCAGAGCGAATGAAGACCCTGCTCCCCATGGTGCTGAGGCAGGCAGAGGGTACAGGGAGGTGGATGGAGGAGGAGGATCTGAGGGAGCAGGCTGGAGTGGCCATGTGGAGGAGGTCGGACTGATATGGAGGGGCGAGGTTGTGGTTGGCTCTGAAGGTGTACAGGAGGAGTTTGAACTCTATTCCATGTGGAGGTGCTGTAGGATCGGGGGGATATGATGGTGTGAAGGGGTCTTGGTGATGATGCAGGCAGCTGAGTTATAAAACCGCTTCGAGTTTAGGGAGGGACTTTTGGGGGAATCCGAAGAAGACAGAGATGCAATAATCTAAACGGAAGGTGACAGAGCTGTGAACAAGAATGGAGGCCCTGTGGGGGGTGAGGAAGGGGCAGGGACGGTTGATATTATGGAGGAATATGTTATTTATGTGAGATTGGAAAAGAGCATGCTGTCAAGGATGACACTCAGACTGTTAACCTGAGGGGAAGAGGAGACTGAGGAAATGTCAATGAATGTCAACTTTAGATGGTGTGGATTTAGTACCATTGAGGAGTTCTGTTTTGTCACTGTTAAACTCGAGGAAATTAGAGGCAAGCCAGGATTTTATGTCAGATAAGCAGGAGATGAGGCAGGGGGGTGGGAGTTTGGAATTTGGTTTGCAAGAAAGGTAGTGCAGGGTTTCATCCGTGAAGGAGTGGAAATTGAATCTGATATGATATGAAGATATAATCAAGGGGGAGGAGGTAGGTGATGAAGAGGAGCAGCCCCAGGACGGGCCACCAACTACTGCAGGTAATTGTATTGGCAGTGCACCAACTGGTAGGCTAATATTAGCCAGTGCAGAAGACACGCAGAATGCAGGAACAGAAATAAAGACAGCATTTAAACACAAAAAGGTGAGTGTAGCATCTCTCACATACGAGCAGTTTAACTGTTCATTCAGGCCGTGAAACCAGCAAAGCCTTAAAAACAATTAAAAAGTACCGGGGAGCAGCAGCAGCGAGTTGTGCCAGCGTCCGATCACCCTCAAGTATTTATATTAAGGTTGATCCAGCAAGCTCAGACCACGTTTCAATGAGTCGCCAATCTACTCTCACTGTCCACCTTAGTTATAACAGGTTGGACCCCCTTTTGCATTCGGAACTAAATTAATTCTTTGTCGCATAGATTCATCAATGTGTGTGAGACAGTACTCAGAGCAGTTATTTGAGTAATTGTTGCATGATGGGTAACTATTGTGAATATTCTCCCCTTATCTTTGGCATTAGATGGCAACTTTGTCCAGAGGGCTGCCACTCACAGGATATCCGAGCTTTTCTGGATCATTCTCTGTAAACCCCAGGGACAGTTTTATGTGACAATCCAAGGAGGTAGAAAGTTCCTGATTAGGGCTGGGAAATTAATCAAAAAATGATCAAAACCAACATTTAGACCCTCAAATCAAATTAATGCTCATGTCGATTATTTTGATTATTAACCGCAACCCCTCCATATAATCTGGGTTCACAGATATTTAACTAACATGATGATGATGCGCCAGTCTATCAGAGGACATTGTAGCCAAGAAAAATGTAATCTCCGTTGTTTGTGCACATTTTGGATTCTACGAGCAGAAAGAAGTAAAGTGTAAATACAGCAGGAAGACCATTCTGACGACCATTAGTAACACTAGGGCTGTAAAGTCTAGGGCTGTAATCAACCAAAGAAATTGTTGGTCGACTACAACACAGTAATTGTAACCAAAAATCGACCAAAAAAAACAGTCGACTTGGACTTTACTAGGGCTGTAAAGTCCAAGTCGACTGGTCGACTAATTGGTCGATGCGTGCTCAGTCGACCAAAATTCTGTTTGGTCGACCAAATGTGTCATTTTTTTTTTTTTTCCCCCGCAGTTCATTTCATCAGAAGAAACGTATCTAGTGAAATGGGGGTATTTTCTGAGCACCCCCATCATGTCTCAGAACACCATTTTAATGTATTTATCGTTCATTTCAATATTTTTTATTTAAGAGCATTTCAGTATTCTAGTCTAATAATCGTGTATTTGTTTTATAGCTGCATGCGGTCTGCGGGTTCCATCACCCAGCCTGCGCTGGATTTTATGCCTCATATAAACACCCAAATGCAAAAACTACATCACAGAAGGAATTGACCATTTATTTCTGAGGGTATGAGGCCCATTGGTGTCGTGGAAGGCCAAGAAAAACATTGCAACCTGGATATTCAGTGCCAGCGCGCCAGACAATTACGCACGCCCTCACGGCAAAATACCAGGGGTTAAAAAGAGAAAGTTTCCGAGTTAATAGATAAAGATAACAGATGTGTACGTCTCTTCGAATGGACCCCTATATGAGAGTGACTGCCCATTTCATTGATGAAGACTGGAAAGGAAACAGTCTTGTGTTGAGAGAAAAAAAGGAGGTGCGCACACGGGAAGAACCATCGCTGAGCGACTATGAAGTTGGCGGTGCCTTCAAAGTTCCAGCAGGAAAAGTGTCTGTTGTAGTGAACAATGTGGTTAATATGAAACTCTGTGTGGGAACACTAAAAGAGTCCCATGAATTTCCAGGCTCTAATGTTTTTCTGGATATCGCGCCCAGCACAATTATTCACGCCATTAACAGCAAAAATACGAGGGAGAAAAAAAGAAAAAGCTTCCAAGTTAATAGATAAAGATAACAGATGTGTACGTCTCTTCGAATGTAGTCCTATATGACAGTGACTGCCCATATTATTGATAAAGACAGAAAAGCAGAGTCTTGGGTTGAGAGAAAGAAAGGAGGGAAAGAGGCGCAAACAGGGGAGAAACACGGAGTGTTTCCCTCCAATTGGTCGATTTTGGTTGACAAATTGCTGTGTTTTAGTCGACCACCAATTTCTTTGGTTGATTACAGCCCTGTGTATAATCTGCATTACCATTTAGCTAAGAAATATAGAAGAGTAATTTTTCATCTTCAGCCCTAATTTAAACACGAAGCAATACAAATGTTGATTAGGTTTTTAACTGAAATCATTCTGGGGAATTAAGAGAGAACTGAAGTCCTTCATCTCTAAAATTCAACTCTACTATTATTCTATTCAATGAAAGAAGAAAGCTAGAGCATAGAGAAGATGAAAAAGATTTTTTTTTTTTTTAATTACGCTCATACCTTGTTTTTGCTGGAGCACAATGTATACAGTAGATTTTGTTTGTAGTTATGGAAAGTTGTCATATGACCAACTTGACACCCAAAGCTCACAGGAACAGTGCGGTTGCAACAGCTTCCAGTTGAGCAGTTGTTAAGATAAAGCGGCTGTTGTTTGTGCTCTGTACTGTGATAATAGGCCTTGTTGGGGAGCAAAAGGGAGTTACACTTGACCCTCGACCCACACACACGGTGAGGGGGTGGGTATTTTTAGACCCTAACAAATGCATGCATCTCAGCAAACAGAAACGGCTCGATACTGTTACCCCCTCCAGGGTTTACAAAGTGTTTCAGAAAAAAGTAAAACCTTGTTGCGTGCTTTTATTTCTCAAACCCTTTACTGATATTGATTCTTTTGTGATGAATCTTTTTGTTCCTGTCTCCACCCTGCATGAAAATGTCTCTGTGTGCACTGGCCAGGAACTCTATTCCCACAGGACACGCAGGTTAACTCCCTCCTACTGAGAGAGACGCAGGCTCAACATGAGCAGAACTGCTGCCTTTCAAGCTTGAAAATCTGCTCCACAACTTGAACCCTGGGATGCCACGTGTACACAACTTCTGTTCAAACAGTGGAGTGTGTAGGTTGGTCATTAGTGCGTAATCACATAAGCCACTTAAAAGGTGATTGTGTGATTTATCTTCCAACAAAGACAGCCATGAAGTGTTTCCATCACCACAGCCTACTGATGTTTGTGAGCCAAACATGAATTATCTGTGTGCCCAGAGAACATTCAAGCCATGACCTCCTGAGCTTTCGGTTAAATTCCTCAATCAATCTACAGCATATAAGCTCTTATTGAATTTAAAATGGCAGGTAATTTTCTGCAGAGTGGCTTCTTACTGGAGAGACCCTAAACAGTTTAAACACCTACACATGGCAGAGAGCAGTAGATCATGACTGGTCCATGAGTTATGAGCTAAGACATCAGAGAGAGTTGAGTATCTGTTCTAATTCTTTTGCACTGTTTGTTTTATATTGACCATTTGCAGATATTTGACTAACATGGCATCACTCACTTCTGCAGACAGCTGAAGTACCACTGTGGTTAATGAACCAAATTGCTTTTGGACCAATAATTACAGCAGAGATGCATTTTTGAGCCACCAAAGTAATAGAAAGTATCATGAATATGGAACAAAAATGTGACAGTCCATTAAATATTCTGGTCACCGTAAGACAGCTGATTACAGTTTGGCTCAGAAGAGGTAAAACAAACAATCTGCAGCAAGAAAATTTGGCAATCTCTCCAGGGATCATGACTGTCAATTGTTTTGGATGCATGAGGATCCTTGTATGAACATTCAACAAAAACACCCTGAAGGAGACTTAGCGGGTTTGAATGACAAATGGCGGAAACGTCAATGGGACCTGGAAGACATGAGAACATCCATGTTGCTAGTTTATACATTTTGGGCTTTGTCATACCAGGTCATCAGGATGACCTGGTATGACAGCTTCAGGGTGTTTCGGGATCATAGTATAATAGTGTCTAATATGTGTTAATGTGCAGCCTGTGTCACTCGCCGTGCAGATCCTTCTTGCTGTAATGACACTTTATCGCGTCATCATACACTTTATATTGTCCATCAACATTTTTCACTCTTAACAGAAAAACCAGAAGAGTTGGATAAAAGTTTATCCTCAAAGTAAGTACAGCTTACACCGATTTCAAACTAAAAATGTGCAGTTTTGATTTTAATTATAGCCAAACATTTATTGCGTTCTAAGCATAGCTATTGTTAACTTTAAATGGATGATTAAGTTTTAATGCTTTGCCTGTTTATTACAGTTTTCATATCAATATGGTTAAATGTTGCTTTACTGTTAATTGACAGAAGCGGAGGAAGAAAAAATGTAGGGTGAAGGGGAGCCACAATGTGAGAAAGAAAAAACACTGTATGGCAGCAATAGAAAAGACACATAATTTACGATCTGTGAAAGTGATTCACAAATGTCCTCCTTTAATGTTAATGCAGTACTGACGTACTAGAAAACCAAAAGGCCTGAAATGTTATATACTGATGTGAGGATGTCAAACTCTTTTATTGTCAGGTAACTGCTTTGACAATTTGTTGCATCCCTTGCAAAGATGGGCAGAAGTAGAGTAGAGCACTCCACATACACTTAGAAATGCTGGCCACACCACAGACTGAGGACCGGGGGGGATCATGTTAAAGATAGCGGGAGAACATGGACAGATCATGAGGCCATTGTCAGAGAATAATGGTGGTTTGCTACGAAAAATAAGCACAAAATATTACTGAGATACAGAAGCAGAACTGTAGCTTCCTGTAGCAGTTTCCATTTCCTTTTGTAAAGTCTTGGACAGCTCTGGGTTTGAATTGAAATGACAAACATGTCTGTTCTAGTCATGACAGCTGCCAAGAAAGACTGTTGCAGATCTTTAGAAACTGTAGGAAGTATTTATGTTAGTATTCAACTAGAAATGATTGCTAATAAGTAAATGAGTGTTTCGGAAAGTTTACACCAAGAAATCATGCATGCTGGTTTTAAACATCATTAAAGTCATTATAAAAATACATTTTTCATCCAAAATAGACAAAAAAAGACCTCCGAGCATTAAAAACCATTGATTCATCTTTTTTAAACATTCATCTCAATGTTTCTCACTGTAAATCATCACCTAAGATAAAATTACATTTGTGTTTTTCTATATTTTAAGGTGCATCTAAAGGCAAAGACTTAAAGAGGTCCTTTTTTTAAAATCAGGTTCATAAATACATTTTGATGTCTGCTAAGGTATGTTCACAATCACTAATATTCGGAAAGAAAAGTCTTATTCATTGGTCACTGACCTTTTTCAAATGAAGATCTCCAAGACACTAACATAAAAAAAGCTAGATTCACCAGTCAAAAACTTAAGGTAATGGTTATGTTTCAGTGCTCATTTCTTTATTTCAACCAAATCAAGCCAATACATTAAATCTTCAATTCACTGATTTTGCATTTTTATACCAGGGAAGGACTAAAATTGTAGAAACCATGGACTTCAAACTAAAATTCCATTTTGTTCAAACACATTTTAAAGTGCCTGAATGTCTTCGTCATTCTGAAAACTACTGGGGTGAAGGAAAATCCATTAGTCCAGCTGGGTTTGCTTGTGTATCTGTACATGCCATAGACAAGTTTAGCAATGTATTCTTTGTTTCAGATAATTACCTAACACAACAAGTCTTAAAACATCTGTAAGACAAGTCTAAAAGATCCACTTGAGGATATACGTAGATCTACAGTTTGATGACCCGTGGTCTAGTTTCCTGATGGCACTGTATTCGTGTCTGAGAAATTCTGGTAAAGAGATCTTTGTCCTTTCAAGCTCCCTGTCCCATGTGGGCCCAGTCCGCTGAGTTGGTTGACAGGTCTGCTTTGTTCTAATTGGTCAGTTCAGCACTGTTTGGCATCATAATGTCAAAACCTCTGATTTCTTTTTAATGTCTACACTATGCTGTGGGCTATCTATCATGAGACATTGAACTTAAATTTATGACGAAACAATGGGGAGAAGTCACACTTGTAGGTCTTTTTAACCAGTGCTTTCAAAAAATTAAAGAAACTTTAGCTACTCCATTGCAACCTGTGATAAATGGAGTGTGAAAAACTGTGGATAATCAGTTAAATAAAATGCATTGTTAGACAGATGACTTACTGCACAGTCTTCTTAGCGTTGTTAGCTCTAATTTCCAAATTTTAATTGCAAACCTTTCTGTCCCGGGAGCTGGCCCACACGATGACGCGCTTTGTGGCCTCCGATGTGCGCCCCACTGGCCAGTCTGTTCTCCCAGTTGCTGAAGTGACAGCAGCTTATTTTTCGTGACCGCGTCTTCCCAGCACACTGTTTCCGCGGTGGCAGGGATCATTCAGACCAATCAGACGCTGCGCCCGGCCGCAGCGCATTTAAAGGCAAGGAGAGGCGGTCATTTGATTGGTGAAGACAGCACCCTCCCTCTCTGGCACTTGCGCGGAGGGGCAGGGACGGAGGCGTGGATGCGCCTCTCTGCTCCTGCAGTGCACCTCTCTTGGCACTGCAGGAAACTTGCGCTGGTTACACTCTGTCCACGCGGCGAAGGCCGGTGCAGGGCAGGTGCGCCTGCGCTTGCGCCTGGTCTACGAAATTAGAGCCCGGAGAGTTTGGGAGAGCGAAGTGGCTAAAATCCCACAGCAGTTCATGATCAATTCCTATCACTGAACAATCAGTAGCATACTGACCTATGGGTTTCTAGTGTGGTTTTCCAGCTGCACCAAGGGCTGGCGGCAGGCCCTTCAGAGGGTGGTGAAAACAGCAGGGCGAATCATCGGGTCTAATCTCCTGGAGATCAGCATAGTCTACACCACCCGCTGTCTGACACGAGTATTCAGCTTCCTGCATGATCAGCACCACCCTGCATATCATCTCTTCTAGCTGCCGCCCTCAGGCAGGACATATAGGTCCATCTGTGCTACAACCACCAGACTGGCCCACAGCCTCTACCCTCAGGCAGTGAGGCTATTAAATGAATAGTCCCTCTCCCTTTCCCCCCTCCACATTCATCTCACTCACCACATCCCACCATGACAATAACTGTGATCAAGGTCTTGCATTGCTGCAGCTCCCACACAACCCCCTCTCCCCCTCCATCCCTATACATCTCACTTTCCAGGTTGATCATTATCATTACTGTTGAGCAAACTACCTCTGCTGGGCTTCCCAGGACATAATGCACTATGCACTTTCTTTTTCTCCATGTAAGTTTTTTTTGGATGCTCACAAAATAATCATTCATAATTATTCATAACTGTCATTATTTTTGACAATGGCAACAAAGTCAAGTAAAGTATGTGAAGAGCAGTCTTACAGTTACATGAGCGAGTACTCAGGCCTTTTGTGCACTGACAGCTCCTAAGCTTACTGTCAGTGCGCAGAGAGTGTGATGCTGTCAGCTCCGAGTGAAAAACGCAGTGATTATGGCTATGAAGTTGTTTATTTTTACATTGATTAAATGACCTCTGCCGCGATGTACACCGCTAAACAGAGAGGGTTTACTTTATATGTGTCTGAATGGCACACTGGATTGGGGCTTCAGTGGCGCAGTTGGATAGTGCGCTTTGTCAGTGTGCTTGGTCAATGATCCGGAGGTTGCAGGTTCAAACTCAGCTCCGGGCGACACATGGCTGTGTGTCCCTGAGCAAAACACTTAACCCCAAGTTGCTCCCACTGCTGCATCAGTGAAGTGTTTATGGGCATGATAGGGCGTGGATGTGTTGTGAGTGTGAGAGTGAATGGGTGTGAATGAGCAGGTGTGACCTGCGGTGTAAAGCAGCTTTGTGCTATATTAGCTCAGGTCCATTTACCATCTACTAAATTTGGATGCAAAAAAACCTGCGCCAATCAGTTGTGTGTTTGATAAATCCCAATACGGGTGCTAAATGATTGTATTTGCATCTCCTCCTCCCAGTATTTTGCGCATTCTGATGATCTGCATGTATTCTGCAAATTTATTAGGGTAAACACGCTAAGTGGATTGTGCGTGCTATTTTGTTCATCTGCCAGATGCAATCCTCAGTGCACCCTGTTAGTTGACCAGCTTTGCAAGTGTTTTTATACACAAAATCCTTCAGTAAATCAGGCCCTGAGACTTTTCCCAAGACTAAGAAAGGTTCCCTTCTACTAAGTATTGCACATGCTGCACACATACGCTTAAACGTATGCACAAACAGATCCTATAGGCATGCATTTATGGAGAGATATCAAAGTGATGACTGCTGCCTACAAAGAAATGCCTCCATAGATTTTGGATAGGAACTGACTCTCCCAGCCACACAAGTTTCCAGGCTTGGTCCTTGACTTAGGGTGAATCCCAATTCTACCCCTTAGCCCTTCCCCTTAGTCTTACCCCTTCCCTTACCCCTTACCCCCAAATTCCATATAACGCGAATGCACCAACAGACAAACCCAACTGAAAGCAGCTCAGCTGCCTCGGCACGCTGCCCTGTAGGGGGGTAGGGTTGATCCCCAGTGAGCAACAAGCTCTCGTGAGAATAGCAATGTCACATGTTAATAAAACATGTTACAGACTAGGAAAAGAAAAAACATCTCACTTTGCTTCTCTATGGTCCCCTTGATTGTCCCAACCATACAGCTCAGTGTTGCCAGATGGGAAATAAAGAATTATCATACCCGAAACTCAAAATTATTGTATTTTGGGGGAAATTATTGTACACCTGTCATTATCAAAATAACAGTCTTATTGTTGCACAAAAGTCACATTTGGTCACTCTGGTTAGTGTCCTACAGGCACTTTTGTGGTCATTCACGGCCCACCCCACATCAGTAGCTCCAGCCCAGGCTCCAACTGAGCTGTGTTACATTCATGCGTCCCCTTTAAACAAATAACAGGTTGGAACTCATGAGCCAAATCGTGAGACCCTGAGACTATTTTTTTTGGAAACCGTAGGCTATTTATAATAACTGACAAGGAGATAAAGAGCAATTTGACTTCACTTAGTGACATTTAATTTAGACAGTAACATTAACTTGTCCTCAAAAGGGCAGACTTGAAATGAATATTTTTTTCTTCAAGAATACTCCATAACATATACAGAGCCCCTTAACAGCAAGAGCGAAGTGCTCTGCAGCGTGGCGCTTACCTGTTATGTGGAATTGGGGGTTAGGCCTCTGTTTTGAGGGCCAAGGAGAAGGGGCGAAAACACACTACTGAAAAACGAGACGCCACTTGATTCAAGCTACATCATCACCCAGAGCTGCTCACTGGTTGTGGTGTAGGCAGATGTGACAGTAGCTGTAGCTACAGCTACAAAAGCTAGCTTTTTATAATAAGAAATTTTAAAATAAAACCAACAATTAAGATATTTACTTGATGATTTAATAGTTATTTATAATCATGCGCTTCCTTAGGTCTCCACTCAGCCTTCATGTCAGCAGGTGCGGTGTGGGTGTGTTATGGGAAATTCTCAAACTTCTTCATTTCAAGTGAGGTTCCGGTCTGTCTTCGTTTTGGGGGCTGTGTAGCCCTTGGTCTTACCCCTTCCCCTCAGCCCTATGGAGAATTGGGGCACCCCTTCAGTAGACATAAATGCACAAAACCAAGGGGTAAGGGGTAAGACAAGGACAAAACGGTAGAATTGGGATTCACCCTAAAACTGTTGACGCCCCTGAATTACCCCAGGTCCTTAAAACATTGAGCTACTGTAACATCTGTTTTGTATCTGAATCCAAGCTATGCGTATAAATATTCTGGCTCATGTGTGGTGTGTCCACCTTGGTTTGCAGTAGAGCTGCAGCTATCAATTCTTTTTGTAAGTGATTACTCTATCAAATTTTTGTCGATTAATAGATAAGATAACAGTTACACTGCGTTCACTGCTATTTTTTTTACATTGAGTCACTACACATTATTATTATTAGGAACACACAAAACAGAAAAGCCAGGTCACTTAAATTAACAACTTATTTTTCTTATTCTGAACATTCTGAGCATAAATGGGACCTCAAAATCAAAATCTGTGCTTTTATTTTTAATCTGGGCCATATCTTGCTTCTTTCAGTATTTTTTTTGTTTGTTTGTTTTGTTAAATGTATTGAAGCCCTGTAGCTCTAAATTTTAGGAGTGTTTATTGGAAGGAATCTTGCAATGAGATGTCTACTGCCACACATGGGTGACTATTAGCTATTTCCACAGCTGGCGCTCCACTTCCCTTGAGATACGCTGCAGGTCTATTGTCATTGTGACCATTGTCAAAGCTCATACATTTCCAGTCTTTCAGAAAGTACCAGAAAAGGAAGTCAAATGTGGAGTGTTCGGTACTTTCAATATGAAGCGCAAGTCACGTAAATTTCCTCAATAGGTCATTAAATCACAAGCAGGGGCTCAAGCCTCAGGTCATCGGTCGGAAATAACAGTTTATTCTTTATGTAGTATACACCTTGCAAAATTTGTAACTTGATAATAATAGATTACACCAAATTGTAATCAAAACTTTAACCATGTACTCACCCATGCTCGAAGTAATGCAAATCACAGAGTCATATGGTTAGGACCAGCAAAGTGACCTTAGAGAAGCAAATGGATGTGTTGTTTATTTCTTTTATCAGTTTATAAAATGTTTTGTTGTGTGATATTACAATTCACATCAGAGCTGGTGGCTCTCATTTTTGTTCTGTTATCAAGTGATAATTCACATGAGAGCTTGTAGCTCTCCGGGGATCTTGTGCCCTCACCTTCCAGCTACACAGGGCTGCATAGAGCAGCACAACGCTTCCAGGGGGTGATGTCGCCAGCTTTTTGGTCGGAGCAAAACCACAATGCTTTGCCTGCGTCACATTTACTCTGTGGGGAACTCCACAACCATGACATATTAGATTGCTGTATAAACCAGGCAACCCAACCAAGTCTCAACAACAATTTTGTAGAATTAATTACCCACATTCTTAATGGCATGTAAACTTTCCCAAATACTGTTTTTTTAAATAAAGCATAGTCCCTGCAACATTTATAAACCTTGTTGTCAGGCCAACTAACAAAACTGAGAGCAACAAATATAACAAAGAGATGAATGTATATGTTGCAGTGGCTTATGTGTATGTATATATATGTGTATATATATATATATATATATATATATATATATATATATATATATATATATATATATATATATATATATATATATATATATATATATATATATATATATATATATATATATATATATATATATATATATATATATATATATATATATATATATATATATATATATATATATATATATATATATATGATATCTCATAATTAAAGGACACTTTTATGTCTTTATTTTTTTTGTTCATTTGACTTTTAAAAGCGACGTTATTGAAAGAGTTACACAGTGGTATTTTGCAGCACCTGTTCTCAACTTTAAACCACTGGGACATGGCATCCATAAGAACCTGCTTTAAAGGGCTCAGTGAAGTCAGGAAAGGGATGATTTACTGTACAGTAAGTGTTTTGTTTGGATGTTACTTGAAGGAAATTTCATGTTGAATATTCATGCTCTGAAGCAGGAAAAACCAAGCAAATATGTGCCGTTTTCTGCCACTACACTGTCTGGTTCTGCTTTATTTAATATTCATTATAAAAGGTTGCTCATGGACATGAAGAGAGGAAATAGAAATAACATATTATAACTTTAACTGTGCCAAAACAGCCAAGAAAAAATAGATCATAAAGCTCCTTCAGACTCTTAATGTGGACAAAAGATGAAGCTTAGGAGCTGATCCCTCTGAGCAGCCCTGCAAAAACAATTGACCGTGTCCACCATGAGGGCACGTTCGGCTCTGAGAGCCAGTCAGAGTGATTAATCTTGTCGTTTTCCTGCAGAGCAGGCAACATCAAAACATTGTCTGGATTTGTTCACAGTGGCAGGAAGGTAAGCTGTTGGCAGCCACCCAGTAAGTGATGGAATGTGCCTCACGTTTTATCTGATTCTGTTTTGAGAGGAGAACATGGAAGAAAGGCAGCAGGCACTATACCGGGTGAGCAGGGAGCAACATCAGGACATCATTCAGTTCAGCCAAAGGGGGAAATGGTTTCAAGTTTATGTTTTCTTTCCAAGCATTCTATTTTTAGGCTTTTATGTTGTTATTGAAAAATGAAAAAAAAGTGATTAGAGTGAAAAACTGAGGAGGGGGAAAGAGGTGGCACACTGGGTATCAACCACAGTTCTGTTTAAGATCCAGCCTGCCAACACTAAAGACATCCCCTGTAGCATTTTAGGTTTGACATTTTAATGACTTAACAACAGTTTGGAAAGCTTCAATAGCAAATTTACAACTATGTGTTGGCTTTTCAATAATAAACAGTACAGAGAAATAAAAGAGGTGCTGATGGTATAGCAATTACTCTGCCTGCTCAGTGAATGTGGCCCCACAGCCAAATACAACCTTTGGCTCCTGTTTCATCAATCATCTATCCACCAATCCATCAAACAATCAATGCTAGCTGTTTACTGTCAATGTTAAATCAGGATATACTAGTGCCTTTAAACAAATCTAGCTTAATCAGTTTTAGAGCATACTCAGTATGTACTAAATACGATTGACAACAACTCCACCGACAGCATGACTACAACACAGACTGAAGGCATTTGTCGGATTATTTTACTACTTAACTTTCCAGGGGCCACACTAGTGGGTTGTATGTTCTTGTATGTGAATGCATCAATCTTGTCTATGATAGCCTTTTTCTTTGCTTCTGGCATTGAGCCTGTCAAGAAAGATGCGGTTGCAGGGGGCTGAGCACTTGACACAGCACCACTGGACTGTGGTGGGTGAATTTGTCGCAGATGAGTGGGCTAGCTACCCAAAATTCCTCCATATACTACCTTTGCCCGCCCTGTTGCACTGGTAGCGCCCTCTGTTGGATCACGCAGTTCACTGCTCTAGACACACAATGTACTGCTGAGCTGTTTATTTTATATTCCAAAGTATGTTTACGCTTCCAGTACAGATTTTTATCCCATGCTCAAACATATATTTGAATATCAAGTATAAGGTGACAGCCCTTAGATATCAACAACCCCCAAAAATAGTTTTCTTTTTTGGTTCATCTCAGACCTGTATTCTTTTCAAGTACCTTTACATGCTTTGGCAGAAACTTCCGCCTTCCACAGAAGTGTCATTTGATGGTGAAAATGGTGCAGCTTCCCACCAATACATTCCAGAAGAAATGACTAACTTCATGTAATTTATTGAATTATGCCAGCAGACAGAAAGTGTGAAGGGGATGAAAATGTTAAGTAATTGAAGAGCAAGGGAGGTACTTTTGTACACACATATAACATAAAGAACCAAAGAAAATCAGAGCAAACATTATGTAAAACTTTTAGTGTTCAGGATTATACTACTGTCCTTTTGCACTACGCCTGGACAGGCCATTATACTGTATGTTTAGGTATAGAATATGATCAGAAATGAGAGATGTGTCAAAAGACTTTTTAACAACACCAGACACTGAAATCCACAGTATTAGCAGAGTGTGTGGTGTACACCATCCACTCTAGACAGCACCCTCTGATTCTCCAGTTTATGCTCTTCACAAAACAGTTAAGTCATAGGATTTCGCTTTGTAGTTGGAGCTTATTTTGAAGAGGTTTTATCTAACCTGTCAGTGTCTTTAGCACACTGTTAGATCCACTTGAGAAGATTTAATTTTCTCCAATGTTATCCATTTAACCAACACATGTCTGAGAGAAGGAGAGCAAAATAAACCAAGAAATTGTGGCCTGCAGCAACATGGGGGTCAATGCCTATTTGATAAGGAGTAGATATTTCTTGCTACTGCGGTCAGAGGTCGGTTCCAATCCTTTCAATTCAATTATGTAGCTTTACTGTTCAGCTGAGAGAGGGTCCAACTATTCAGCCTTTTTTTGTAGGTTTTTAACCAGATTTTTACTTAATAATAATCTCAACCTGGATCCATTTTGAGACTTCTAATACATATGTGTTTATAGACACGTTGTTGTGAACTGGATGGCACACAGGACTAAGTAGAGGCTAGAGGCGAAATCTGGATGGATCTTCACGATCCAGAGTGACAGCTCTTTGTAGTGGTAGCTATTCTTAGCCCTCCTGGCTCCCATGTGGGGGTTCTTTTGAATTGGAGCATGGAAAGCTTTACAGCATGTCAGTGGTCACTTGATGGGGGATGACACCTATTCCCCCCCAACACCTGTCCAACCAGCACAGGATCTGTGGATTATTTCTCTCTTTGGTACTGTCTCCTTTGTTTACTCTATAGCATCATCCAATTAGCCTTTTTTTCTTTCTCTTGCCCTTATATTCCTCATTCTCACTCTCACCTTTAGTGTCAACAGGACAAAAAGGAAAATCAAAAGAAGCCAAATTATAACATACCTAAAAGCATTGTGCTGTAGTCTTTTCGTCTTTTGCCTTTCTCTCACTCTCATCTTGTTAAATGACTTACAAACAGGAAACCACAAAGAGCAGACACCCTGTCTTTCTTACTCACCTTTTGTTCACCTCTCTTTGACCTGAACTGTGCAGAGTGTTATTTATGAGCCTGACTACTTCTACCATTAATTTCCTTTTAAAACCAGTTTTCATTTACTATAATCTAGAGGCCAAATGCACTTGTTACTGATTTAAAGTCATTTCTTCCTTTCCAGCAGTAATTTATGGACAGTCTCTCATACGATGGAATAAAATGTCTAAATAATTAGTGTCCACCTGATTCAACATCTGTTAGCAGACAAATCTAAGCTGCAATCTAAAATTGTGCTTGGCCTGAAGTAGCACAGCACAATCAGAATCTTTTGGAGCAGACATAGGTTGGTGCTGTACGCGACAGCAGACTGTTACTGCTCACACAGAGATTAGCACAGACGCTAACAGCTTTGGTAGCAGTTTAGTAAGATCTGATTTCTTTATTAAATGCATAACAAATAACAAGACTAAAAGCATTTCTTGATAGAAAGCATATTTTCCCTCAATTCCCAACATGTTTTGGCTAGTGTGTCTTTGAAAGTGGCTAAGGTTATGTTTTTATGCCAACTAGTAGCTGCCATTTACTATATAATGTAATTGGAATGAACCAATGTGATTGATGGAACAATTGTCCAATCACCTGACGAATATGCTTTTGAAGGGTTCTGCCCATTCCCATAAACTTTCTACAGGCTGATGAAATATATTAAATTTTCTATCTGGAGTGTAAGGTTAAGCCATTCACACAAACACAATAGTAACATCTGATTGATTATTGAGTTAAAAATGGTTTATTTTCTTAGGACAGGACAAAAAAATCCACTGAAAGACCAAAAAAGTGTGTTTTTTCTAAGTTTCAATCTGTTTATTTTAAAGTTTCCCTGTGATTGTGAATATTAAGGGCTCTAATTTAATAGACCAGGCGCAGTCACAGGCGTGGACAGAGTGTGACCAGCCCACTTTGCAAGTTTCCTGCTGTGTCAAAAGAGGCATACTCCAGGCACAGAGAGGCGCATCCACACCTCTGTCCATGCCCCTCTGCGCAAGTGCCAGAGAGGGAGGAGAAAAGGTGTGAGTGGGTTTAACACAGCCGAGTGCTGTCTTCACCAATGAAACGACCGCCTCTCCTTGCCTTTAAATGCGCTGTGGCTGAGGCGCAACATCTGATTGGTCTGAATGATCCCTGCCACCGCGGAAACAGTGTGCTGGAAAGACCCGGTAGCAGAGACAGTCAGAGCCACTGTCCCTTCAGCAACTGGGAGAACGGACTGGCCATCGGGACATGCATCGGAGGCCACTAAGCGCGTCACTGTGTGGGCCAGCTCCAGGGACGGATGTAATCTGTTCCTTTGTCATTTATAGGAGTACAGAATTAAGAGACAGTTACACAGCAGCTGGCTTATCCATTCATAATGCTTGTGATCCACCTGCATTCCTGGTTTGTCATCGCCAAATAGCAGAGCCTTTAATGATTAACTGTATACTCTCCCGGTGTCTCCTCCTCATCCTCCTTGCAATAATGTACTCCATCTTTTTAGATCACATTAAAAATAAAGACTAAAATAGAAAAATATGGGAAATCATTGGTAAATCCTTAGTGAAATACATTTATTTTCTGTCTTTTTTCTCCCTCTTTTCTTTGAATTTAATGAAATGAGAGAAGCTGGATATATACTCAGTATCAGATGTAAAGGCTGTTTATTGTTGACTTGTAAGATGTGCATCAAACTTCCAGCTGACGCCAGGTTAAGTTTCCATTATGACAAACGGCTTTAATCCGACATCAGATGTGACGGGACAGTAAATATATATACAAATGTATATGCTGGTTCAGACAGTTACATTAAATAGTGATTGCTGTGATTGTATATTGCATTAAAATGTGCCTGACACTCTGGAAATGTGCCTCTGAGGCTTTGTTGATGTGTGCACACATGTGCGCCTGTCACCAAATTACAGCTGGTGAGGGTGCACCGAGAATAGACCAGGTTGGAGCTGGTGAGCTTTCAGCGCACCTTCCACACAGGTTTTTGGCACGAAATTGTTACTGCGCCAACCTGAATCAGTCGGCACCTCCCCCTGGTGTGCCATCACACCCATCTCTGAGCAGACGGTCTACCAAATTGTCACATTGGCAGCACACGGACGAAATTAACACTGCACAGGGTGCGCCAGGCTTGCGCACCCTGCACTGCGCTACGAAATTAGGGCCCTATGTCATCATGTCTTGGAGGCGCTGTTGTCCCCTCTTGTCCTGTATGACAGTATTTGTTTGTTTTGATCCTAAAATGACACTGTGATATGAAGTCTGCGTTGATTAGCTTTCATAGGGCTTAAGACTATTATTGCATCACAGAGCAGATCACTTCCAACTCTGTTCCAGTACGAAGTTACAAGAATGAGGCTTTATTTGGTAGCTCTTTTCTTATGCATTGAGACAAACAATTATATTCCATTTATACCTCTGAGATCAAATGGGGGAACTGGGAATGATGTCCTATCCAAGTTGAATTGAGATTCAGCTTCACCTGTGAGCAGAAGTCAGAGGAGACTAATATGTCATACAACTTTCATTATATAATAACAACTATCCCTGTAACTTTAGCACTGAAAAGATATCAGTGGGACTTTAATTAAGTTATCCCCTTCTTGGCACATCTTATGAAGCAACACCAATCCATGGGTGCTCCTGCAGCAGTTAGCATTGTTAGTTCCAAACTGGCATTAACAATGCTAACTGCTGCAGGAGCAGTTATGTTGTGTTACAGTAGCTAAAAAAGGGTTATTTGAGTTTCCCAGTGGGACCTCTAACTTTTAAGGTCATTCTGGATGACATTTTCTGACTGGGATGTCAGAATTTCTGATGTTTGATACATAGGGGATGCAAAATTGGATCAGAAAAAAAGGAAGAAAATATTTTGGCCTTCACCTAGTGTCCCCTTTGTTTTGGACCTCAATTTCTCAAATCCTAGTCACACCCTGAGGAAAAAGGAAACCACTGCCACCATAAAACTGAATTCAGACTGGACACTCAACAGAACAACAATAGAAATTACCATTGCCAGGATTTTGCAAATTGCAATACAACTTCTGTAGTGTACTGACTTGACTGTGAGAGTGATTGTTTTTATATTGGTTGAACAAAAAGAAAAATGCATGAAAGAGAGGCAGAACACAAGTATGCAGTAAAAACTCCCAACCTAAACTATCCAATAGCTCAATACTACAGATCTGCAGGACATAATAACCTAAAATCTCTCAAAATCAGGACAATTGAAAGTATTCCTAGAATCTCTGAGAGGAGGTGATAGACTCAAACACCATTGTTAACATACATTGTTAAACGTTTTGGATTTATACTCTAAGAGGTCGTTTACACGATGCCTAAAACGGTAAAATCCGATACGTTTTAATTGCGTTTTGGCCTTGCATTTCCGTGGAAACTCTTTGCGGATTGCCCAGAGAGTGCCCATGTAAATGTAGCCTCAAAGCCACTTCCTTCCCAGGCCTAAATGAGGAAATAGATTTCCCCTTATTCTTTTAATCTGTCTTGCATTTTGTGTAGCCAAGCTTTAAATGTCTGACAGTGTCACACGAAACAACCACGACATCCCCATGTATTTTAACACCTGTTATGTGTTGTTAATCATGTTCTGATGATAGATCTGATGAGTCAAAACACGCTGACATCAATTTTCCCTGATGAATAAACTTTTAACATTTTTAACTTTCTCGGAGTGCCTTGGATTTTTAATGTCTTTTCAAATGTACTGCCATCCTTGGATTCTGAAAAAGCACCCAAATCTTTTTTTCTTTTTTTTTGGCATCACATGCCTTGACTCAGTGTAGCACTCAACCCTTCATGTTTTCTTCTGAGATATCATTGTTATTGCGGTATTGTTGCAGTGTGTTCAAAATATTCAAAAAGAACTTTAACACAGTCTTGAAATCATTTAACCTTTTTAATATTATAATTTTATCAGTTCTTTTGTGTCAGAAAATGTCCTTTAAGTAAATTTGTTTAAACTTTTTTCATGTGAAATAAAAGAGGACTGTTCTGACAAGTATTTGTCATTATAATGCTTAAACAATGTGTAATTACAAGAAAAGAAAACAACAGATGTGTACTTTTAACAGGTTTTTCTTCATCAACAATTGTTAATGAACATGTTCAAGGTTTTTAGATGGCCAAAAATAAATGTAACCTATTTTACATACACTCACACATTTTAGTTTGCCTGCAGCATTAGTGTCCATGTTACAGCTTGTTATGTTAGACCATGTCCAGACCTTTTTATTTATTTTTGTTTTAGTAGATAGTTCCTGAAGCAGTTAGCCCCCTTAATGACTCACCTCGTCTCCCCTTTCCATGGCAGATGTGCTCGACATCTCATTCTTTAAAACTTCCAAATTCCGATTGATTAAATCCATAAAACACATACTATGATGGAAAACGACGATCTATTACGGCGAAATACGACGAAATAGGACGAAATACGGCGAATAAACAGCGAATACATGGCAAAAGAATGGCAAGACCACACTCCAGTTTGATACTAATGCTGTTATTTACAACCTTTATACATTATTTACATAGAAAATACTGATAAACTGCATATAATTCACTCAGGTATGGCACACTGAAGCCTCTCTCTCTCTGTTCATTTACTCGAGGAGTAATCACGCAGATTTTTGTCTTTCACTGCAGCTTGGTGTTTTAGACAGGGTGACTGTCATCAATCAGTTTCCCCTCGACATCCTTGTTAAATCCAAGCTTCGACCAGACTTTAGACTTCAGCTGTTTCGAGTGGGAAAACCTATTCTGAGTGAGGCTCCAGCTGCTAAACTTTCAGAGGCTAAACAATACTAACAGCGCATGCGCGCGTCCGTTTGTGAGAGAAAGCTGCTTCATGGGGGGCAGACACACATAGCATTGCCTTTAGTTATTGACACAGTGTGGTGATCAAAGACAGTAACTTGGTAATTTTAATAGGACACAGTAATGATTACCGTGGGAAATTTTACCACGGTGTACCATTTTATCAGTAACCGTTACAGCCCTACAACAGAGCTTTGTCTCCAAGGTTTTTTTGTTTTTTTTATTGAGTCAGCACTGGAATTTTCTAAAGTAATTTAAGTTAATCACACCAGTAATGTACTTGGAAATTGTTTTAAGCAACCAAAAAGAAAGTAGAGCAGATTATTCCAGATATGAATAAACAATATATTTTTGTACACAAGGCTAAGAGTACATAATCTCATATGCCAGATGGACAGTTCCATATTGGAAATATTTCACTAATCCATCTGGGAAGGAGCCCTGCAAAAATGTTCTCAGGGGCAGACCCTTCAAAAGCAACAGCAGCTTGTGATTGGACGATGGCTCATCACACTCATCACAGACCACACACAGAGCATACATAGCGGCTGAGCTTAGCGGCTAAGCTTAGCGGCTAACAGCTAAAAGTTAAAGGCTTACAAGTGCAAACAATTAAATGGCCGTTAGCCATAGCCAACGGCTAACAGCTGTTAACCATAAGCTTAAAGGAAAAGTTCGGTTCCTGCAGCTTTTACATTGTTTATAGAATGAAGAACAACAATATACTCACCCAGAAGGCTTTCCTGATGCAAACGGTGCTTCGGGAGATATTTAGATCCAAAATCGAGCAGCGGACACCGATATAATGGTAGCCTGTAGGGCATAGATCGCCGCTCCTAAAAACTGCATTAATTGTCCAAAAACTCATGTTTTTCACCAATATTCCATCATGATTCGCGCCGAATGGACCGCCATTGCAGTCTGTGTCTCTCCACACAGCGCTGTGTGGCTGAACTAACCTCTGAACTGACGAGCTGTTTACATGCCCTTTGCGCATGCGCAGTGCGGCTCATTGTTTCAGGGGAAGATCGGCAGCTACAAATCAACTTTCTTCTTCCGGTTTTGTGCAAAATGGACGAATGTCTATGGAATGAAGATGTTGTGGAGGAGGACTTTGAATATGATGGACGTCCTTACAGTTTGGAGCCACAGTATACAGATAAGGAGCTTATAGAAATGAGGAGGCGATCGCAACGCTCCAGAGAGTACTGCGCATGCGCGAAGAGCATGTAAACAAACTCGTCAGTTCAGAGGTTAGTTCAGCCACACAGCGCTGTGTGGAGAGACACAGGCTGCAATGGCGGTCCATTCGGCGCGAATCATGATGGAATATTGGTGAAAAACATGAGTTTTTGGACGATTAATGCAGTTTTTAGGAGCGGCGATCTATGCCCTACAGGCTACCATTATATTGGTGTCCGCTGCTCGATTTTGGATCTAAATATCTCCCGAAGCACCGTTTGCATCAGGAAAGCCTTCTGGGTGAGTATATTGTTGTTCTTCATTCTATAAACAATGTAAAAGCTGCAGGAACCGAACTTTTCCTTTAACTATCTTAAGCCTGTTGTTTCACTTTTAATTATACCACACAGATGTATCATTGAACACTTATATGTGACATGAACCTCGTCAAAGACAATCCCTACGAAATAAACTTCTGAGGATACTTCGCCAAGTATCACTGAGGAACCATGATGACCACAGGCTAACTGACATTAGCTGCCATTAATTGTACACCAGGAAGTGACTTCCTGTCAAGTCGTCACGTCTGCAGCTCCTGTGCTCTCACCTCTCTTCCCTGATTGGGCCATTAAGCATTTAGCCGAGAGAGGCTGGCAAGACGGATATGCATGATTTCAGAATCAGGCGGGTCCATCTGCCCTGCAAGGCTAAAGGGTACAGTATGTGGTATGAAATGTATTTAAGACAAGTACTGCCAGTCTTTAAATTATTTTCAATATCTTTAAAGGGAGAGAAATCCTTATTTTATATAGTTGTATGAATGCCCCATCAGGCTTTTTACTGCAGATACTGATCATTTATTAAATACCAAGATTATGCCACTACTGATAACTACTTAAATGTTTTGTTACAACTGATGGTGTGTTTGCTCAGCACAAAAGTGCAAGATTCTCTTAAATAGCAATGCAATGAGTATCCTACAATGAGCAAAGCCAGATTACATATTTATGTGTCCCAAATACTAAAAGACTGAAAAATCTGGTCTGTTTAATGGGGAAACAGTTCAAATGGCATCATATATATAAGTCAAAACTCTCAGAACATAAACTTATACATTATCCAACTGATGTCATTATTCCATGACTCATATAGCAAACAAAAATGTAAACTTATTTCTCACTAAAACCTCAATTTCGTCCCTTCAAATTTCATTTGAACATTTATTATCTTTGTCAAGTAGTTCTTTTTCCAAGTTAGTACAAACACATCACAGTGTTACCATCTGGATCATTTATGCATCAACATGCATTAACAAGATGACTAACCTTTATCTTGCCATCTCAGCACGGATTTTAGCACACATTTTAAGACTACATAAATTATTTTCTTAACAAATGTGATTCAAAGGATGTACAGGAGATTCTACATACAATTTTTCTTTCAGAAGATGGTAGAGCAGCAGCAGACTAGTAGACAATATTCACAACCAAAAGGTGCTGATGAAGAATTGACCACAGGTGATCACATCACTGACAACAAGCATTCATTTTGATTAGCTGATCATTTTTTTTTAATTTACCATCAGTAATTGGATTTAAATTATTAGAGTACCTCTTAATGTAACAGGATGAATTATTCCATGGTAAACATCATGGACAGACAGGGCTGCTGTGATAAGGCACTAACTATTTTTGCTACCATGTAAACACTGGATGTGACTTTGAAACCTGCTACTCAGGAGGAAGTTTGTACTGTCTATTCAGTGTTATGTGTCCCAACATTGAACCACTATTGGCTGCACCACCTGTTGCCTAAACACACAGGGCACACAGTACAAGGTGATCAACTTCACTTCTTAAGTCTTTTTCCCCCTTGCAACAAAAAGCCTCATTTATCAGGTGGCCCTAAATCTTATTTTAGCTGATTATCCTGTGGTGTGAGGTGTGTTATGAGTGACTTTATCCTCTCTGATCTCAATAGAGGATCATGGAGGATTCAGTATGTATGATCAGAATTTCTTTTGTTTGGCGAGAACAAAGAAGACAGCTAATTACATTCTTTATGATTGTCCTATTGGACTGAGCGATGGCCAACTTGGAGCAAAATGGCAGCAACCCAGACATAGTCAAAGTGGGTATAACCAGCATGATGCACACTGTTAGCTAGATGTCAGACATCAAGTTAAGTGTTGTGGGTCCTCTACTGAAGTACAGTAGCCAAACTGATGAGGACAGTTTGACCTAACACTATGGATGTACCAGGAAGTTAACAGCTAGCCACACATAACCTCAATTCCAATATGTGCTGCAGAAGTAGCGATATGTAGTAAATAGTACATTTCTACCAGGTTACTGAAAAAACAAAAACACATAGTCCATCATGTTCCTCAGCTGTATTACATGCTCTTTGAAAACCTTCAATTAAACAATCATTCTTAAAGGTTTTGTTTTCGATTTTACACAATAAAAAACGGTTGAATAATTAAAAAAATAAACATACTTCACTAGCAGTGACTACTGATTTGCCAAACTGTAGTACATAGTTTGCAGTATGAGAACATGTGAAAAAATCCACAGCATGCCAAAAAGTTCCCGGATGGGAAAAAAACAGGAAGAATCCAGCCAGTCTGCCTCATGTATTTTTTCCCCAAAAGAAAAGCGCCAAAGATCAGAGGATGAAAATGGCAGATTGCAACATCATATAACACTGGCAACAGCCATAGTATTATGTGCATTAGCATTAAATTCTGTTAGATGAAAGTGATTAAAATCTTGGTACATGTACATTCATGTAGTTGGGTCAGATCTCACAGAGCATAAATCTTGAAATTCAAAATAAATCATGAGTCTACTAATGAATGTTAATTTAGCGGTGCTAGCTGAGCCTCCGTTTACTTTTGTTTTCAATATCAAAAACAGAAATCAGCTGAATTACTGGACTGGGGATGGAAAGAATACACCCTTGAAAACTTTATTAAAACTAAGTGGATTATTTATTTGTGTTTAATGTCATTTTTCAATTGTAGAACTAATTGCTCTCATCTGATCTTTTTTGTCAATAGGGGGCTCTGGGGTGCCGTCCCCTCCAAAATTTCGAAAGAGGAACATTATTTGTCATTAAATTGTAAAGAAAACCAGATAAAATTTGTATTTTTACCACACAGTAATAGTCTGTTAGCAGAATCTATCACCATTCAATAACAGGGGTTTCAATTTTTTTATGTAGTAACTATGTTGTGAATACATAGTTTATGTACAGCGGGCCACAGGTCTTATGAGAGTCAATCGTCGTCATTTTTCTTTTGCTCAGCACCTGTCCTGAGGCGTCTTTGGGATTGGCCGCTTAAACTTTGCCTGCGGTGCGTAGAGAAGTGCACCCTGCACACTCCCAACTTTGACTGACAGTGAATTAGCATTGTCCTGGTGTTTCTTTTCCTCATGTGACTGGACAGCGAGCACTGTCAATCATATCAACACATCACACAGCAGCGCTGGATTTACTCATGCGCAAACATCTTATGCACCCTCCGTCCAACCAAGGTGTCGGGTGCTCGGTCCAGATTACCATGAGGATCACGGAAGAGGTGAGATTGGATTGGAGAAAAAATCATTAAGAGGCTACACTGAAGATTAGATTAGGATGTGTTTTACTGAGTACACCTAGCATAATTGGGGGGGAATCCATTTTACTTCCCACATGGCACTAAACTATAGATTAGGAGCCATAAACTGAGTTTGCCAAGAAGATATAAATTATTTTTTCAGTAGAACATTATCCTTTTGCGGACATAAGTTAAAACAAAATCAATTTTTTTTTTAATTCTAGCCTCTTTTTTTTTTACAAAAACAACATAATTTTAGAATGAATTGGGGCTTTTAATGGGTGGCTAAGTTTGTTTTTACCCAATGAGAAATTCCTTTTCAATTTGACTGACAAAATTGATACATTACAACTTGTTTTGTTGAAATTATTATATGAGGGACCTAAAAAAAAATATATGCCAAAAATCATGGCAGAGCAGGCACAATGCACACCAATGAAGAGTAAAAATGGACACACAACATCTGAAGTACAATGAAACATACTTAAGATAGGACAAACTGTAATTTTAATAATATACACATGTGCATGCAGAAATTACAAAGGTTTATTGCACTGTTCATAAAATATTACTTTTACACTGAGTGAAAGCCTTTAAAATATTACAGAAAAAAATGATAATGCTATCCAGTTATGTGTTGCAATTTATTGGTTAAAATAATGGTTTTTTTGTCCCAAAAGTGAAAACAACACCATATTTACCTCTATAAAGTTTCACAGAGCTTATAATCCCACCGATAAATTCTTACATCTTACAAAATATAATTTTAAATATACCCTTTCAATTCTGTTATCTGTGCAATATACAGTAGGTTACTTCCCACTTTCAGTGAAATCTGTCTGAAATTAAGTTGTATATCCATTACAGAAGTGTCTTTTAATCTACCCAAGCTTTTGGAATTGACAATAACCTTGTACCTTTCCAGCTTCTTCCATTGTGCACTGTGTAAAATCAATGAAAATAGACCAACAAAATGTATCATCCTGCCTCCAAATGTAGTAGTTTTATTATTGCAACTAAACATGCGATATAAAATAATAAAGATCAATATAAATATATACAATATTGTTATTTTATATAATTGTATATCATGTGTTTAGTTGCTAAAATAAAACGTTCTCTTTGGGTACAAAAATTATACATTCTGTTGGTGTTTCTTGCTGACTGGATACTGCACATAAAGGTACAAAGTAAATGTCACATCCAAATGCTCCATCAGATGGAAACAGACTCATGTAATATTAAGTTTATTTTTTGGACTTTTTAAATTTGAAGTTGTTTTTCCTATTTATTTTTCTGTTTTGTGTGTACTATTACTGTAAGTCTATACCAAAAACTATATTACATAGTTTTACCTTTAGTTGTAAAGCATTAGTTTAGTAGTGCATAAGATACTGTTTGTGTTTACAATCCAGAGACATAAGATGTGTACAAAATAAGACACTGTTCAGTTGACACAAGAAATGTTCTTTCTTGTGAAACACCATGAACCAGGACAAGACCAGGAATTTCTGTTAAAATACTGCATTTTCTCAAAGTAGGTCGCATTGTGATTATGTTTTGTCTTTATTTTATTTTTTTTTATGATGTATGGGGTGCTTCTTTGGTTTGTTTCCTCCAAAGCTGCACCCCTGTAAATGATCAGCACCAGCTGCTGCTGGCTGCCACATGCTCAAAAGCAAAATGAAGACGAATTGTCCAGGTTCATCCGTCCATCACCTATACTTCTACTCCTTATCAGAGATAAGGAGTAGAAGCAGCCTATCCAAGCTGAAGCTGGGCATTTAACAGATTCCCAACTGACCACAGGGACACATAGAGAGACAGACAATTCTTCATGCTCACACTCATAAGCAGGGGCAATTGGGAACTGGTTAACAAGTATGTTTTTGGTATTTGACGGAAAACCCATGCACATGGGTTTTCCACAAAGGCATAGGGAGACCATGTTAACTCCACAAAGAAAAGACCCTGGTTGACACAGGAAGTCAAACCAGCAACATCTTGCTATGAGGCACAAGCTCTAACCTGCTGAACCATAGTACTGCCAAGTCAAGTATACTAGAAATATTAGCCATGTGGCAGTGCTAAGACAGTGCTTATAAACGCTAGGGATGGGACGATACACTTAAACTCACGATACGCTGCACCTCGATATGCCCGGGTCATGATACGATACGTCACGATACAATTTCAAAAAAGTAAAAAAGAAAAAATATTACTGTGTAATTACAACTTTTTTGTTTTTATTTGAGTTGCACACAGGAAAACACAAGGCCTAACAGGCCAAACACAAACAGTTACACTCTCTCCTACCCTAGAGAGGTTAGAGAGAGTGTATACTAATGAGCGGTAGGCTCGTTTTTGCCGTCTTCGTCTTTTTTAATGAGAAAGCCAAAATACTGCCAGACAGATGACTTGTATCCAGGCAGGGCGTCCTCAATTTTGACTTCATTTGACTCCATCATTCGTTTTTTTTGGAGGCAAGGTAGTTGGCGCTAATGTTTGTTGTCGTCACTTCTGGTCACATGCACTATTACCGGTCCTTATTTCGCGATCCATTTTTTTCAAACTCGATGCATTTAGTCATGTACTGTATTGCGATATATTGCCAAACGATATTTCATCCCATCCCTAATAAACGCTAAACCACCATCTTTGTTCGTTGGATGAATTTTACATTAAAGGAGAGAAAAACTGTAAAAAAAATAAAATAAAAATATAAAAGTGGTCCTTCCTGGCTTGTTATGCAGGAGACTTCCGAACAATTTTGGAATTGCTCACAGTAAAAACTCTTTGTGGCAAAGATGAATTTCACTTGAATACCACACTCAACTTTAAAGCAAATCAAACCTTTACATGTCATCCTCTGTTGCTTTTCTGCCTCAGTGCCCCCTGATGGTAGAATACACATACTGTGCGTTTGGGATGGAAAAGAAATCTTTCTCTCGGGAAGATAAAGCTGTGAAACAGTGGAGGAGCCTTCTCTGACAGACCTCAGGAGGTTTGTGCTAAACTCAGTCATATGGCGCACAGCACAGAGAGATTCCGTAGAGAAAGAAAAAAAAAGAAATAAGGCACTCTCTGCTTGCAGTTATGGCTTCTTGTTTCAACCTCACAGACGGAGCAATTTAGCTGCAACTTAATGCATACATATGAGGGTCAGGTATTCAAAAAACCTTTTATAAATGTAAAACATTAACCTTATGTATTGTTTTTGCTATTACATCTGCAGACAAAGTGGAGCTCTTGACCACCTGGCTGATTGTCTGTGCACTTAAAGAGCTCTGTATTACTTTGTACTTTATGCATCATAAAAAGGCATTGTGTGTTTTGTATGCATTGAGGCACCTGATCCACTCGCTAATGTTTGCAGATGACCACCAAAGACAACATGGAGCGAAACTAAGCATCACTCATTCATGAAGTGTGCACCTGTAAGAACCGCAAGGCTGCTGCATCTGCTCCAAGGCAAGTGTCTGCATCTCTTACGTCAGCAGCAGATGTGTTGTGGTAGTAATGAATATGTTTGTTTTGCTATGTGAGAAGTGTTAAACAAACAATAAGCACATTTGTCAGCCACACAGTCAAGTAGGAGATGCAGTACAAGGGAGCAAAAGCAGGTTTGTTGTTCTCTTGATGCTGTGTAACTGGGTCCTTTTAGGAATCTGTTAGTGCTGAACCATGACATCCACAAATATTTGATTTAAATGCTAATGTATTCACATAGAAGCCTTATGTGTCTATTTTCTTGGATATGCAGTCCAAGCCACCCTTTGTTAGACAGATTTAGAATGGTTTCATTTAAAATCCAAATTTTAAACTATAAAAATCTTCCTGTAGGGTTGTAAGAGTACACAGCCTGGCCTCCGGTGTCAGAGAATGAATTGTTTTCTTACAATCTGAAAAAATACTATCTTTGCAGGAGGCTAGAATAATTCAATTAGTCGCTCAATAATGTCGGTTGTTGTTCCAGCAACATCAATTAAGCGCCGGATGTGTATGTTTTTGTCTTGACCCCAAGATATTCCAGTATTGTGGGTAGGCTCAGTTTGTTTGTGCTTGAATACAATACAGCTTTGGCTCTCATTACTTATAGTTTCAGGATCCACAACCACCATTAGAAATTACATAGAGAACAAAACAAAACCATTTTCAAACCATTTTTATGTGATTTGTAGAAGTTTAGTCAAGTACTAACGGAATTACTCCTTCATAAATGTAATTAGTTACCTGGTAAAGTAATTGATGCGTTTCTTTTTTGAAAAAGCTTTTGCTTTGAACTGTGTGTCTCTGTGTCCTTCCTTGTTGTTACCTGCTGCAGCAGCGCTGACATCATCAGTTCTCCAACGCGGTGCCGACGCGCCGCAGCACGTGCAGTGGAATTTGCCTGATAGACTAGAATGGGAGCAAAGTGCTCCGCAGTATGTTTCAAGGGTGCTGCACCTTGCAGTGCTGCGTTGGTGAAGCGCCGGCAATTTTCTGCGCAGCCGCTTCCAAACCTTGTAAATTCACTGTTGTTAAGAAAGCACCAGACAGGAAGACAACGTGTGGAGTATCCGGAAGTTTCAAAATAAAACACAATGCGCAGACTCTTGAACATAAATTTCCTCAATTCTTTATCACTATGCCAAAACCAGAGGCATGAGCATCAGGTCAGCAGTCCATCAGAGGGTCCAGCACAACACCATGGAGGGAGAAAAGTGGATCGTAGGGGTACAGAAATATATAACATTGCATACATGACACCAAACAAGGATACAAGGATATAGGATAGAGGCGGATAGAAGTTGAATGAATCACGAAGCAGTGTGGTTGAGACCAGCAAAGGGACCTTAGAGAAGCAAAGTGAGGTGTTGTTTATTTCTTTTCTCAGTCCATAACATGCTTTATTAGCGTGTGACATCGCTAGTCTCATGAGAGCCTGTGGCTCTCCGGGGATCAGCCCTCCCCTTACAAGGCTGCTTGCAGCGGCGCTCCTCAGCCCGCCGCTTTCAGTGAGGTTTGTCTGTCAGAGCAATACCGCGGCACGGCGCTTCCACATGCCTTGGAATTTGGGGGTGAGACAGGTCGGATAACAGCTGCTTGACATCACTGCAAAGTCATGTGCCACCTTTCACTGTCAGTAACGGTAACGACGTTGTAATGCATGAAAAAGTAATTCATTAGATTACCCGTTACTGGGGAACATAATGGCGTTAGTAATGCCGTTATTTCTAATGCTGTTACTCCCAACACTTTCCATTTCTGTTAAAAGGCAGCTACAAGTGACAAAAAGGTCAAGTTTGTAAGTTTATCATTTTTAATTCAATGTTTGTTTTCTTCTGATATAGGCATTTAAGGCATATTCACATTTCAAATCTAATCCCCCTCACACTTTCCCCAATACAAAGCAACACACAATCAGAGTAGGTGAGGGAAAGTGTAGAGCATAAAAATGTTGAGTCACACATTATCTTATAGGTCAAACTTTACAAACTAGAAGTAATGGGGGAGGACAAACCGCCGTCAAGAAATTTCCAACGTCCTGCCTAAGACCCTGTACTATGGTATATACTCCCTGGAAATGTCATGAAAATCAACTGAGAACTTATTGAGTTATTCGTGAAAATGTAGAAAAGTGTCCTATCTCGCATTTTTAATAACTCTTTCAAAAGTACTTGGATCTCATCAGATGGAGTGTTCAATGTCTATCAATAGTCCATCTGGGCAACATCCTAGTGAAGTCTCTGAGAACAGCTGGCTCTGCAGCGGAGGCCGTTTTACGCCACGATGAGAACTAGAGCCTTATTTAGGGGTATTTTTGTGTGAAAGTAACACGCTGAAAATTCTCTAAATAAAGCGTGAATGCAGACCAATATCAGATTTTTTTGCTGGGAGTCCGTTTATTTGTGTTTTTGGTCAAGTAAAATATGGCCCCGTCTGAGTGCAGAGGAAATCGGCAAGCTAGCAGGCCCAGAGCAGGGAGGGGGGGTTTGGTGCGGGCGCCCTTGGCTTCTTCTGCACAGAAACACCGCGGTAGGGGTAATTTCTGCCCTAAACCTTGTGATAGGACCCAACTTGTTCCATCCCGGAATATCGCTTTAAGCGGAATCCTGAGAAAGACATGATGGTGGAACACCCAAAGACAGTTGTGCTTGTGGGTCAAATTTACAACATTACAAACTATAAACTAAAAACAGCCCACTATCAAAAACCAACAGCCATCTGGAAAATATAACTGTTATCTAACTGCTAAAATGTACTAAGCTCACAGGAAGTTTGACCCTCTATGTGGATTGGCAGGTTCATTACCAAAACAAACGGCCATCTTGACAGACCCACCAAACTCAGTCAACGGATGAAGTCCAGGACCACAGGAGCAAACAGCCAGCCCTTGTGGAATTACATTTATTCTCCCCAGTTTTTCATCTTATGTGCTCACAGAGGTGTACAGTAACAACTAGTAGATTTTAATGATGAACAAAGATGAGAGTCAGTGGATTAAAAACCCACCTCCATTGTCCAATTCCCTTAGAGCTGTGCTGGTTATTAAAAAAAATGTTCCCTGAATGTTTGGTTTCTCATTACATTCAGGAGAATGATTCATTCAGGTCATATTTTCAACCGTTTGGAACATAAACTACACACCTCCATGAAATCTATTGTGAAATGTCCCTGTGTAAAATACATTAAATGATCTTTTTATTTTCCCTTTCTTTTTAAATCCTTTTTTGTAAATCCTGTTCTTCCAGTTAAAGATACATTTTTATTTTATGTTTGTCCTTCAGTCAATAAAAGTTACTGTGTTCTATGTACCTACCATGCAGTTTTTTGGCACAAAATTGTCACTGGCCTAAGCTGGATCTTTTTTTTTTTAATTATTATTATTTTGCACATTTTATTGTTTTCAATGGTTTTAATGCCATAATGTATGTTTATAACTGTGTTATGCACTTTGATTTACTTTTTCATGTATGATGGGTGCTCTATAAAGGTCCTGTCTAAAAGTCCTAAAAATTCACAACATTGTTCAAAGTTACATTTAATTGACAGGATCAGTGAAACACAGCTCAGAGCTGTCTGACACTAGTGAGAATATAAAGCTGTAAAATAAATGCAAAAAGAGCTTGATGGACCATATTTTCAGCCAGAGCATGGACAAACACAAGGGTGTGCTGAAAGTGGGAAAACACTTACTGAAAACCCATGACACACAACTAAGCATCTGCCTGAGTGAAGCAGTGTAACCTGCAGCCCGGACTTTCATACAGGAGACACAAAGACGCCACAGGTCCTAATTTCTTGGCGCAACGCAGGGTGGTGCGGGGTGGCAGAGCCTGGCACACCCCACGCAGTGGTAATTTCCTGCCAAAAAACTGCGTGGAAGGTGTGCTGAAAGCTCACCAGCTCCAACTAGGTCTATTCCCTGCACATGCAAAGCGCACCCAGTGCATTGGTAATTTGGCTGACAGGCCCACAGTGCGCACGCGTCACTTCAACCTCAGAGGTAGATATCCAGAGTGTCAGACACAGTTTAGTTTGCACTCCACTTCCAGGTTTCCAATATGACAAACTTCTTTGATCCGATATCAGAAGTGGAGGGACAATTAATCTTGACACAAATTAATATGCTAGTTCAGACAGTTACATTAAATAGTGGTTGCTGTGACTGTTTATTGCACTGACACTCTGGAGACCTGCCTCTGACATTTTGGTGACATGTGCGCACTGTGCGCTTGTCAGCCAAATGTAATTCTGCCAGAACTGCTTCAACTTCATGCTCCACAGATTTGGCAGACTTACACCTACAGACTCCTTTCTTGCTTTAACAAATCATCAATAGTTTTACTGATGCATACACACATACACATACATACTGTGCATACATGAACAGATAAATAAATGCATTGCATTATACATACATACATCAACAGAAATAGAAAGATAATTAAATATACCTGCTCATAGCATATGCACACACTCTGTTATATAAAGATATAAAAGCATACATACACATATATATATAGCCTACTGTATATATAAATATTGTATATATGTGTGTATATTATTTCACAATAAATATGCACAAACACATCAACAGATATGTCAGTGATTAATATATTTCATTAGAATGCGTATTTCATTACATATTTAACACTTATGCTGCTGATTACAGTCCTTGTCATTTAAGGGCTTACACATTTAACTCTTTTACTCTTGTTCCTTTCACAACTTTTAACACTCGTATTTAGGGGTGGGGGATATGGCAAAAACAATATATCACTATTTTTTTGAAATAAAATCACGATCACGATTTTATCACGATTCTTTTTTACTTTGATTTTTTTCAAACTAATTTGCATGTTTGACCATTTTTTCCCTATGTTTAACATATAAAACATGTAAAGCCCTACAAGAAAAAAATGACAATTAAAACCAAATAAACTTTCTGAACAGGTTTTAATTTAAATAGTGCAGTTTTTATAAAAATGTGCAATAAATGTAAACATAAAAGCTGATGAACAACAATATCAACATTATCTCTTAAAGTGCAACAATTCAAAACAAATGTCATCAAACTGCAATGTCTATAATCTGAGTGAATAATACAGCTGCTTTAGAACAGATTTTTGTTCAGACATCTTCAAGCTTTTATCTCCTTTTCTCTTTCCGCCATGGCTTCACGCTACATAACCAAACAGGAGATCCCATCATGCACTGCACGTAATGTGCTATGACTGGCTAGTCGGGTGCGCGTCAAAGTCTCTGTGCCCACACAGACGATCTGACAATCTTTCTGCTTTATGAGATCATCCCCACGTTATAATCCTTAACGATTTCATATCGTCATATCGCACACACCTACTCGTATTCCACATGTTCCAGTTGTCAGCTTTGCTTGACTGCTACCAACTTCTTAGATGACATTTTCACATTTTCAGCTTTGTTTGCACTGGTTTTAGATATTTCATTTCACATTTCAAGCATTCAGACTCAGCATTTGCTGCAAGGAAACATTTCATGAGAACAAGTGTAAATCCACGTGGATTACTGTCAGATTTTATGTCTAATCCAGACAGTGATAACTTATTTTTTGTGGGTATCAGGAGTGCGTGAGTCTTTTTTGATGAAACTAGAGGAACTCTGAGGGAAAAAACTTGGGAAACATGAGCTTATTTATCTAAGCATAGCCTTGTATACTTCTACTCCTAATATAATAATAAATAATAATAATAAATGCTCTTATACTTTG
>JAZDUH010000400.1:10180000-10632500 GCA_036419115.1 Scarus forsteni | reverse complement strand
GTGCCCAAAAGTTTACACCCCCCAGCAGAATTTCTGATTTTTTGGCCTTTTCTCAGAAAATATGAATGGTAACACAAAAACCTTTCTGTCACTCATGGTTAGTGGTTGGGTGAAGACATTTATTGAAAAAAAAAGATAGTTTACTCTTTTTAAATCATAATGACAACAGAAACTTCAAAAATGACCCTGTTCAAAAGTTTACACCCCCTGGCAGTTTTGGCCTGATAACATGCACAAAATTTGACACAAATGGGTTTGAATGTCTACTAAAGGTAACCATCCTCACCCGTGATCTATTAGCTTGTAAACTGTGTGTGTGTCTAAAAGCTCAGTGAGTTTCTGAGCTCCTGACAGACACGTGCATCTTTCACTCAGTGCTATGTTGAAGTTTCTGGTTTCTGCGTCATGGGTAAAGCAAAAGAATTGTCAAAAGATCTGTGAGAAAAGGTATTTCAACTGTATAAAACAGGAAAAGGATTTTACAAGATATCTAAGGAACTGAGGATGCCAAGAAGCACTGTTAAAACTCTAATGAAGAAGGGGAGAGAGAGGGATTCTGTTGAAATCAAACCACGGTCAGGCAGACCAACAAAAATTTCAGCTCCAACTGCAAGGACAATTGTTAGAGATGCAAAGAAAAACCCTCAAATAACTTCAGCTGAAATACAGGACTCTCTGAAAAAAATTGGGGTGGATGTTTCAAGATCCACAATAAGGAGACTCTTGAAGAAACATGGGCTGCATGGTCGGGTCGCCAGAAGAAAGCCATTTCTACACAAATGCCACAAAATATCCTGTTTAAAATATGCCAAACAGCACAGAGACAAGCCTCAAAACTTCTGGAACAAAGATATTTGGAGTGATGAGACCAAAATTGAACTTTTTGGCCACAACCATAAACATTACATTTGGAGAGGAGTCAACAAGGCCCATGATGAAAGGTACACCATTCCTACTGTGAAACACTGAGGTGGATCACTGATGTTTTGGGGATGTGTGAGCTACAAAGGCACAGGAAAATTGGTCAAAATTGATGGAAGGATGAATGAAGCATGTTATCAGAAAATACTGGAGGAAAATTTACACTCATCGGCCCAGAAGCTGCACATGGGACGTTCTTGGACATTCCGACACGACAATGATCCAAAACACAAGGCCAAATCAACCTGCCATTGGCTACAGCAGAACAAAGTGAAGGTTTTAAAGTGGCCATCTCAGTCTCCTGACCTCAATATCATTGAGCCACTCTGGGGAGATCTCAAATGTGCAGTTCATGCAAGACAGCCCAAGAATTTACTTTTTGCCAAGAGGAATGGGCAGTTTTACCATCTGAGAAAATAAAGACCCTCATCCACAACTACCACAAAAGACTTCAAGCTGTTATTGATGTTAAAGGGGGAAATACAAGGTATTAAAAACTGGGGGGTGTAAACTTTTGAACAGGGTCAATTTGGAAGTTTCTGTTGTCATTATGATTTAAAAAGAGTAAACTAATCTTTTTTTCAATAAATGTCTTCACCCAACCACTAACCATGAGTGACAGAAAGGTTTTTGTGTTATCATTCATATTTTCTGAGAAAAGGCCAAAAAATCAGAAATTCTGCTGGGGGGTGTAAACTTTTGGGCACAACTGTATATATATAATAACAACGATTATTATCATTATTAGCCTACTATGATGATACTGCATAACCGACTCTTCCATTTTCACTAAAATCAATCAGCATTTAAAAAATAAATACAAATTTTATGGTTCTGTTTAGTGCTGAAGAGTCACAAGGTTACATTTTTGAAAGTGGACAAAATATATGACTTTTATAGCTCTACAACTACAGGGACCTATTTGGGTATTTGAAGGAAGGAAAGAAAGAAAGAAAGAAAGAAAGAAAAAAAGAAAGAAAGAAGTGTAAAGCTGTAAAGCTATGATTAGGTTTGTTTTAATTACTCTGACATGAAAATCTCACTACACCAAACATCAGCAACTCTGACAAGAAGACCTTGACTTCAACTTCTGGTGCGAGGATTGCTACGTTTTGGCCAGCCTGGAAGTTGGTATGTAATGTTTTGTTAGTTTGTTTGTTTTTAATAATTTATAATGTGATTCAATGGGATATGGAAGTACAACAAGTCAGTATGAAATAGAAGTCACAACTATGAGTCAAACTTAAAGCTCAAATTGTTACCTCTTGTCCTGATAAAGTTGGTGCTCATGGCTGTGACACATATAATAACATAATAACTGTGACACATACATAATCACACGCGTACATGAATATTTTTTTAAATAACTGCCAGAGATATTCACAATGTTCATAGTCCCTCTATTTTTAATGAACCGAGTACCCCTGATCCAACAGTATGCTCTCTCAGTCTAAGACACAGAGATTCTTCCTCTTCAAGGAACCCTTTCTCACATGGACCCAGTCCACTGTAAATTGGTTGACTGGCCTGCTGAGTGGCGATTGTTCAGTTCAGACCAGTTCAGCTCCAAGTTTTCAGAGGCTCTGAATTTGTCCATGCTTTGCACTCACATTGCTTTGCCAAGTCACTTGGCTTAAACTGTGGATGAAACAAGAATAGGAGGTCACACTGGAAAGTCTATTTGAGGGGCAGGAGGAAGTGTTATTTTAAGCAGTTACTGATGCTGTAAACAGGAGGAGAGGGAGGCCTAACTTTTTTGTTCTTAATCATAGAAGTGCTGCTGCATTTCCACTGAGTGATCTGGTTTGGATCAGAACAGAAGGGTATGGTTTGGGGAGGTAAGCCCTGACCGAGGCTCCTTTTCCACTGCTAGCTGTAGCTACACTTGAGGGCAGGGATGTAGACCAGAAAGGGAGGGTCAGTCTAACAATGCAGTTTCATGGCATTACAGCAGTTCAACTTGGTGCAGCATTCTAATACAGTGTAACACTCCAAACAAACAACAATGAAGGACTACATCTCTTGTCATAGTTGCTGTTGCAGGTGACTTGATGATTCTTGGGACTAATCAGCAGCATTTTTTGCTCCACCCTTTTTTTATAGGCTGACACCCCTTCAGAGGTGCGCCAAAAATTAGGAGTTCAGGGATCAGTTATTTGAGTACCTTTGTCCTTATTTGAGAGAGGAATCATCTGTAATTGTGTTCTATACTGATCCAAACTGAATTGGACTGCTTGGAAGAAATACATCATATCATATTAGGGAGGTGTTTAGAACAAACTAAGGGGCACATAAAACTTGCCTTAGTATGGGCTCTTCAGAGATTTAGGTTTCATTATTACACCATTCTATTCAAAACCCCTACAGGTCAGAGGTCAAAACAGTGAGCAATGACAGCGTATATTTATGGCAACAACATTAGCAAAGTTGTATTACATTACAAGTTCAGCAATGCATATCAAATTTCCAACAATTCTCATTTTTCCGTTAAATGACTTGATATTACACATCTCAAAGCTAAATGTTAGACTTCAAAGCTATAAAAAAGTATTATCAGCTGGGCTGTATCCTTTTGATTTCAAGACCAGAAACTATTTTGGCAGGTGTCTAACGTACTACAAAGAAACATTTTCAGTTCCACCATTGGACTGATCTCACCAGAGGTGGTATGCTATAATTGCTTTCAAAAGGGACAAGAGACATTTATAGACAAGGTTATTTAAAATAATCAGTAGAAATGAACAAAGTAGTTGTGTCATGATCCAGCTTTTCACCTTTATTTAGTTACCCATTTTGTTCATGTTTTGTTTTGTCATTGTGTTTCCCGTATCATTTTGAAAGTTGATCCGTCTTTCCATCTGGCGTTGTCACATCTGATCCCTGATTGTGCTGCCCCAGCGGTGTATCATCACCCCCAATCACATCATGTATTTAACTGTCACCTCTTCCCTTGTAGTGGCGCAGCAGGTAGTGCACGTGCCTCACAGCAAAAGGTCGCTGGTTCCCGGGTCCGGCAGGGTCTTTATGTGTGAAGTTTGCATGTTCTTCCTGTGCATGCATGGGTTCTCTTTGGGCACTTCGGCTTCCTCCCATAGACAAAAAACGTACTCATTAGGTTCATTGGCAACTCTAAATTGCCGTTAGGTATGAGTGTGAGCGTGAATGGTTGTCTGTCTCTCTATGTGGCCCTGAGATTGACTGGCGACCGGATCAGGGTTTACCCTGCCTCTGGCCCAATGACAGCTAGGATCGGCTCCAGCCCACCCAACCTCCACCCCCAACCCCAAAAGGGATAAGGGGTTTAGAAAATGAATGTCTTCCTTTGTCTCTTTCTGGCACTTATTCCTAGCCTAGCTTTTTGTCATTGACCCTTTTTTGTTTGAACCAAGTATTTTGCCTTGTGTCTTCCTGTGTACCAAATCTGGATTGACAATGTAATCTGTTTTTTGCCTCAAGGACAAGTTGTCTGCAATTGAGTTGTTTTGAGCGACCAAAATTCACCAATTATTAACAATTATTTGGACAATTCATGAAAAGAAATGATTAGAGTAAACAAGACAAGAGAGATTTATTACAAAATGTGTCAATCTGTCTTTTAAAAAAACATTTTAGAAAAATGACTATAAAATCAGCACTTGAAAGTGCTAAGTATGGCAAAGAGTGGCTCAATAACGGCAAGTTGTGGTCAGCCTAAACTGTTGGTAGAACATGTTTTGTCTCTAAAATAAAGAAATCAATGAAAGCATAAGTGGTAGATCCTTTTTCTTTACCTCTGTGCAAAGAAAGGCAAGCTCTGTTACCATTTTGAGTATTCACACATAAGTTGCAATCATCTCTCCATCAAGCTTCCTTTAATATATTATATTTTATCCATTTAAAGGAAGAAAGAAAGTAAAAAAAGAAAACATATTACTTTTTTCATGGTAGATTATTACAGCTGCGTAGGTTTGTCTTTAATGTTTGCATGGGAAGGACAGCTCTTTGAAATTAATTTGAAAACCTTCAAGATTCGAGTGCAGTACTTTCATTAAGCCATACAGCAAATAAGAGAAGATCACTTATTCAATTAGTTTATGGTAGGACATTCAAGAATATTTCACTAAAGAAGTGCCTTGAGTTTTGTGCTGCCCCTCTGGGGATGCCTCATATTGATGATCTTTCAGGTGACATTTCATAAAGCTGCTCTGTGTTCCACCCTGACTGAGGCTATTTCACATCCAATACTGAGCAGAACTAATGCATTTATTAATGGGAGTTGGTGCAGGAATATTGTTTTTACTGGAAAGGAGGGTTCCTTTGGATTGAAATGCCAACTGGAAGTAAAGAAATACCATCAGATGCAAATTTATGCTACAGCCAAACCATCTATCACATAAGATGTATGGATTGTATTGTGACATAAGGTCAGATGGATGTGTCGACAAAGGGTTAGACTGAATAAGAGCCACTGAAAATGCATGAATACTGTCAGACTTTCCAGAAGTAATAGAGGGCATTAAGAGCTTTATATGGGAGATCTGAGGATTTTTTTTTAACCCTGAACTGATTTAACATTGACATTATTTTACAGTGACTTTGGTTGTAAAATATTTTGTGGTATAAATGTCTACAACACATGCAGAAATCAAATTGCTCTTCATTGTTGCGTAAAGTCTTCGAACAAAACATTCATTCTTCTGAAAAACAAACTTACATGCAATTCTCAACTTGAACTTTGCTCATACGTGGGTTCAATGACCTCCCACATGAGTCAATAAGCTCTGTGAGGCCAAAACAATGATCTACTAAAATTTACTTTGAAATATATAAAAGTTGCCACAGTTTTACTCTTACCTTGACAAAATATACTACAATATCAAGTATGGCTTGGTAGAGCTATTTTAGACATGCAGATATATTTGAAATGAGAAATACAATGCCACTGCTATATTGACTTGAGAAAATAAGAAGTGCACAACAGGCCTAATGCTCAATTCAAAGACTGCTAACACCAAGAACAACAAACAATGATTTGCTTATTCACAACATAATTTTTTCTATAGAGCAAAGTAAACTGGGAAATTTCACTTCTAGCCAGTATGTGAGGTACAGCACACGTTGTGAGAACTAGATTGGGCCTACTTATGCCTGCAGAACTGTCAGAAACATTCCTCAGGGATTTTGGTCCAAGACATGCCAGTCTCCCATCAACCACTTACCAAAGGTGCACCCTTGAATTGAGACATGGTGACTTGGAGGCCACTTGCATGCACTGAACTTATTGTCATGACACAGTTTGGCTTTAGGACAAGCATTATCCTGCTAGAAGTATAGACGTAAGAAGATGCGTACACTGTAGTCAAAAGGGAATGCTCTAGGTCAGCAACAATACCCATGTAGGCTGCTCAGTCAGTACTAAGGGGCTAAAAGATTCCCCAAATCAATAAAACACTAGCAGCCTGAACCAGTGATACAAGGTAGAATGGATCGATACTTTCATTCACATCAACTTTGGACCCTACCATTTGAATGTTGAGTCCTAATGCCAATTTTCACCTCCGTTTCTTGTTCTCTTCTGACGGGACTGGCACCTGATGTGGTCTTCTACTGCTTTAGCCCATCTGCTTTTACAGTTAACATACTGTACATTCAGAAATGGTCTTTTGCATACCTTTGTTGTAATGTTATTTTAGTTAATGTTGCCTTTCTATCATCTCAAACCACTCTGACCATTTTTCTAGACCCTCTGGCATTGACAAAGCAGTTTACCCAGAGAACTAAGTCTTATAATAGACATTTCCTCTTTCTCACTGATTGACTCAGAATCAGGGCAGGAAGAGCAGTCACTATTACTGGCGCTCTGTAATGGTGGTAGAAAAAAAGAACACTGCAAAATCGCCCCCTATTCCCTATGGCAGTTAAAACTTAAGTCCCTTCTTCTTATCAGCTCTGCACCTTTCCAGTTTGTCATACATGTATAGTCATCAAAGAAAGATGTAAAAAGACAAATAAGCTTCTGTATCATCTTTCCACTTGCTGTGAAACATAAGATATGCAATAAAGCCTAACTGAGCACTGATGTATTTACTGCCCCAAGCTCTCTAGTGTCACACAAAAATGCTTTAATAGTTTTAATCTGACAAGCTTTACTGCATCTAAAATGCCCTTAAGTCAGGTGAAAATGTTGAAATGCATACAGGATGATTGTCTTACCCAAACTTAGACACTATAAATAAAGATTTTGGACTTAGCACATTGACTTAGACTTTATATCTTAAAAGATGCCTTAAACCTTCTTGGCTACCTGACTAGCATTTATTTGTGTGTTAAAGAGAAAGTTTCGAAGTCTTAGTTCTGTCTTATACCTACAGTTAACAAAATAGTCATTGCAACATGAGCGTGTGCATTAGAGTCAGTTTGAAGTAACAGTACCCAAATAATTCATAGCGGGCCCCAAAGATACAGAGCAACTCAGTGCAGAGAACAGAAAATAAGAATGTGCCACTTTACTATTTGGCATAATCAGGCCATTATTACCCATGTTTGTTCCTTGGGTTGCTGGGATTAAAGGTGAGCTTAAAACATGAGTGAAGTATTATAAATGACAGATACCTTTCCATGATTCAGTGGTGGCTGATATATGAGGGCGCTGTGGGCAGAGCCCTACCTGAGCTGCGTGACGCGGTGTGAGCCAAAAGAGATGTCTGCTGTTTGCCTGAAAATTATTGTCAATGTAATGAAGTTGTTTTGATATTAATCATTCCATTAAATGTGTGTTTCAGCTTAGCCTAGACAAATAAAGAAAATCCTTCAGGGGCACTAGAGACTGGCACCCAAGCGTTCCTAATTTGCATAGGTACAATTATAACCAGATTGGTCACAAACAGAAGCATAGCTACAATGCGTCTGACGTAGGTGGCTGAGGAGAATATATCAGGAGAAACTGAAAGAGCTCGGACCAGATCAGCTGAACATCATGATTAACCGGTAGTCAGTGGGTGACAATACACTCAGTTTTACACTTCTGTTTTTTTAAATAGGTTAAATAGCCTCCATATTGTAATAAATTTCTGCATTTATTATTTTAAGTTTGTGACACTATCTGAGGTCATGCAAAATATTTTGCGGAGTAATAAATTTGATAGTCTCAATTTTAGATATTGAAAAAGTCTTGAATTCATATCGTGTAAACTGGGGCTCCAATAACATTTTTGTTAGGTCCAAAATTATGTACGTAAATGTATTGGTTCCATTGTTGCCCCATTTTGTTATTTAATTACTTGTTAAACTAACTAAAACTAAATTAAGTTTAAAAAAATCGGACAAACTAAATAAAAATAAAAACCAATTAGATTTTATATCCATTACTGAGTTTAACAGTCTTTTCTGCATACTTTTTTTAAATGCGGCAGCAGAAGAATTTCCTCTTCTTTACCCATTAACAACACCAGAAGCTGCCTTAAACGGCTTGTTTCCCTGTCCCCCCTCAATAAACCTACCAGTGTTTAGTCCTACCATTGTTTTGTTGCCAGTCTAAGCCCATTAGCCCAGGGCTGCAAGCCCAGTACAAAGTATTGATCATAAAATAAATGCATAGTCATTGACAGCATGTTGCTGAGCAGCACTGAACCTTAAAGGGGCAGCAGCTAGAACATTGCAGACTGACTGTGAAAACAGCTGAATCATGGGAACTCAATATGCATGAACCGCCTATGCCTACCTCCCAGCCTTTTGTCTTTGTTGGAGCACTTTCAGTTTTGTTCTCAGATGCTCTCTGTTGTTCTCTTCCTCTCAGATGTAAACATGGCAGGTAAATTGTAGAACACTGCCCAAGCTGTGCATATTGGCTGGAGATATTGGGCAAAATGGTAAAAACCAGTATGGTGCTCCCAAAGCTCTTTGACATTTCTCAATGAATCCAGATGTAACCACTGCATCAGTACATATTTCACTTATCTAAGCACATAAATCTAAAAAAAAATGAAACCCCCTCACTCAAAAGAGCAAACTCTATAAACCGTCCAAATTTCAAAAACAAGATGGTAATGTTCAGGCTTAAAACTTGGGCTGCTTACCGGCTTCCATGTATTTGTGCAGAATGGAAACGGCTCTCTCTTTCATTTTCGACAAGAACATTTTTGAGCTAAATGGCTATGGTTTTGGCCTGAGAACTTAAATTTAACAGAATTGCCGTATTAACTGCTCAAAAGCAATGAAAATTGACACACATTTATTACTCAGATCTTCTGCAATCTGGAATCTCTGCCAACTGAATTTCAACACACACCTGTCTGACTTCAGAGGGAAAATACTTAAAGAGAGATAAAGCAAAAAGTAAAGTCAACACTGGATGTAGACTGAAGATTATTTAATGTTTTTTTAACTCCACAAAAACAAACTTCATAGTCCTGATAACAGAGCAGGTTTTGCTCGGCTGCAACAACTGTTTTAGCCATATAAAAATGTTATACTGTCAAACAGTCATTACACAGTGCCCTGCTCCTTCTGCTTTATTTAGAGGAGGTAAAAATTTTACCTGTGGTCATGGCATCTGTTTACATTAGAATAAACAGCTTATGCAAATCTCACAAGTGGAACACTGCTGCAGAGATTAACTTGTGCTCTCACAGGGTTGAAAATTTAACAATGCATTGTTTACAGTGTTGGGAATAGTCAGTGCTGAGGTGGAAAAAGAAGGATAAACAGGCTTGTGTTCAGTCCATATGTGCAGTATGATTGGGTCAGCTGGGGTTTGTCCTCTGTGTATTTTCAGAGATAAGCCTATGTCTGGTCGGGGTCTTTGAATTTAGCTATACAAACTGACATTTGGTCCCATAGCTTATTCCAAACAAGAGAATGAAATTGGTGCACTGTGGCATTACGAAGTTTCTCATACTGAGCATGGTTAGAGGCTCTTAATATAATGGCTGTTTGTATTCATAATATAGGCCTACAGTGAACACACAGGGTCTTATTCTCCTTCATTTAGGGGCAGATGTTTTGCACTAGACCAAACATGACTGTCAGAATAATTAACAGTGAGTGTGAGCCTGTAAGAATTCCTCCCTCATTAGTTAACATTTTATACACCGTTCCTGTTGTTAAGGCATCAATTGGGCCTTTGTCAGACTGGGACAACAAAGCTAAAAATTGTTTCAAACCTGTATGAGCTAATTATAAGAACGCTATTCTTAATCTGCAAAAATAGCTGTAGACTCTTTTTTTAAGTCATTGTGGCCCGAACAACCTTTATAATTTGGGAGCCCGTAGCAAAGACTAATGTGGTGCCCTTGCTCATGTCTGCTGGAATCAATCACTGTATAGTTTTTTCTCCATATCCTGATTTTTCATGTTTGATGAGGGGCTTTTGAAGGACATAATATCAGTCTTCTTCATTTATGTCTTCACTTTTAGGATCACCTTGCTCATGCCAGGTTGGAGCCCATATTGCCTTCATAACTTCCTTAATTCTTCTCAGAATAGTTTCAACAAGGTGCTGAAAACATCCTCAGAGATTTTTGTCCATTTTGACATGGTAGCATGGTTGCTGCAATTTGCCAGCTACTCTATTTGAACAATCTGAGTATTGTGGAGACCACCCGGGAAAAGTAATCATTGTCTTTTTCAAGAAACCAAAAGAGATGATTAGAATTTCATTACATGGCATGTTTAAATGCTGGAAGCAGCCATCAGCTATTGTGATCATTAAAGGATGGACATGGTAAGTAAGGATACTCAAGTAGGCTGTAAAGTTAAAATTATATAGTTGGTACAAGGGGTCTGACATGTAATGAGAACATATAACATTGATAAAAGTAACAATGGATTAATGCTTTCATGCTGTTTATGTTAAATTCTGAATGTATACCATCAAACTGTTCACTATGGAAGAAAAAATCCAGAAAACTCAAAAGATAAATGTCTGCAATAAACGTTGAGGGTTGATACTCAAAATTTGAGTTGAGAGGAAAAAACACTTAAAATGTGGACAATCTCACATACCAGATACAGCTACAGATACAGTGTTCAGGACTTGGCCTGACTTCACCTGATCTTAAACTAATTGTTTCAGGTTTTGCAGACTTCATTTAGGAGTTTAGACCAACTTTACAGTGCAAGAAAAAAATAAAAAGGATAGTTTAGAATGCTCATTTGATTAAGTTCATCACACAAGATCTATTTGTTTTTGTTTACAGAAAAATGTCTTTAATGCCTGCAGTTTATGTTTTAATAATACAGTGTGACCACATCTGACCTTAAACCAATCGATTTACATTCTATCAACATAAATTAGAAATTAGACCAACTTTACAAAAAAAACTAATGGGAATAGTTGAGACAACTTATTTGATTAAGATCATAACACAACAAAAATGTTTTGTTTCATTTATGGAAAATGTATTTAATGTCTGCAGTTTTCATTATGACATTGTTGGAACAGAAATTAAGACTCATCAGACCATTTCAAAAAATTGTTGGGCAAGTTATTGTCAAAAATGTGGAAAAAATGGCTTTTTGCACTGTATACTGTTGCAAATCTAAATCTAAAAACTCTCAAAATTCCTGAAATAATAGTCTTATTTGTTGCACTTCACCCCTGCTGTGGAACTGTTGGTTCTTTGCCTGATGCTAAACAGCCCATGTCTACGTGGTGTAGAATAATGCAGATTAAATGAACATACATTTCCAGTTTAACCTTGAAAGACTATTCTGTAGACAAGCACTTGTAGTGGTAAGAGGTCAGTGATGTCAGTGATAATAAAAAAAACATCATGGAAAGCCCACATATTTTCCAAAACAACTTGAGGCGACAAGTGAACAAATAATGTGTGTATGTGAGAGTGTGTATGTTTCCATTCATTCCTTTGTGTTCGCGTGATGGCCTGTTCTGCAGCCACTTCCCCATTAGTGGCAGTGGTGTTCAGTGAGTAGCTGACAGATGTACAGTCATGATGAAAGACTATCAGCTCTGTTCTCACTCCAATACCTCTGACAGCCAGCTGCCCCGAGCATGACTCCCCTGGGTGAGTCTGCGACACAGACAAGCGTGGGAGGCACCTCTTATCACCAGCTCTCTTTCCACTGAGAACCAAGAAAGCCTGAATGACCGGAGGCTGGGTAATGCACCTGAAAGAGCTTCTTAAACTTTAAATATGTTTTGTTTCTATTGTTACTCAAGAAATGTGTCTCCTGTATGGACGAGACCTTTGTGTTCACCAACAGAGAAACTCAGACTGTGTAGTCTGAGAGCAGCAGCAGGTGTTTATTTGGGTGGTCTGCAGTGGCACAATGGAGTTCAGTATGTCCCAAAGTTTAAAAATAGACTTTCTGCGAGTGGCCTTATCAGACTATTTAAACAATTACTAAACAACATAGATACACATTTACTGCCACTTCTCCTGACAGTTTCACACGTAGCACCATGCAGACCATCCCTTATCACATTTCTGATGCTTCTCTGCTAGTTATCTTACTGAGACGTCAGAGTGACAACATTACCTTTTTAAGTTACAAGTAAAGCCAGGGATAAAAAATTCTAAAACAGTTATTATGTGAGTCACTTATTGAAATAATGCTTAGCTAGCTGTTTTTGCCCTACACTGATGGTGATACACAATGATTACATCTTCATCAGTTAAAAATTTTCAGCCCATCATGGAGGAATGATCTGTACATTTGTCAGCTGACAGTATTTTTTGGTTGTTGTTCTTTTGTGTCGGTAAAACATAGAAAAACATTGTGTGTTTAAAACTTCATATAAAACTGTTGGACAGCAGGTTTTGACGAGAAAGTAATATGTAATGTAAAGGAAAGTAACTAGTTGCTTCTGATAATTAACAACACAGATAGATTTATTGACAAAGTATTAGGTGGTTAGTTGTAACTTTAACTTCTGTTGCAGAAGCCTAAATTAACTTGTTGTGTACATACTTTAAAATACAGTTATAGTTTGCGCTATGAATGTTCTGCTGGCAGGAACTAACAGACTACCAGATTCAGAATATACCGATGGTAGGATTTTGTTTACTATTATTTGGTAGTAAATGGTAAAACTTTCTTGAGATTACCTATCAGTTTTCTAGTCTTTCTGAATACGCTTTTAGGGGCATAACACTATAAAACTTGCAAAAGTATTACATGAGCAATTTGAGGTGCAGTGAGTTTGTGCATTCTTAAAAAAGGACCATTCCAGCTTTGTACCTGACCACTCATCTTCTGGAAAACACACCCATCAGCAGCACATAGTCGTTTTTTGTTTAGACAGAGTGAGCTGGACAAAAAAAGAAGATGTGACAGAATCATAGCTATACCTTCTTTGCTTCCATTCTTCTTTTTTGTGTATTTGTAAATTTTGCATAAACTGACTGGTAACTGATGCCAGACAGACTGCCCCTTTTTGAGTGGCTGAAAAAGATCTGCATTGTCAGCATTCTGAACATTTTCAGCCCACTGAAGTTTTGCCTATATGCAGAAATGACTCTGCAGTCACAGTGATTAATTATGGTCTTGGATGGTTAAGCTCTTTAGTATTTCTGATGTCTTACCACTCCTACCACATTGTGCTTCTTAAACAAATGTCTGCACGCTGTTGCAAATTCCTGCTATCACTGCGATATGAAAACAATCAGATGTCCAATTATTTGTAAAAAGTCTTTGTCAGCATGATTTGTTCACCAGGCAGCGTCAAAATACAATATCCAACAATTAAAACAGCAAAGCAGCATTTTCAGAATCAGCCATTAACTGCTGTATTGACTCAAATCATGAACATTTACACTGTTTTTAAATTAATCACTCAACCAAACACAGCTGAGCAGCTACTTAACCTATCAGGCTCTGCATGAACGAGATCACTCAGAATTCAATTATTTGTTATGAGTGGAAACAGGAGATAACAGCACAAAGACAGATTAAGAAAAATATTGATTAATTTGGATTTAACAGAGAAACAATATCATTCTTAAAGGAAATAATGCAGGATTCACACTGCATGACATGAATTCCTTCTTACTAAGCCGATTTGTCTTCAGCTCAAAGCCACTTAGCATTGTCAGTGGTACACAGCCTGAGCTCCCATGATGCTTTTCCAGCCTTCAAACAGCTGAGAATATCTTTGACACCACAGGGGTCACAGTGGTTCACACCACAATGGTGGGGAAGGTTTACCATGTGAAGTGTCAATCAGTACTAGCCAATTTCATTTGTGCCTTAGTGGAAATCCATGTATCATGTTGAAGAGAAAAGCATGTATATTTTATTATCATCATATAAGTTTTATGACTTACATAAATGTGACTATCAAAATATGTACACAGGAGTGTTCTTACTGAGTGATAGAATGCTGCTTACACAAGTATTACAGATTAGTGTTCACAAAGCAACTTAGATAAAAAGGTTAGAGACTGTTAAGAACTGTCTGTATTTGATAATCTGGAATCAGCTTGCTTTTCCTTGCATGTGTGATTGAGGCATTCCTTGACTGTATGTGAAGTTTAGAAGCTCTCTCCAGTGCGAGAGGAAGTTGCCTTGTTGAAAACTACTCTACTCCTTGTGCAAGTAAAAGACTGAAGAAAAGCTCCCACTCCTGTCGTTCTTCCCACCTGGGCTGTCAGTCAGGGGCAGTGTGGAAAACTTTCTCGTGCTGGGAGTCTTGTGAGGTCTGAGTCATTAAATTCAAGACCTGTAGCAAGACAGTCTGAACATTACAGAGCTCAATGGGAGCTTGACGTGGCCCAGTCAATAAGATCAACTACGCCAATTAAAAGATTGCCTTATTACATGAGTACAGAAAGTTATTTCATCGTTTGATTTTGTAGTGCACTGATTAATGAATTTACTTTTTGTACAAAAGGAAAACTAGAACTTATTCTTATTTTTCCTCCATGCCTTGCATAAAACAGTAAAGCAAAGTCTAATCACATTGACATACAAACAGTGGTTTCCAGGCGTCACAGTAAAACACATTATCAATGTTAAGTTAGTAAAGTAGATAGTTTTTCTTAGAACATAAGAAATGTTTTGCTATAATTAAAATAAAAATGTATTTTTTAAATAATTTTTAGCTTAAAAGAGCATTGTCAAATGTTGTAGGTCAATAATGATTTTTAAAAAACTACAATAAATTGTATTATTATGTTGCATCATTACTTGATATGATTTACTAACATCACAAAGTAACAATAAGGCCCGTTAGGTAGCTGATTGCACCTGGCTAAATAGATAGTTGATGATTTTTTAAGATATGAATCCTCTATAATCCGACATTAACTATCACACCCAAAGGCCAACATCTGAAACAACTGACAAAAGGACAGTCATATTCCTTCAAACCCACACACTGGATATGCCATCCAGTCCTGAGACCACACATCTGACCACAGATCTCACTGAAGCTCATGGAGGGGGATCAACAGTCAGGGTACAAAAGCATCATCTGGAAAAATCAATACCTATCTTTTTGCTGTGTCTTTAATAAAATGTGGTCCAATAGTAGATCTCACCATGTCACCACCAGTGTTGGGCAAGTTATTTCAAAAATATAATGCTTTATTTACTACTTGTTAATGTCATTTCAAAGTAATTAATTACATTATAATATTAATGTATTTGAAATGTAAGGCATTACACTATTATCGCATTACTTTTAAGTTACTCTCAAAAAATAACAGGAAATATGGATTTGGCATTCCAAATGTAGCTCATTACACATCCAGTGGAAGTTGATGTGGTCAGCTATTTGACCGAGTTCAGCCTAAGACTAAAAATAGTAGAATATAATAGCCACATTGATGGCTCATGGCACAATACAAGAAACCATCATAGCAAAAACAGACAAAAGGTAAAATTTTGGTAAATTGTGTTAGAGACACTGTAACTTTAGGCTGAGTGCAGGACTTTCTCCTCTGTAGATCTCAGGGTGTATTTGGCACGTTTATATTTAAAAAAAAACAACAAAAAAACGTCATTTCGTGTAAAAATAAAAATGCATTGTAACTTGCATCACTGACATTTGTACCAAGTAAAATATTACTGTTTTTTGCTTTTTGTAATGCCTTACATTACTATGTTACAGTAAAAAGGAATGCATTACTTGAGGTGAAGTCCAATCAACAGTGGCTGCCATGTCAAAAACTATTTTTTAAACTACTTTTGGATCAGCCTAAACAGACCTATAGGTTGGACTTCAGACCATCTGATTAAAATGACACCAAGGACTGGTAACCATGACAACCATATCCTTAACCATTAACAACAGAATTATTTTTATAATATTAAAATTGACAAGTTGAAAGAAAATTACTTCCACAATGAGAGGACACACTAACAGTTCAGGCCAAAGCTATTATGAACCAGGCTGTTGAAAGGTTATTTCCTCAGCTTTCCAACATGGCATGTGTCCATGACGTCACATGTTTCAGCAGGCAGTTTTAAGCAGAAAACTTTGGCTTAATTATCACCACCAGAGGTTGTGGATGCTTGGATCAGACTCAGTATTAGGAAAAAGACTAGTGAGCATTACGTCGACTTGAATTGTAAACCATGGTGTCCAAAATGACAAATAAGCCTACCACAACATTTTAAAGGAAGTTTGCCCTTTCAAGTGGCTTTATCTGTAAATGATACCCTCTAAACTCAAGACTCTGCTGTTTGTGTTTCTCAAACATGAATAAGTTTGGTAGATTAAGTTTTCATTATCACAAATCAGCCATATTTGTCTCACCCGGACTCAGATTAAGAGCTCCTTCTGTTTCACAGCTGCTTATGCATTTTAAACACTGAAAGCTCTTCAATCACATCCTGCTGTTTATTTTCATAATTAATCCCATTAAGAACCCTCTCTGCTAAATGACACTCTGGATTGTTTGTAAGAAGAAAGAGACATAATTGTGGTGCTGAATGCATATTAAGTGGTTTATTATGATAAAGGGGATCAAGCTGGAGGGATGCCCGTATGTCTTATTTTGGCTCTGAGCCATGCAGCTCATTTATATACATTAAAATCCCATTCAACAGTCAGACAGTAACTGTGCACCACATGAAAGTGTTTGTAAATTCTCTAGAGTAAGGAAGAGGTGGGATGCACTGACTTATGTCTATTCAAGACAATTTGTTGAATATATTTAATAAAGGTAGTTTTATCCCATGTCAAACTTTATGAAAGGATTCTGGACACATGAGCTGTTGCTGTTATTATCTTAAGGGTGATGGGATTAAAGTAAGGTGTGATTCAGTTCCTCTGAAATATGGTCAAACCATGGCCATGTTTTATGTAAACTGTTCCAAGACTGTCATTTTGGCCTTTTACAGAATTTGTAGGTATTTAACTTGATAGACACCAAACCTAGGAAGCTTTACAACCCTTTGTATGCCCAGATGGTTGTATATTTTATTTTTCCAATTGAAATTTAATTATATTTCAAAACACACAGGAGTTAAAGAATTTACCCCAAACCACCATAGAAGCAATTTTGACTGTGTCTTGAGCACAATTTAGTTTTTACTACCTAATCCCATGTCCAATAGTGTGAGATAAGGTTGCCTTGAGACTACAGAGCAGATATGTCAAACTGGAGGCCTGTATGCCAAATCAAACCCTTAATATACATTAATACAGCTCACTAGACAATTTCATATGTCTATTATGAATGGCTCTTCCTTAAAACATAGCACTACAAATCCCACAATGCACTGCAACAGTTGTCATGCAGGTAAAGAGTTGTGCACCAACCCCTCCCCTCACTTTGGTAATATCACTCTGATCAGAGGTCAGTGGATGAATGCATATGTCAGTGCTTTTACAGTGACCTCTACGCTTGCCCCAAAATAAAAATGCTGTTTTAAGGTTACAACCTTCTTGCCATGAAGCATGTTCACTACCTGCTGCTCCAACGTGCTGCACTGTTGTCAGGGTTATTTCATAGTTTAGCCTTTGTCAAATTATATTCCTGGGACTATTTGCTTTGTGCATTTACATATTTGTTAACTTAACATTGAAATTCATGGTTTTAGGAGTTATAGTGATCATAGATGGAGGGGAACAAATGCCTTTTTGGAATTTCTTTATCATTTTATTTATTCTAAAAATAAACACCAGAGTTGGGTCTATCTGTTGATCGGTTGAAGGACTTGGTGTGAAATTAGAACAGTAGGTTCTGACTTCTGAGCAGAAAACTTAAAATGTTCTATTTTATTTGTTTTTCACAGCAGTTTAGATATATTTCCCCAAAAAATGTATTGACGTAACATGACAATATTGTATGAATGGTCAAAATGGCCACAAAGTTTGAGTGTAAAAGGGCTTCAAAACACTAAAATATTGTTGCTGCTTGCTTTTAACAACTGTGATCTGTGAATCTTGATTAAAGGTGCAGTGTGTAGAATGTGGCATTTTATACATCCACCGCATTTCGCCAAACAGAAACGGTGAATATAGGAGATATATGTTTCTATATGTCTGTAAAGTCCGTCAAAATAGGAGTACAATCATCCCCATAAAACGTTTGTTTATTTTTATTTAGTTAGAAAAATCTTTATAAAAAAATTTCATTACCGCGGGCCGCTGTTTCGTGGAGGCCGACATGTTGTTCCGCCGTGTTGTCTACGGGTGGTTTTTAGGGACAAAAAGAATGAAACGCGAATCTGTTCTGAAATCTACCTGGAATGCAGGTGAAGAAGAGGAGAGGATGGCAGTGGATGCATAGAAAGTTGCTAGTACTCTGTCCTAGGGATTCAAACTGTGTGTATAAACACACACACAACATAAATTGTGTGCTGTGTTCAGGATCCTTTTTGGTCTTCACAGGATTCCGTTGCTCAGCGACATGACGTTTGGCTACGGTTAGGTTCATTTTAGAATCTGAACTCTAGATGTCGCTAAAATGCCAAGTTCTACACACTGCACCTTTAAATCAAACATGATAAAACTGTTTGATGGTGGTGCCTCATTCGCTCGAAGTTAAGAGCTGACTGATGTATCTTCTACAGTGTCACTTTGATTTTATTTGAAATAGATCATCTCTATGTCTTGATGCACTGGAGGGGCACATACACACACACACATACTGTATGTAGGCATACAGTATGTGTGATCCTGAGTTATAATATAATGAGTCCTGTATCCCTCAACAGTACATTTGATTTATTACATCTGAGACAGGAAATATGAGAAAGCAGGAGAGATATCCAAACAGCATGATTTAACAGTGTGTTTATGTAAGAGGTGACTCATCTCTGTTATAGTTCCATGAAGTATGGAGCAGATCAGGATAACGGCCTCTCTCACAGTGTTTTAAACAGATTGCTCCTGATTTAATCCCAAAAATATTGGAAAAGAGGGGATTTGCCAGGATAAAGTTTTAAGAGTTCTGCCTTGTGTATGTTTTGTCCTATTTCTGTTGCGCATGAACATGATTCCCACTGGATATGTCATTATTTAACACTTCAGTGAGCTTGTTAAATGTTGCTTGATTTTTGTCTGATAGATGGTTCATAATGATAAAAGATTGTGTTTAGATGTTACTTCCATCATTAGGCACAGGGGTAAAGGGGCTAGGCAACATATTAATTACATTTATTAATTTTATATGTCCTTTTTTTGTTGCAGAATATATTAGAAATAAAAATCGAGATTTTCATCCTGAAAGTATTCATCTTTTAAAATTTTTTCTTAAAATGATTTTTCAATTTTCACAACCTTTCTCAAAATTCCTTTCAATAGAGACACAATAAGAATTTGTAGGTTGTGGCTTTGCTGGAGGATCTTATCAATGAAAATGTTCCATATATTCACAAAGGTAGGCCCTGTCATCTTTTGCACAGGCACATTTGCAGGCTTGAATTTGTTTGTTTCAATAACATTTTTTTGAGTTCTTGTGAAAAAAGGGTTTTGAAATCAGTTATAACATAGCAATTACAAATTAAATTGACGTTTAGTTAATAATTTTTTGTGCTTAGTGTGCTGCTACCATGATTCCATGAAACAGCAGTTAGTTAGGTTGATGTTAGATGTATGTGCGTGACGAGCTTGTCTCTGGGCTGAGTGTCTGGTGAATGTCCTGTGGCTGATGACTAAACCACCTGTGGCTGTCACAGTTATGATGCGATTGGTCCTGTCAAACTAATGCATCGATTTTGATTCACTGCACTCTGATGTCATCCCTCGCTTTTTATATCATCTACCTGAAAGCATGCAAAGAAAGACTGAAAGATTTGTTTTTTATGAATGGGGTGGGGAACAGAATGAAATGCAAATGCTAGCCTTGATCATCTCAAAACAGGGTCATGCAGTGAATCTATCTGTGTTACAATCCTCCATCAAGGAAACTGAACAGGATTCATTCATCCCAGCACAATAATGAATCCAGATTTATATTCATTATTGACCAGCAGCACTGGTTGAAGTATTACACATAAGACACGTTTAATGTCTAGGTCTATTAGTAATCAGTCAATATGTTTATTGAAATAAGTAAGGCACAATCTGGATGATCTTAAACTTACCTGCAGAGTCTACCACAATAGAAATGCTGGAAACTGAAACTCTGCTGTCCCCCTTTGTGAAGCAAGGAGAGCTGCTGCCCCCACTGACCAGACAGAGACACAGCAGCAGACTTGAAGGAAATAAGTTCCCACTGGGATTAAACATGAAATAATATGTACTCAGGCAGTGCACTTACATAAAAAAATGTCCTTCCAGATTTTAAGATTTCAACAGAGACATGAGTGGAGAAGATTCCCTCAGCTTGTGTTTACAGCCCCTGTAAGTTACTCTTATCAGATTGTCAGTTTTGTTCTGAATGATTTTAGTAAAGGTAAAAGTAAAAATAAATAAAAAAGATTACCTGCATGATCCAACACTACCATGGCCCCTTAAGCATCATTATGATGCATCTCAGCACTCCTGAAAAAAAAACATTAAATACACTGTCTTATAACAGTTGATAAACACTGAATTCCAAATTATACCTGCCTCTATGGATGGGATGATGTCAGAAAACCCTAATGACTGAGTGTTATTTCTAAAAGGATTGTGTTAACTTGCAAGCTATTTTACTTGAAAGTAGTGAGAAAAAGATCTAAATGTTAAACCCTGACAAAAAAAGCATATTTATACGCAATATAAAGATGCATTATTCAGTGTTAAAGGGGACATATCATGCTTGCTTCTCCTTTTCACTATGCCAGACTAGGATGCCTGTAAAGTATTTCTGCCCTCAGTACATGTCATTTAGTTCCTTCATTGCCCCACAATAGCGTTCTCAAAATCCTCATTTTAGGCCATTATCAAGCTCTCGTTGAAACACGAGGATCTCAGGATGACCTACAGTTACCTTGCAACATCACAGCCCTTTGTGCTCTGATTGGTCAGTTCTATCAGGGGTAGAGCCAGCCTGTCCTTCTTCTTCTACTGTATTTTCCGGCAGGCTCAAAGCAGCAACCGCGTATTGAGTCCCCCTACAGGCCAGAGCTGGTAATGAGTGAGTGTGAGCTAGGGATCTATATACCCCTGCTGGTGGATGTGTTCCTCGGTGACGGTTTTGTGGCTAACGGACATCACAGAGGAGGAAGTGTGTTATCAGATTACTCCAATAAAAAGAAAGGTACCTCGTGTCGTCACGACGATTTAAATCTCGTGGACATCTCGCAATGACCTATTTTCAGAGGCATCAAATCTCGTTCTAGGATATCAGAAAAAATACAATATCTCATTTTTTGAAAATTAAGGGGGTGTAAGGTCTTGTTTTCAAATTTATTATATTAGATGTAAGTATTAAATCATGCATCAGCATGATCTGTCTCCTTTAAAGTATAGCATTTATAAATGTATTAAATGTATTATAAATGTTATACAATAACATCAAAGAGCTGAAATTAAGGTTCTGATCACCGATGGGTAGAATTCCTTTTAGTTAAACTGGTTAATTAAATAATTAGTGTATTGGTTAAAAAAAAGATGGCTAAAACCTTCCATATATTCAGCCTGGATTCTACATATAATTTTTGGCAATTTTTATGTTTATTGTTCATTTATCCCTTCATGTGTATCAATTTATCTTATTTTATTGTTCAATGTAAGTTATTATTTTATTGTTCGATGTTTTATTATATTTCTACAACTGTTTCTGTTTCTTATCATAATGGTTTAAAAACATCTTTTTACACTTAATCAATTTAGACTTTATTCTTCATCTTTAAGATGTTTTTATGTATTTTTACCTTTTTATTTATCCCTGTCTGTTGATGCTTAGCCTTTTCTCCTGTTTCATTTTATATTCGTAAGTCATCTTGATTTTACTATTTCTTTAACCTAGGCTACTTTGGTGTGCTGATCTCCAAATCTATCTTGACATCCTACCTATCATTACAATTACAGCAGAAGACTACTAAGTCGATGGACCTCTGGTGAATGTTTATTTTCTAACAAGTTATAAGAGTTTTTTTGTAGTTTACAATCTTTTGTCAATCATTTTTTAAGCACAAACCATAGTTTGATTTGTGAAATGTGTTTTTTAAACAATACTTGATTGATTGGTTGATACAACCAGTTTATTTTTTTTTTCCCAATACTGAATTTCATCTTTTATTTTTTTAAAGATTTTTTGGGATTCTTAGCAGAGGTGAATATACTGTAACTTTCCACTTTATTAGGAATGCCTTTAGGTCCAAATTGACATAATACCTTCAAACAGTTGCTGCAAGTTTGTTGGCTGCACATCCATTATGCAAATGTCTTGCTCCACCACATCCAAAAAATGCTTGGAGATAGAGATAGTGAATGTAAATGAATCAGTGAACCTTTTATTATGTGCAAGAAGTGTGTTCAAAAAGATGGAAGCATTGTGACTAGGCAAATTATCCTGCTTGAAATAGCCATCAGAGGACGGACACACTGTGGTCAGTAAGGGGTGGACATTGTCAACAGCAGGTATGTTTTGGTGTTTAAATAATGCTTAAGGTACCCAAGGTGTGTCAAGAAAACATCTATCACCAGTAAATCACCTCAAGCCTGAACTTTTAATACAAGACAGACTGCTTTCACGATGTTTATGCCAAATTCTGCATGTCACGGCTGATATCAAGCCCGTGTTTTGCAGACAAAGATAGAAAGGTACAAGGTCAGAGTCATATCCCAAATCTCCAGTAGATTAAAAAATACTTATGTAATGAACATACAGTTTATTTTCAGACAGATTTTACTGAAAGTGAAAAGTAACCTATTTGGCACAGATAACAGAATTGAAAGGGTTCATTTAAAATTAAAATGTGTGAGATTTAAGACTTTATTGTTATAAGGGGTTATAAGCTCCATGAAACATTTAAAAGGTGAATGTCTTGTTTACACTTTTAGGATGAGAAACATTATTTTAACCAGTAAATTGCAAAACAAAATTTGATAGTTCTATTTTTGTATTTTTTAAAGGCTTTCACACACTATAACAGTAATATTTAATAAGCAGTGCAATAAACCTCTGCGATTCCTGCATGCACATGTGTATAATATTAAAATTACAGTTTGTCCTATCCAGTTTGTATGTTTCTTTGTGCTTCAGACTTTGTGTGTCCACAGATTCATATGTTTCAGCATAGATTAATTGGTACATGGATAGCCAACTTAAAAGGATATGGATAATTTCACGACACAAACGATGATATATGAATAGGTCTGTTACCTAAATTCATGCTATCAGTATGTAGGAGGTTGACTGCGCTTGAAAACTCAGTTGATCTGCAGGATCTGAAATACTTAGACCAGCTTTTCATGCCAAGCTACATGAAAGTCATTGAAATCCCCTTCATTTCCCATCCCGATGATCAGATTGAATTTCATCTTGGCAATGAAGTTGCTGCCATGTGATGAGCTGATCAGCTCCTAATTATTTGGCAGGCAAGTGTATGTAACTATAAATTTCTCCAATTAACTTCTCATTTCCCCAAATGAGGGCTCTAGTGAGTATTGAGCACACATAAGAAACTTCTCTAAGTTTGTAAGATGCTGTGTCCCCTTACAGGTCTGATCCTAGAAACACACCTGACCTTAGGGATTTGATATAATGTAAGTGTTATGTCACCTTGTTATTTGAAACTCTGCTTTCATCCTGTTGAGTGATTCAGAGCAAAATATAGAGCACTGCTGCCCCTGCAGGCCAGAAAGAGGTAAAGCAACCAAATAACAAACCATTTGCATGTGTCTCCCTCCACCTGCTCATTTATTCAGTGCATAAAGGATTATTGTTATTTTGTGTTTATGTTACATTGGAATATTTAGTCCCATAAGCACTGATTTAATGTGATCAATAACACTGGAGGATTAAACTTAAATTTACCAAGACATTTTCACTGGGGCTCTGCATGATTCTAACTCAGTGTTTTGTTTTTGTTTTTTTTAACATTTTGTTGATTGGCGATTATTTTTTATCTGATTTCACCAGAAGGCCTCTGCTTTTATCCAAACAAGTCGTGTTTCTTTCTGACTTCGGTTCATGTTGTTTTGGAGCACCCATGTTCATCATCTCCAGTATTAGTCTGAGAGGATGAACTAAGTGAGGATGACACATATTGCTCGAGGAAATCCACTGCATCATAACTAGACTGGTCCCGTTGTACTCCCATAATCCACCTGTCAGGTCCAGGAGGCAGGACAGAGAGGTTCTCATTTTTTTAAACATCTGGCTCAGCTGTCCATGAAGGTTTAAGTGGTTTCCTAACTTAAAGGTCCAATATAATGCAAAACATACATTTTAATATTAGTTAATTAAAAATATGAGTCCATGTCTTAAATAGCCTCACTGCCTCTGTTGACGAGAAGCTCTCCTTGAGCCAGGTATTGTCCAGCTTCAAGGAGGGGAGTCAAAAACCAATTCAAGTTTAGAATCTATAACAACTGTCTCAAGAAATTAATATCATCATCACATTGTTTTTGCTGTTATACTTTTTAATTTAAGGATGTCATGCTCTTATTAGAAACAGGTTTGAGAGCAACAGGATACAAGATTTGAACAAAACTGTGGATCAGTTTTACAGAATGGAAACACCAGCAGCATGCAGAAGCTTTTGACGACGCAGCACAGCGTTAAATATCAGGGATTCCATGTGTTTAATGTTGCTGGCACTTAAAAACACGTGGGCTGACATTTTTACACATTTAAAATCCACAGGAATCAATAAAGCAGTTCAAGAATTGGACTGATACATAGAATCAATAATGGTATTGGTAGCCAGAAATATTTTCAATTCATATCCCTATTCTGCTCAGAGACAATTCCATAAAAAGGAACATGTAAGAATGCCTTAAGTGCCAAAGCACAGAGTTGGAGAACTTAACCCACACCTATTTTTAAGAGGGGCTGGCACACCTCACAAGGATTTAAAGCTATAGACACTAAATCATTATCTTTCCAGCAGGATTGAAACAGAAGACTTCATGGACAGGTTTAAATCAATATCTATGTGAATTTTAGGGAAGAAAATGTTCAGGGATAATGAAGAACCACAGTAAACTTGTGATTGATTGATATCTTTATTTCCATCTTGTAAATAACTTAAAACAGATAAAAACACAAATAAGTGATCATAAAAAATGAATATAAAGCAAGATAGAGGCAAACTCTGCATTAATTTCCTTTAGTGAAAAGGAGTGGGAAGATGTATAACCTTATGTCATCCTTCCCCCTTAAATTTTACAATGCATCCTAACTAAAATCATGACACTTTCATAAATTAACCAAAACAAAAACATAATTATAATAACATCATACCTCTACCTTCCTTAAAAATATATTTACCATTTTTTCTTTTCTCTTAAATTATAACTGCTCTCTCTTTCATTAAAATTTTTCTGAATGATTTTCAGGAGCATATTATTCCTCGCTTTGTAAAGAAGTTGCAAAGCAAAGATTAGTATGCTCCAAAAAACATTCCAACACTGTTTTATGAAAGAGAGGGCAGCTAAAATTAAGGAGAAACTTGCTGAAAGGAATTGAACAAGAGTGTCTATGACTGAAAATTCAATAGCAAAAAAGAAAAAAAAAAAGCCAGGACAAGGTCCTACAACAAGAAGGAGCAGGAGAGTAAGAAAAAATACTCAGTAAGAAGCTGTAAGAACAGATTTGTTTATATTTCTCTCTCAGCAGACATAATTGCCATTTTTTGTGAGTAAGATTCTATAGTTAAACTGTCAATTCATTTATTTTTTTTAAACATTTCATCATTTGTTTTTTGTACATGACATGATTTAAATAACATGAGACCAGTCAATAAGAATTTTGACTCATAGTAGTATTATTCTGTTTGCATGTGTGTTTGTAGCCTAAGAGTAAGAAAATATTGTTTAGGTAGGTTCTAAAGTATTCCCTTTCTTTTTAAACACATCTATCTATCTATCTATCTATCTATCTATCTATCTATCTATCTATCTATCTATCTATCTATCTATCTATCTATCTATGCATACATGCATGCATGCAATACAGCAATAACAGATACTGTGTGTTGCAAGAATGTCATTCAAGAACAAACCATGATATTTAACAATCTAAAGGATATTAAATTGCTCTTAAAAGAAAGTTCTTGTATTATTTAGCTGTTTAAAATGTCCTTTCAACAGAATTTGATCAGGGCTGAAATGAAACAATGATCACATCTCATTTTGAAATTGTAAGAGCAAAATGGTGTCATAGCAGACATTTGCAAATATGACAAACAATACAAAAAATGTTTGAATTAAAACAAAAGAACCTACTGGGCCAAGTTCACACTTATTTGCTTGTATTTGTGATTTTTTCACATTGCTTGTTAAGTATCCTCCATCTTTCTCTGCTTTGGCCTCAGTGCTCTTCAGATCAATTCTATTCACGGAAAATCATCCTGAATGGTAAGACCTGAAGTGTCTCTTTATTTTGTTACTGCATGCAAGGCTTGGTAAGAACATTAAGGCATCACAATAACGACATCAGCACTAAGAAGAGACACTTTTCCCTAAGGACATCAAAAACTGCAGGAGATCCTCCCCTCCTGGTCAGCATCAAGCCCAGGACACTGTGGGGAACTTATAAAGGCCCGCTGACACCACACGCACAAATGTTTGAGACACACCGCATCAAGTTACTTCATCAATCAGAACAATATTCAACAACAGTGAGTAAAAACAACATTCAATTCTGTTTTAAACTAGTTAGCTATTTTAGAGATATTTTTGCATAAAATCAGAATACATAAAGTTCACTTTATCATCTTACATTCACTGTAATTCCAAAATCAGAACATGTAAAAGCTAATGTGTCAGATTTCACTGCTGGATAAGAATTTTTATGCATATGATGTGATAATCATAGGACAATTGGAGTGATTATAATCTATGGAATGATTTATGACGCACATTATTTTCTTATATACTACGTAGTTATGATGACTTTGGTTGTTATTTTAAGCAACTGCTGCAGGCTTTTAAACATGTATTTCCTTCAGTAAAATTAAATTTGATTTATTGGGCAAACCATGAGGTCAAGATTGTCACTGTTTAGTTTTTACCCCCCTAAATTTTCAAAAATGTACATAACATTCAACAAATCATCACAGCCAGGCACAAACATATTATCTCCAAAATTGTTACTTTTCAGTAATTACAAAAAAAGGCAACAGAAAAGCACTACTACTAAATATTTTTTTAAACTTTCATATTTAATGAAAATCAATTTTTCATTTCATTTCATTTTTATTTAACGTTTTCACATTGAATGAAAACTTAAGTATGGAAAAAATGTCAAAAAAATCACAAAAAAATTGTGCTCGAAAATCAATAACATTTAAAAATTGCAGGAAAATTGTGCATTTGATAGTTCTGAAAGACATAATACCAAAAGGTGTCAAACTTAACAACTATGAATCTCAAAATAATAATAATGATAATAATAATAATAATAATAATAATAATGATAATAATAATAATGATAAATAATTCATAGCTCAAAATAGTGGACAGTTTTCCTCGTAGTTCTCAAAGACACATGATTTCTGAATTTGAAAGTAGTACACCATGATGAAAAACAGTTGACATATTTCACTCTTGAACATTTACTGGATAAATTCCATTTTTGATTTTAAAGAGTGCAAGTGCTCATATAATTTTACATTTTGGTATTCAGCAACTTTATAATTGCTTTAAAATTACTGCTAAATATGCCTTTTTGTTTATTTCTTTAGAAATGCCTGCAGAAATTCCCAATTGATTAAATCTGCCATCCTTCGAGACTAGCATCTTCGCAAAGATCTTCTCTTCTCCCCTACTGTGATTGGTCCCTTAAGAGTGACTGTGACCTGAAGGTAGAGCCAGCAGCAGAGAGAGGTGAGAAACGGCATCCACTGAGGGAGTGAAGGGGAGAAGAGGTCCACCATTAAACCAGAATAGGTCCCTTGATGGCTGTACAAAGAACAACCACTGCCTCCGGCTCTAATAGTCCGCTCAGTGAAGGGAGGGAGCTCAGGTGTAACTGCATATTGAGACTCAATATTTCAACAAGCTCGTGTGAATCAGCCTGAGTCAGGAGTGCTGAAAATAGTCCTTGATCCAAGAACAAAACTGGGTTTGAATAGAACAAAAATCTTCCACTGTGGCTCCTCCTGTTAAGGATGAAATGATGCAGAGCTCCAGGATTTAGACTTATTTTATGGTTTACTGCATCCCATTCAGTTTTCCATCAAACCAGACATTATTTGGTTTCATCTTTAGGTTGTCATCCTCTTTTGTCTGAATTTGCATTATCAGTATAGTCTGACAAAACAACTAAGCTAAACAAATTTCCTCTCTAGCATGAACATTCAACGGTCTGCGTGCAAAACATGAATCATAAACGAGCCCATTTGAATAAAGCTGTCAATTTATTCTCTTCTGATAGGGTGGAGCTTTTGGTGAGAGTCCCTGAAGTGAGCTATATGTCCCTGCACACAGGGAGTCACATTCTCTGAGGAAGGTCCACACAGACACAATAACAAGAAAACAGCCTGAGGAGAAGCCCTGGTGGTGTTTGCTACATGTTTTTGCTCTCCAGGTTTTGTGTTGGCTTTGCTCTGTGGCTAAGTCAGCTGAGGATAAACACCTCAGCAGAGGAGCTGATGAACATTTTGTCATGTCACAGGCTGAATCACTTTGTCTTGTCCTAAAAACATGGTAAGAGGTGGAAAAGCTGGCTTTTCTCTACAAACTAAATTCCATGCACATTTGGTTATGTAAGTTCAGTCCAGCATACACAGAAATACATGCATAAGAACACACACCAGTGTGTTGTCATGCAAATGCACAAAACGTTGGCAAGTGTATGCGGGGGGGGGCTATACCAGCTGTCATTGGGCGAGAGGTACACCCTAAAACGGTCACCAGTCAATCACAGGGCTGTATAAGAAAATATTAAAATATTAAAAGGACTGTGAGTAGTTTCCAAGTAATTACAAAAAGTCTCACTTTACGATATATGCCTGATCGAAATACACACTTTAAGGTGAGTTTTACAGCATCAAAATAGGTTATCTATAAATGCTATTCCTTAGCTTCGCAGTCGGGTCGGACAGGGCTGGACTGGCCTGGATACTCAACTTCAGGAACAAGACAATTAAATCTAGAGCAAATTTATATTATTTGGACACGTCTTGGAGCACCAGGCTGTAAGTAGCCATATATAGCCGGCTACAAAATTACGATACTAAGTTTTCCAAAAATTGCTTGTTGTCACACATCAAAAACTACCGCTATGTAACTAGATAGAGATACATTACCTCGTTGCTTTGCATCCTGTAAGTTGTTGAAAAAAGAAATTGTAAAGCAATGCAGAGTTCTGAGGAAGGTCCGAGCTGCATTTTTATTAGCATCACAACAAACACACGCTTGACGCTTTGGCTTGGGTCACGTCTTTTGGTGCGTTCCAGTTGTAGACAGAAGTAGGAATTTCCGAGTTCCGAGTAGGAAACTGCAACTGGAACGTTCCCGGGAGTCGGAATTTCCTACTGGGAACTCGATGAAACCTCGCCACCCTCGAGTTGACAATCGAAGATAGATGCCCCCTGTGACCAGTTCTTTAGCTCCTGTAATAATCCATTTATTTGCACTTCTGACTGGGGTGTGTCGCTCTAGATCAGCTGTATACATCGTATTGTTAGACTTATATTTACAAAAATGTTGCCATAGTGATAATCACATTCTTCATGTGATATTTGAGAACAAAAACGCAGAACGTGCTAACAACAGCTAACAATAGCCTGGTAGAGCGGCATGTTTTTTTCCGACTAACTGGAATGCAGATAAGTCAGAGATGATGTCACTCCCAGTTCCGAGGTTACTGGAACGCAGCATTACGACAGTTGCCGCATGTGCTCATGGTTAGCAGAGTCTTTATGTCGCCAGTAATATATTATCCTTATGGCACCTTTAAAGTAAAAAAAAAGCAAAAAACAAAATTAAAACATTATTTACAGAAATTCTTGAAGTATTAATGCTGTTCAATGTTCGAAATGGAGTAGGAAGGAGCCAGGCCTATCTTGTAATACCCCATTTTTTAAACTTGTGTGTTATGTATCCACTAATCATTCAGCAACACAAGTTGAAAAAAAAGTTTTTCATTTGAAAAAAGCTAAATAAAACAGCAGAGCAGAAGAAGACAAAATTTACAGTCAGTCACTTTTACCTATACGCTCCTGTTGCTCATTAATATATTTACTGAGAACAAGGTCTTGATACATCTTTTTTATTGTTTGATATTTTTACAAAATTTGAAGTTATCTTCAATATTATTCCACTAAATCACCCTACAATGCAAAATGCACATACTTTTAACATTTCAAAATGCTTTTTCACGTTCAGTGTCCCTCTAGAGGAATACCCTCCTGCTCTGTCTGTGACTAGTCTCTGTATATTTTCCTGGGAGTAACTTATTTTTTGCTTTGTATATAATTTATACTGTTTTAAATCTACCAGATCCCTAAACTTTAATATATTGATTTTATAAATAATGCAATGGTGTGTTCCAGATAATCTGCATTGTTTATTATCCTTACAGCTTTTTTTAAGTGCTTAGTGGATTGTAGGTGGGTTTTGTAGGTATTGCCCCATACTTCAATACAATAATTCAACACAAGTTTGTAAAAAGTACATGCAATGAGTTTTCATTCAGAAGGTCCCTGGTTCTTCCCGGCACTCCAATGCCCCAAGCTACTTTACAGTTAGATATGTTATATGAGGTTTCCAGTTGATCTTATGGTCTAATGTAACACCCAGAAATGTATTTTCATACATTCTTTCTATGAAAACTTTGTCTATCCTTACATCTACATCAGTGGCGATTGCTCTAAGACTGCAAGGGAAGCTCAGCTTCCCCTAAAATATCCCCCAAAAAAGTGGTGATATGTACTGCTGTGTGTACATTTCATTGACTAAATATGAGCTGGAATACCTTCATCTTTTGTTCAGAATCAGCTTCTTATCACAGGTAACTGGCGCGACTTCCTTCTCATTCATCCCCGCAGCGTCTCAGCGATTTAACACAGTCGGACGCTGAGCGTCTTCAGACTTCAACAGGAAAACTTAGAGTGGGTTGTTCCACTGTGGAAACTGGACGGTCATTGGTTAAACGCTGGGCTTTGTCCCGCCCATCGGACGCTCAGCGTCTCTGGGAGTCAATGAAGCAGTGGGCTGGCCTGGACGCTCAGCTTCTGCATGGTGATTGGATGATCTGTCTGAGGCCGAAGCCCTTTTTGATTGACAGTGAAATGAGCCAATCAGCGATCTTGAAGTATCGTCCTTTAATGCAGCATCTTCTAAGTTTTACATTCAGTTGTTCTGGACTGATCCGGAGGATTTATCGATCTCCAGTGACTTTTTCTTTCTTAAAAACGACAAGCGTTGTGTTTGAAGACTCTCTCCTGCCACTTTTCTTTTCACCAACGAGCAGATGTGGATCTTCTCTCCCTTTCACTCACACTCACAGCCAGTCAGTCTCACGTAGCAGCTCCAGCTGCAAGCAAGCTGCACATCATGGCAGATAGTATGAATGTTGTAGACCAGATTTTGACGAAGCCATTTGATAATTTTCCTTACAAAGAGAAAATTAGAGTTAAACAGCAGGGCAGATCAACTCCTAAGATTGATTAACCCTCAAGGGACTGACCTCCCGCCGGCGGCCCCGCCCACCACGCTGTCTACATAGTTCTGCTTAAACTGATATAACTCAAAAACAACATTAGCTAGAATGCTCATTCTTTTTGCTGCTAAAAGCATAGACTTCTGTCTTTCATGTGACGTCTCCATTTACGTCATTACGTTGTGTTACTCGCGTAAAATCACCCGGGAATTTTCCCGCACCACCACTGTGTGGCGCCAAAGGACCTTTTTAACGTGTAAGTTGGAAAGAGCCGGTCATATAGTGAGAGAGCTAGAGCTTGATTCATTGATAGATAGACTGATTGATTAAAATTGTGATGGGGGAGTTAGGTACTGTATAATTGTGTGATTTAGGAAGAGTAATTTGTTTGATTTGGTGAGAGAAAGTCGTTTGATGTAGTGAGAGATTGTGTGTGAGAGAGAGAGTTTTGTCTGCCATGATGACTTCCACAATGGTTCTTTGTAAAATAAAATATAGGCTATGTAATGTGTATTGTGTAAAATGTGCAATGTATATATGTTTATGGAAAATGTATATAGTTGAAACAATATTGTTGAGAAATATTTTGCTTAAGTTTTTGTATTCAGTATTGCTTTGGTTCTGCAGTAGTGATCAAACAAAAAAAAAAACGCCTCTGTAGTTTTTACATAAAAATGATCATATCTCAAAAACTAAAATAGGTATTTTGTTCAAATCACTACTGGTGTGTTCAGAAATATTTTGTTTATTTTTCTACATTTGGAAATCATTTCGATCAATGTGTTTTGTGTGCATATTTAGTAAATATAATGAAAAAAACATATCCGATTTTTGTATTTTCTAATTTATAACACAATTTGAACACCTTTATTTAATTTTTATGGTTTATTTATATGTATACCATTTTAGATTAAGTTGTAAGGATTCTAGGGATATTAGGTATTTGAATATATTCCAAGAAATGACATCAGAATGTACAAAAATACAAATGTATTTACTGGCGAACCCTTACAATTGCAGTCCCTTAAGGGTTAAGTGCAAAAGGTGGGGAAAAGAAACAGGTCTTTTCAGCATTCCTGTTATGACAAGGTGAGCTGGCTCATTGGAAGTGCTGTCACAAAATGTGTTGTCTGGTCAAAAGTGATTTTTGGGGAATAAAATCCCTGGAAAAGACACCAAACAGGGTCACAGATCATTTAGATAAATAAACAAAATTATGATGTAGGCCAGAAAAAAAAAGAGCTTCCCCTCCTTGACTGACCAGCAGCCGCCACTGATCTACATGTGTGTTTACTCTGCGATTTCCAACAGCATAATTTTGTTTTGGTCAGGTTTAAGTATAACCTATTTAAACCAAACCATTATTTCAGTTTATTCATTTCTGTTGTCACTTCCTATAAAGAAGCAAGCAAGTTATACATTTTTTCATTAAACAGTTAAGTGAAAAAATGACTTTAAATCCATTGTGTCATTCTCTTCTTATATTTCATTTGAATGGATTGAAGATTATTGTCCCTGATAATTACCTGTCTCCATGTATGTAATCACTGTTGTCTGTGAATGCAACACAAAGCACTAGAATGAATAAGTTGAATATTCCATCCCTGTAATATGATGTAGGCTTGCAAACACAACAACAGCACATGTATTGGACAACAAGCTCCTTCATTTTCATTGATTTTGTGCTCCAGTACAAGCACTGCTGGGTAAGAAGATACATATGCAGTGACATACTGACATTATATGGTGACACAATCGCTTTGCTCAGACTTGGCTCCTTTCCAGTGGAAAAGCAACAGGGTCTGATGAGGAGCTCTGGCTAGCACCAGCTCTAGCTCAGCAGAAAAGGAGCAACTGATACAGACTAAGCTTACAGAAAATGTAAAAAAAAATGCATTCAATCATTTTTAAGAGAACCAGACAATGACAAAATCTGAACACAATATATCTGACTTGTTTTTCTTCTTTTTCAGCTGCATTATCATGGAGAGAAATGCATCCTCATCATTCAGCAACAACTCCCTTCTGACTTCATTCCCCCCCAATGTCACGACTGACATTAATGCCACAGTGAAGCCCTTCAGTGTGTTTGACGGCTGTGATTATCAGGTGGAAGGCATCCTCTTTGACCTGACCCTCCAATGCACTAACGTCATTGTGGGAATCCCCGCTAACATTCTTGTCATTGCAGTCCTTATCCATAACCGCAAAGACCCCTCCACCTCAGACATATTTCTGGGTTGTCTGGCCTTTATGGATGCTTACTTTGGTTCCATGACCCCAGTCAGCTTTCTTAACCTTTATCACTGGCAGAGCAAAGAGGTGTGGTCTGCTCTAAAGTTCTCCTACGGTGTTAAGGACACCAGCGGGCCATTATTTCTCACCTGTATATGCCTAGACCGCTTCATAGCTGTGCTCTTCCCCATCTTGTTTGGGCAGCTTAAACCCATTAGGTACAGGCTGAGCCTCTCCATCTTCGTCCTCGGTCTGACTTTTGCTTATTCAGCAGCAAAGACTGTGGGAGGCCTTCCTAACTTTGAGAAAGTGTTCACAGGTGAGATCCTGGCAGTGTTCACTTGGATGGTTGTGTGCAACGTGTGCATCCTGTGGGCTCTGAAGAAGTCCCGTGGAGCAGGGAAAGATGAGATGCACCCCATGAAGAAGAAAGCCTTCAAGATGGTGCTCTCCCTTCTTTGCATCATTGTCTTTAACTACCTGCCACCTGTAGCGCTGTTTCCTTTTGAGGACTACTACTCCCCAGATGTGTTTCGCTGTTATGTGCAGCCTGTAGGCTTTGCTTTTCTAAACATCAGCAGCACCATCCAGCCACTGGTCTATCTGTCCCGTTTGGAGAAAATACCTTTCCTTCCAGACACCTGTGTAAAGAAGTGGTGCCCCTGCATCTCTGCCAAGAACAACAAAACCCCACCAGCACAAAACCAACAGGCTTAGAATTTGGAAGCTTTTGCCCATACTTTTTGTTAAATGTCTAAATAACTATGTGTCCCCTGCTGTTTTCTAAACTGGCCACAGAGCGACACAAGTCTCCACCAGTGGTGTTTGTCTTGTCCCAAGATACAAGACTTCAGTCTGTCACTCTGCTCCTTCTGTAAAAAAAACAAAGCTATGGAACTCTCGACCCACTAATCTAAAACTGGAGACCACCAGTAATGCTTTTAACAAATGAATGAAACAGTGGCTAAAATCAAAACAACAGTGCTCACACGAGTAGTTTTAACTGGTTGATTGCTTGACCATGTTGCCTTTGCTTTATAGCTCACATATATATTAACCAGGAAAACTGCTTATCTTTTATTGTCATATTATACAATACATTTTTTGTCTTTCTTCTCTTATTACTTTTATTATTTTATCATCGACAAATGCTGTGAAGTAGCACATGTGCTGAAACACTCAAACACTCATCTGGTTTGTCCAGTGTAACTGCAATGCCCATATCAAATAAATAAATAATAATAATAAACCATGTGGTGTTTACATCCAACAATGAGAACAACTGAATTATCATACTAACCTGATAAATGGTCAAAAAAATGATTATCATAATAATCTAATAGGACAGTTTAACATGCTCTTCAGTTATGCATTTGGAAAACCTCTTTAATCTGCTGACCTTTAGTGTATAAAGGTTAGGAAACAGATCCAATGCATTCCAAGTCAGGCTTCATTTTTAAAAATGCTGAAAACCAGCATCCATCACAACTTTTTATTACAGACTTATCAATAGTCACTCACAGTAAAAGATTTTGTGGTGGTCTCAAAAATTTCAGGCTGCCCTGGTCAGCCCTGTATACAGCTGGAGTGGGCTTAGAGCAGAGTGCAGACCCAAACAGCTCATCCAGTACCTTTAGACTCTATCTTCAGGCACAAAAAGGGTACTGTAGTTCTGAAGTGTCTTACATGACAACAGCAGCCAAAGCAGAACATCAGAAGTCAAATCAAAAGCACAAAAAGGTAAAGCAAAACAACAAAAGCAAAACCAGAATGACAAAGGCCAAAGCACAAAAGCTTAAACCAGAGGAGACTTTTTTGTTGCTGTTGTTCCGCTGTAGCCTCTGTGCTTTTGCTTTAGCTTTGGTTCTTTTGAACTTACTCTGGACCACATAAAAGTGAACTATGGGCCCTTGGTGGCCTGATGCCATACATTGGTCTACCCTGACCAGTAACTACACAACTGATCAAGAATTCATATATACGTTTGTACATGAAAACATTTTTTATTCATCTTTATTTATTTTGTTGTTATTGTTTATTATTTTTTGTTTTTACTACTAAATGGACTTGACTTGAGCTTATATGGCACTTTTCTAGTGTTTTGACTACTCAAAGCTGCTTTACACTGCAGGTCACACTTACCCATTCATATATCTCACATTCACTTACTGATGATTCAGAGTCCCTAATGTTAGTTAGCCATCAGTATCTCTAACACATTCACGCCCTTTCATGCCCATTTACACACCACTGATGCAGCAACAACTTGGGGTTAAGTGTCTTGCTCAAGGACACATCGGCATGTGTCGCCCAGAGCTAGGCTTGAACCTGCGATCTCCTGATCACTGACCAAGTGCACTATTCTACTGTACCACTGACACCCGACTACTAGAGTACTACAAGTACTATTGTTATTATTATTATTATTATTGCCATCATTATTATTTTTTTATCATTATTATTATTATTATTATTATTATTAGTAGTAGTAGTAGTAGTAGTAGTAGTAGTAGTATGCACTAGAAATAAACTTTGGTATACTTGCTACTTTTTGTGACATTTTTTTGTCCACTTTTAAAACAAGCAAATGGTACTAAAACCTTAGTGTCTCAATCTGACTTTTTTATAATTTGATAATGGTCTTTTTCTGGCAAAGCAAACCATACTATCTTTTTTTTATATCGGACCAGTGACCAGTTCTTTTGCATTAGCTTAAAGAGACTATGAAAATGACCAAGTTGGGGTTGAAACAGTTTTAGTTCCAATGAAATCACTTAGATTAGCAAACTTAAAGCAAAGACAAAAAAAAAACACATGGGTCCTCATGAAAACATTTTGACATATTACTAAAGTGCATGAAAAAAAAACAGATCAAACCACTATCATAACTGATTATTCCCCGATATCAGATGAATGTGATCATGTGAGTGTTTTCATTGTCTCACTCATCTCTGTACATGCGGTATGATGTGTTTTTTCGTGACTGATGTTATGCCTCTGTTGGTGTCATTCTTTGATACTTGGATTTAACTAGATGAATATGGTGTAGAGAATCTAGAGAGATCCTTTGAATATGCATCATGAATGAATCAACAAGTGGAAAATCAACATTTTAATTTCATATTTGCATAAACTGATCATTTTGTCGATTTATTTAAATAAATGATGTGAAAATATGTTCAAAGCAGTCATAATGTCCTGAAAACATATAAATGACTTTGGCGCCATCATGTGTACAAAGACATGAACAAACCGCACTGCAAAGTTGAATCACCCTGTGATCTGAGGTCCAACAGAGCGTTACCTGAACACTCATCCTCTTACCCTCTCAAATGTACACAGTGATCAGTGCGCATGTGTTTGGACATGAATAAAGATAATAAAGTGCATGGTGTACAATGTCCCCCACAATCCAACTTGACTTCATCGTTCATATATGTAGGTATAATAACAGAACCATGAGGCAATGTTATTCTTGTAAATGAAATATGCAGCCAATTCACTATAAAAATTAATGGAAAAGTTCCTGCACACCAAAAACACACATCTAGACATAACACATTTTGAATGTTCATTTTATAATTCAGATTTTTATGATGTATGACTGACATTAAACAATTTGTAAAACTGTAAAAAGAAAAAATCAAAATTGGCTGATTGTATGTTAAATATTTTTTGGTATAAGACAAAAATGACTATATATTTTCTTTGGGTTTCAAAGACATCAAAGTTCTTTATACTCAACGAATGGGCATTCAAATGGGCATTTTGGTAGATTGTAGCCTGGATGACACACTATTGTAGGTAGACACAAAAGTTAGCATAGTGCTCTCTGCACAGAGCTGATGTGGTTTTTCACTGTTTAGGAGTGTTGCTGACAGTAGAGTCTGTAGCAAACAAAATATTAAACTCTCAAATTATGTGTGACAATCTTAACAAACAGCCCATAACTAACTGCAGTATAATAACTATTATCAAGCTACAATGAAACTACATTATGGTGATTTAACTTCAAAGAAAATACAACATTTTCAGTGTTCAATGTTATTTTCTGACCTCTTGTTTAAGAATTTCAGTTTCAAGTTAGTCCTCTTTGCTATGGATAAACTATTTTTATGCAGTTTCAGTTAAGTCCAGTTTCTACTGAATAGGGTTTAAACAACAGTAAACTGTACAGTGACAGTGGAACTAGACACCAAGGTCTTGATTATCAGTTGTTGTTTTGCACATTTGAAAACCCCAAAGCAATGGAATTTCACATACTATGGCTTTAAAATCTGCAAAGCACTTATTTTAAATGTTAGATTCAACCTTATTTGTCACAAATATTTTAGTAAGTTACAAAGCCACCAACAAGGGGGAAGAGGATGCACTGTGACGCCCAGCCACATGGGTTACTTATTTAGGCCAGCAAATACATGGTCCATCCAAATGTAGGACATCAAAGAACCATGGAATTTTATATATTTAACTGTAATAATTACCATTGTTTATTCAGGATTTCAAAACTAACCAAACTTTTGCTTCAGTAAAGGCTACATTTTTTTAAATCGCAACCTCCCCTGCTAAGAATATGTGTCTTTATTGCAGGCAAGCTCATTACTCATTACAGTAAAGCCATGCCAGGAGTTGAATCCTCTTGAAAAACAGGAGATGAAAACAAATTTCTTAGTCCACTACAAAAACTGGTCTGTGGTAGGAGAAGTGGCAGTTGTAAAACAGTAGGACATGTCAATATAATTAGATCACACAAAAAGGGCCTATTCACAGGACCTCTTATGCCAAGAGTTAGATGTCCAGCCAAGTCAATTTTATGTTGCCCAAAATCACATTTGCTGATATTGATTCACAATCTATGCACCCATACACCACTGTTTATCTTTAGAGCCCTGATGAGAAGTTTGATGCTGCTCACATGATATTTATGACGTTGGAGCAAGGTGGAGATTAGTGGAGATTGGAAACAGTCTCTGCAAAAACAGTTTTTACAGAGACTGAACATACATTTTTAATCAAATGCAACTTTAGTTTGGATGGCAGGATTTCAGGGGCTTAATGTTTTCCAATTCAATCCCTATGTTAAGCTTAATGGGATGCCTCACAACTACCTGACAGTCTGTAAGGTCGAAGAGGTTGACCAATCAGAGCACAAAGAGCTCTGCATATGCAACAACCACCGATGAAAACAAAACAAAAGACAAAGCAAATGATGGTGGAAGTTTTTGCTGTTAGACAGGGGGGTTTATTGAGAGATTTTAAGTTAAATTCTGTTCAACTATGTCACATTTGACAGCTTTCTGGGGCTTTTCTTTCACTAAGAAAAGTTTAAGTTGTTTGTTTGTTTGTCTGTTTGTTAAAAAGATCACACAAAACTACTGGACAGATAATGCTGTTTTGATGTTGGGAATGGCCAAACTAAAAATTGATTAGTTTTGATGGTGATCCAAACCAACTGCCATTAGTGAACAATTGTTTTTGCTCAATAACTGTGTAACTAATGATGATATCAACATGATTCATAGTGCTAGGTGTGGGTTTTCAGTGGCAAGGAATCATATTAAGATGGTCCCAGAAAGATTTACTCTTTGTCTCCCCTCCTGGGCGGCCTTGGTGCTGAATGCCATCGCTGTAGCTTGCACTCGCACATAGATCATCCCTGATAGAGGATGTTGTTCTGTTAAAGATGCCGTCAGAAAAATATAAGCAGCAACAGCATTCTGTGGTCACAAAACCTGGAACCCTCATCCACCATCTGCGCTTAAAGATCTTGTCTATGAAGACCACAAACATTTGTACCTCTTGCAAACGAAGTCATTTGGTTGACTTATTAAGAAAGTAGCTGTATTAAGAACACTGAGCAGCAACAGTACAGCAGAGTGTGAATAATCACTATGTCAGACACCTGTTTCCCAGTAGTAATTAAGGAAATTGTAAATACCTTGATAGAAACAGTCCATTTTTTCCCTGAAGGTAGTTTTTTGCCTTTTGCAGGTCATAATGAATAATCAACATTCATACTAACCTGTGTCATGTTTAAAAACTTTTACAGGTGTTTTAAAGCTGTAGAATGTAACTTTTCCACCTTTAAGAAGCAGTTTTACAGTTGATCCAATAGCACAATAACTTGAAAAAGAAAGCATGGCTCTGTACTAGTCTATTGTACAGTCTTAAGTTCAGGTCACTCTCTTTTTTAAATTACATCACCTTTCTATTACTCTAAGCTTTTGTCTTAATTTGATTTGAAAAGGGTTAACTGATATTTTTTAGCTCAAGGCTGATGTTTACAGTCCTGCTATAAAGACTTCAGACCCTTGTCTTTGTTAACTGCCTCTGTTGAATTATTGTACTCTTCAGATGAAACCAGCATTTTTAGCTTGAAAAGTTCCACACTGTTGCTGTAAGACACAGTTAAACTACATATAGCCTAATTCTTTCTAGCCTTGCAACAGACCTGATTGCTTTCTCAATTGTAAATAAGTCAAAAACCTACTTATTGGCGCAACATTGTGATTAGTACCTTTTCTGGCATTATTCTCAGCGGATGGATACTCTGTGTGTAAAAATATGGCAGCAAAGATTCTGTGAAAGTTGCTGAAAACTCATAAATAAGTGTTTCGTCTGCAGGATCAGAAAAGGTTACTGTCCCCTTGTTGTAATCCAGCTGCACTTTGACTTGTTGGGGTGGTCCTTTTATTGTCAGAGGTGTGGGAGGTGAGGTCATTGCTCTGAGCTCTCCATCCCGGAAGCACAGAGTCCAGAAGCCGTTCTCGGGCCGAGCAGAGACTTCGCTGTTCCTCGGCACAGACAAAGCAGCCACGCCAAGCAGCCAGTCCTGATTACTTCCTGTTTCCACAATCCAGTGATGGCTTCCTGAACCCAGCACGGCGGTGCCTACCACCTCAGCGCTGATATGGAAGCGCTCCGGGTTGTCTGGGCAACAGCCGGCCTGCTTCGAGTAGTAGAGGGAAGTGAGGTCTTCTGACAGGATGAGGCAGGGGTGTGCTGTGTTTGGATCCAAAGTCACTGGGGCTAAGGACAGGAAACATGCCATACACAAAGACGAGTATATTAAATATGTTTCAGGTTATAAAATTCTACACATTTATCCTTTGAATCTGTGGTATATTAAAACTATGTGTACTCACTGTAATCTATTTGGTCCAGCATTCTCTCCCACACTCTATACTTGAGGTTGCTAACATGTGCAGTCACATCAATCAGTATCCCAGACATGCTGTCTGCACCAAGCGCTACACTATTCCCTCTGTGATAACAACAGAAACAAAATACACTGAGAGAGCACATCACCACAAGACAGAATGTAACTGCATCACTTTGCTGACATACCTTTCCTGTGTATCTTTGAAATTCTGAAAGACAGAGACACAGTCATGATTAGTTATGAAAGAAAACAGTCACTTAAATGTTAATGCAGTTTTTCTTAAATTGCGAGTCAGTACTCAAAAAGGAAGAGTACTGTTTTCACTGGGTCTCTAAGGGTTCATTAGCAGATAAACCATAAAGTCCTGTGTATGACCCAAACTACTGACCCTATTCTTCATCCAAAAGATTGCTCGATTCTATACCTTGATGTGACTAACTCACCAGGAAAAATGCTGAGAATACGACTCAACACAATGCTATCAAATATATAATTCCATTCATTACAGCTTAAAGGGCCCATATTAGTTTAACATGCCTCCACCATGAGACAGAGCACTTTAATGAACAATACAAAAGTCTGTGACATCAGGACTTCTCCTTTTCCCCCTCTTTATGTTACTAACTGTCTAAAATGCCTTGTTCCCCACCTACCAGTGTAATGTCATAATGTTGTTCTGTCATCAGTTTAAGACCAGTTCAGATCATAAAATGCAGAGTGGCTGACAACATTGTGCTAAATTGACCAATAAAAAGAGTAGACAGGCCAACCAGTCAGAGCAGAAAGGGTCATCTTGGGGAGGGGACTTTAATGAGGCAGGATAGCTAACAGTGCATCATGTAGGTCACATGCAGGCATACATTTGTAAAAACAGAGGGTTTTCCATGTGTTTTGTCCGTCTGTCTACATGTAAACTGCATTTTCGGTCACCGGAAGGCATATTCTGGAAAACTCCAGCCAAAGTGAAGATTCATTTTGGGTGTCTCTGCATAGACGGGGAAAACGGTATGTCCATGCTCCTCAAATGTCACACTCTGGGCTAACCTCTCCCCTGTTGAAGTCATTGTAGTTTGCATGTGTTGCAGCGGACATTGCAAATCTGTTGCTGTTATAAAGTCCTGATATATGATATATGGCCAACACATATCCTTGATCCTTCCCTCACTATGATGCTGGTTTAAAAAAACGAATGTATTGAGCGAGACTCATTTTTATTGTTTCAGAAGTGACCTTGTTGACTGGTGACACATGCCCGCCTGGTGTGTTGTTGTAATGGTTACAACAGCTGTTGAAACCAACAGGAGTACTCACAAAAGTGTTTTAAAACAGGATTTAATCAAGATTATTAGATGCGTCTCCGCCTGCTACACCAGTTTACATGACCACAAGTTACATCATAACATCAGCTAGACACCTAGGAATAGATATGGCTAAGACTCTTTGGGCAAAACTGTACAGTAAGAATTAGTTTTTGAACATGTTTGGTTTGTCCTTATATTGGTCAGAATACATCTCAAGTCCAAAATGTAACATTTGTGACAGTATTTTTATTTACTTTTGTCGTTTTAACTTCTTAAGGAAACAGTGATGGGACCTGAAGTTAAGAGCCATTGTTATAAATGTTTCAAACCTTCAAGAACTCCATGTCATCTTCTTTCAGCTGCTCCTGTATGATGGAGATGATCTCTGTGAGGTTTAACACCTCTGCTGACAGTTCTTTAAACCTATCCTTCAGACCTGCAATCTTTTCCTCTTCTTCTTTTTTCACAGCAGCTATCTGGGTCAACTCCTCCTGGTAGAGGACTTCATGAAGCTGCTCAAAGTGGCTCTTGATCATTCTTTGTGTTTCCTGAGCCTGACTCTGGGAATTAGAAAAGCACAGTCAGTCAAGTCAAACTTATGCAGCAGAGCATTACAGGGACTCAAGTTTTAGGTTTAGGTGGTGCTTATAGCAGATTTTAAGGAGCAGGGTCACACCTCAACCACGCCTCTTTCTGAGTTCCTATAAATCAAAACCTGAACATTTCCTCCATTTGCTTAGTCCACCCAATGCATCCCTCCCTCCAACCCCTTTCTTTAAAATGTCTTCTTACCTTGTTCCCTCCCCAAGAAGTTTCCCCAAATTGTTATTGGCTTCACATATCTGCTGTAGTGCTTATTATCTGCTACATGTAATATTACTTGTGAAATTCACCCGGTTGACGGTGTAGTCCTTGCTCGTGAAGTTTCCTTTAAACCAAAAGAGGTTGAATCTCAGTTCATAGGACATACCCTGATCTGTCCTTTGGCACAACACTTTTTGCTTTTACAGTTATTTCAATGGACTGTGTGCATGTTTATGAATGGGATTAGCTAAAGGTGTTAACAAAATATCCACATCAGATCAATTAATTTGATAAATGAATGTAGTGAAACATTTCAGCATAGCATTTGTACCAGTAGGTAAGGGCATACAAAGTCACCTATCAGTACGAGTAGATATTAAATTCCATCATGATACCTACAACCGATTTATTTTCAATATACACCAGATCATAGCAGAATGCAAATGTATCATCATGGTAAATGATAAATTGACTTCTACTGCACTTTTCTGTTCCTCACACAACATTAGTATTTCCTTATTTCAAAGGTCACACTGAGTCATTCAGAAAATGCTGGTGGCAACTGCTTTGTCAGGTCTTAAATAGTTTTAAGCAACAGCATTCATGCACATTTACATACCTCTTGCACAGCAGTTGGGGTAAAATGGGGTTAAGAGTCTTGATGAGAGACACATCATCATGTGGTTGTAAAGAATTAAGGACTAAACCTTCAATCAATCAATCAATCTTTATTTGTATAGCGCCAATTCATAACAAGCGTTATCTCAAGACACTTTACAATAGAGCATAAAGCTCTTCATTTCATGGATACACATATATGCATAGATACATATATACATATAAAATACACATATACATATATATACAAATATATACATCCAACACCCAACATGAATCCAAATAGCCAATCATGAATCCCTCCATCATGGCGGCAAGAAAAAACCTTCTGTTAAGCAGCAGGAAATCTTGAATGTGGATCCCAGTCTCATGATGAACAGCAAATCCACATGATGCTGTGTCGGGTGTGAGGGCAAAAGAAGGGAAGTAAGAGGAGACAAGTGGACTAGAATGGTAACTAAAGTTAGGGACAGGTCCATGTACCATAGACCTGTCGTCTGATTTATTAGAGGGTAGCCTCTTGAGATGCTACATCTCATTTTCAGGAGGGTCCTCATGTCTGAATGGTTGTGGTGATCATTTTCTAGAAGTATAATCTTAGATATTCTTACTGAAAATAAGAATTTATGGTAGTGACGAACTCATGGGTGCCCAGACCACAAGTGCATCCCAACCATATTTGTCTCCGTTAAATCATCTTCAACCTTCCAAACTCGTGACGATAAACAACTCCAGTAACACAGCGCCTGCTTGAGTGTGTTTTGTAATGAGCCAGTATATACATTGGAATAAAATGCATCTTATTCTACAGTGCTGTATTCACAGCCTCTGCTTGCTATGGCATTAGAACCAAGTTTTAAAAGTTGTGAATTCTCAAGAATCAAAACTCAACAAACTGAGAACATGAAGTATAAAAAGCTCTTAATGTGGAGATAAATCACACAACAGATTAAGCTGTTTGTCTTGCACCATGCCTGCAGTGAGGAGCCTTATCAAATTATACTTGTTACGTGTACTGCAGTAATAATGTAATGCTTGTTGTGTGAGTCCACAGACATAACATTATCAAAAGCATCTGGACTTTAACATTACATTGTTGTAAATATTGACTATTAAGAGGAAATCAACATACCGATTTGGACAGGGTGATATAACAGTGCACTGGGAAGACTGGTAAATTTTTATGACCTGGCATCAATAAGTGCTAGTTTGAGCGTCCTAAAAGTAAGATTCTGGGCACTGTCATTACAGAAATCATGAGGAGTTGACACAGGTTCTGACGCTTCATAACAAGAAATGAAGCACTTTTCAGAACTATGAATCGATAAGCTGCTCCTGCAGCTTAAAATTTACTGCATGACAGTGGTGTTTAAGCAGATAAAAAAGCATTTAAGAAAATTCATTAGATTGTAGATTCATGTTGCCTGTGGATGGTCTGTTGCTCTGAGACTCTGTCAGTCAAGTGTCATGGGTTACCTTAATGTACTCAAAGGTGTCTGTAGAGGTCTTGTGAATTCTTTTGATGCTGTCCAGTTTTTCTTGCAAGCTCTTGAGGGACAAAGAAAGTTCACCCTGTAAATAAAGCAGGTGTCGGTCTTAAAACAGATTGTGCAATCAATTAATTTTGCTGAATGAAAAAGGAGTACTTCATTTTTTTGTTCAGACAGCTCAAAGGTAACAATCAGGACAGACTTGCAGGACCACATTCTACCTTAAGGTGTTACCCTAAATACCCAAGAGTGGCTAAAACAGCAGAGTAGGTTATTATTTTAATGTTGTAATGTAGATCAAGAACACACTGACATGTAAATATATTTTCTTACCTTGCAGTCTTGTGCTGCCTCCTCTACAGGTGAGCACTCGTGGTTTTTGTGCAGTTTAGAGGAGTGACACACCACACAGATGGGCTGTTTGTCAACCAGACAGAAGAGTTTTAACTTCTCTCCATGCTGACTACAGTTTGTCCTGTCTTCCACTACAGAACTCTGTCTCCTGACTTCCAAAAGAGCTTCACATACATTCTTCAGAGCCAAATTAGTAGGAGTGCATGACTTAGAAACTTTTTTTCTACAAACTGGACACTCACGTAATCCAGAGTCCCAATAGCGCTTCAGACAGCTCCTGCAGAAACTGTGACTACAGGCCAGCAGAACGGGGTCTGTGAAGATGTCACAGCAAATAGGGCATGTAAGATCCTCCTCTGGGAGTGACATTATCATTAACAACAGTACAGTAAATCCACTGTTAAAAGCAGCATAAATCCTCAGATTTGAATCTTCATTGAGTCCTCAGCCAGTAACATCACGGTCAAACTTGTCTCCTGAAAGTCTCAAAGCACACTGACTGCTTTCTATTGTTCTTCATATGAAGTAGCAAATGCTCCTGCATGACTTCTGTGGGAGTAACTTCAATCATGCTGCCTAGTGAAAGAACACTGTATGCTGGAGTGCTGGGAAACAGGAAACAGAACCCCATTGGACAGCTGTCGGAGGCTAAAAAAAACTGGTTGGTGACTTGGTGCATGTTTGGAATGTCATCAGCCAGGATGTGAATCAGTGTTTTAATGTTGGGATCTTTGTTCACAGCCCAGGCTTATACATTATCAAGCATCAAACACCATGAAACATGTCCTTTGACAGAATAAGCTGATTGTAGCATTGCTGCTCAACACTCTCTTTGTGTTAACAGTATGGTTTCTATTTTGGGAATGAACTAGTTAAACCAGCCTACAGCTGTTAGTAATACATTTACATTAGCACATTTTTGTAGAGCCAACTCACAAGTGTCTTTGTAAAAAACATATTGAAGAACAGATGATACCAGAGTGTGACTGTAGGTGCTGAAGCCTTATGCTGTAATGCTGTATCAGGATCTATGACATAAACAGCCCATCAAGGAATCACTGTCATTATCATCACATTTTATACCCTCAAAAGAGCCAAACTATCACTGCCATGGTGACCTTAACAAGGATTAGGACAATTTTGACACAGTTATAGGTTGATTCTACATATGTCACAAAATATTCAGACCTGACAACTTTGTCTCTGGTAATATTTTATTTGTTTATTAAGTGAGTTGACCTTAAACAGATTCAACAAGTGTGAGTGTTTATTATGGTTCAATCTTAAGACTTTATTGTGAATCTGCAACAGCCAAGGTCTGAAGCATTCTGTGTTTGGATTGTGTGTCCTCTTAAGCAACAGTACCTGGTCATCCGCACACCCACGTATTATTATAAACACAAATATGATGGTCAAAGGTCTCATCATCATTCACTGTTTGTGAATGCAACCAGTTGAACCTGAAAATGAAAATAGGGATTTTCTTTAAACTTTGTATAAATGTCCACCACAACACACAGCTGAAATGATTCGATTTTTAAATTCAAAGGTCACAGAGGTCCCTGATCAGCCTCTTGCTTTTGAGTGAAACATGGTACATTTAATATTTTAGGATTAATTAAGTAATTCTTGCTAAATTTTGCACAAATGTCTAATCTGACTAAAAGATTAACGAAGAGATCAGGGGTCTAAGGTCAAGATTGACAAGCTCTGTAGTCTCGTTTTGCCTGCGTAACTTCACAGGAAGGCTGTGAGAGATTTTTTATCAAACTTTGGACAAATGCCTCATTGGATAGAAAGATGACTAGATTTGAATGATCATATGAAAAATTTCGGAGTCATAGTGTCTAGGCCATCTTTGCTTGAGAAACACAATGTTTCATTCAAACTTTAAGGGATTTCAAACTTTGCTCTAATTTCCACTCTAATATATGACCTGATTATATTTTACAGGTTATGGATGATACATTTACAGACCATTAAGGCATTATAATTGTGATTCACGCATGCACTTTGTTTATGCTGCAAGCCAGTACTTTCTTAAATTCCTTCACTAAAAGAATCCAGCAGGCAGCATGGTAAATAGGTTTCAGCCAAAAGTAGATAAATACAGTCCACACTGCAGTCTATTCCTTCCAGTTTCAAGGGACAAATGACATGTTTTGTGAAGAATATAATCCTGAATGTGATTTAGAATTCTGGATGGATTTTTCAACATATCAGCCTTTAAATGGGTCAATAACCTTCATTAGTCATACTAACCTTTTGTTTTTTGATCATTGTCAGAAATGATACGACAAATATAATAAATTAAATGATAAATGTGTATGAAACCATATAAGGTCTATATTTTTGGTAGGTTTTTTATTCTTTTCTTTATTACTTTATGTGGGACAACAGAAAAATGATTTATTTATAGTCATATTTGAGAACTGAGCATATGTGCAAACCCAGCCACCTTAGGCCATATCTTTAATAGTGGTAATATAGATAGATAGATAGATAGATAGATAGATAGATAGATAGATAGATAGATAGATAGATAGATAGATAGATAGATAGAAGATAAGCATACACACATGTATACATTTAAATGAAGTGTGTGCATGAATTTAAGTGGTAAATAAGTAGCCTAAATAAATGAGCAGGAGCATGTGTGCAGGCTTTCTTGGGCCTTCGTGGTGCTGGATCAATACCATATTTTGCAGTAATGCACCATCACACTTGAGAATCACTGCTTAAAGAGGAGCTATCTAACCTCCTTCTCCCAGAGCCCTTGTTTATACATTTGTGTTGCTAATGCATTAAAGCAGTGACTTCCAATGTATCCTCAGAGTACCTCTCGATATGCAACAGTGTAAAAACTGCAAAACGACGACCTTGATGCCCTCATATGAAGTCAGGACTCAACCACCAATTGTATCGCCTGATGTGCGTGTGTGTGTGTGTGTTTGCATTTTAGGAGTGGGTGTGGGTGGGGGTGCAGCCGGTTTTAGCGAATAACGGGCATCTTATCCACGAGGAATAGCTCCTCCTCGCGTCCTATCCGCCTTCTCCACGGATCCGGGACCCTCCTTCTCTCCTCCGCTCTTTGGTTGCCATGGTAATGACGTCAAGTTGCACCACCGATCCAGCCCAGTGGACGGACCGAGAGGCGGTGCCATAAATCTCGGTCATTCGACGCAGGAACCTCCATCCTGTGAGTCTCCGCCGCTGCACTCCACGTCTGCTGGTAGCCATTCCCACCTCCATCCGTCCAAAATGCGCGAAATTGTGCATTTACAAGCCGGTCAGTGCGGAAACCAGATCGGAGCAAAGGTATTGTAATACTTTAACGGAGTTTTTAGGTGTTTTTTCTGCTTGGTATTGACTTGTGCAGCGGGCTCATGCAGGGGCGTTTCAGTGCCGCCATGAAGAGCCGTTTAATCCATCTTCAGAGAATATTCGAGAATAATTCCACCCAATGCAGAAGGCTACATCTTCTTTTGACTTCGGTGTCGACGTGAAATGAATGAAAATAAGACATGTAAACTATGAAGAGTCGCTCATGGCTCTGCCTGCAGGATTATTTTAGGCACAAGCTCCGTGCAGCCATTGATTAATGGAACCAACCGAAACATAATAAGCTTATGATAAGCTTTGGTTCTGTGCATTTTTATCTTGCGCTACAACTGAATTTATGGAAGATTCTAGGTCGCAATAATGTAGCCATTGTACCAGTGTAGACCTTCTTCCCCTCCCCCTCCCCACTTATGACCTATTTTACCTTTTGCTAATTTTGAAGCACAAAAAAAGACACTTTATGCACAGTTTCTGGGCATATTAGGGCATTTAATCATCATCAAAACTACAGTTTTAATGGTTGAGTATTTTAACCCTTTACAGTCTCTGCATTGGATCAAAGATAATGTTACTTATCAGATTATTGCCATCTGTTCGATTCCTTCTGAGACTGTCTGCATTTCAGACTACTAGTTTGCCCTTTTAACCCTGCATTAGTGAATTAAACATTCCTGCAGCTTATCTTTGGCAATTAGCCTCCTTTAAGGTGGATGTGATTAATTAATCAAGGCTGTTGGGAATTGGGCTCAGCCACTTGGGCAATTTAATGTTTGCACCATACATATTTTATATCTTTTACCCCAGGCTACACTAACATCTGTCTCTGTACTCTCCCACCACACCCTTTTTCCCCACAGTTCTGGGAGGTGATCAGTGATGAGCACGGCATTGATCCCACTGGTACCTACCATGGAGACAGTGATCTGCAGCTAGACAGGATCAGCGTTTACTACAATGAGGCCACAGGCAAGCTCTCCTGGAAGCAGATATTGTTTATCTAGGTCATGTGTCTAGTGTAAAGACCAATAGTGATTTTTGTGTCTGTTTTGCATGTGTGCAGGTGGAAAGTATGTGCCAAGAGCCATCTTGGTGGACCTGGAGCCTGGGACGATGGACTCAGTCAGATCTGGACCCTTTGGACAGATCTTCAGACCTGACAACTTTGTGTTTGGTAAGAAAATACATTTGTGGCAGGGTTTCTATACATCATTAAAAGGTCTTAGGATATCTTCAATCTGATACATTTTTTTAATTAAGGGCATAAAACATTATTTTCAGTGAAAGGTCTTACATTTTGGATGACACATTGACAAAGGCAACATAATCAAATCTATTTTGAACTATTTTGGACAAACTAGAGAATATATACATATTCAAAGCAGATTATAACAATAAGAATCAAATTTAATTAAAGATAGGAAGTTAAAGTGCCATCTCATGTCTGAACCACTCCCTCTCTCTAGGAAGGGCACTGCAGCCTTGATACCCTCTTGTTATATTAATATGCCTTGTTGCATCTTTGTAGAAAAATCATCTTTCTTTGATGAACCAGAATTTTGGTGGATAGTAGATAGATGAGTTCAATATCCACAGTATTGCTCGTCATTTGTTCTGCAGTGTTAAGGAAGCACGCACCTATTTTATAATAATCTGGTTTTCCACATCATTGAACTGTGATGCTTCTGATTCCAGGTCAGAGTGGAGCTGGAAACAACTGGGCCAAGGGCCACTACACTGAGGGAGCTGAGCTGGTCGACTCTGTTCTGGATGTTGTCAGGAAAGAGGCTGAGAGCTGCGATTGCCTCCAGGGCTTCCAGCTCACCCACTCCCTCGGTGGTGGCACTGGCTCTGGCATGGGCACCCTGCTCATCAGCAAGATCCGTGAGGAGTACCCTGACCGCATCATGAACACCTTCAGCGTGGTGCCCTCTCCCAAAGTGTCTGATACTGTGGTGGAGCCCTACAATGCCACCCTCTCTGTCCATCAGCTGGTAGAAAACACTGATGAGACCTACTGCATTGACAATGAAGCTCTTTATGATATCTGCTTCCGCACACTTAAACTCACCACACCCACTTACGGAGATCTCAACCACCTGGTGTCCGCCACCATGAGCGGGGTGACCACCTGCCTGCGTTTCCCTGGTCAGCTCAATGCTGACCTCCGTAAATTAGCTGTCAACATGGTGCCATTCCCCCGTCTGCACTTCTTCATGCCAGGCTTCGCCCCCCTCACCAGCAGGGGCAGCCAGCAGTACCGCTCCCTCTCTGTGCCCGAGCTCACCCAGCAGATGTTTGACGCCAAGAACATGATGGCCGCCTGCGACCCACGTCATGGCCGTTACCTCACAGTTGCTGCAGTGTTCCGTGGCCGCATGTCCATGAAGGAGGTGGATGAGCAGATGTTGAATGTGCAGAACAAGAACAGCAGCTACTTCGTCGAATGGATCCCCAACAATGTGAAGACCGCCGTCTGTGACATCCCACCTCGTGGCCTCAAAATGGCTGCCACTTTCATTGGCAACAGCACAGCCATCCAGGAGCTGTTCAAGCGCATCTCTGAGCAGTTCACCGCCATGTTCCGCCGTAAGGCTTTCCTCCACTGGTACACCGGTGAGGGCATGGATGAGATGGAGTTCACAGAGGCAGAGAGCAACATGAACGATCTGGTGTCCGAGTACCAGCAGTACCAGGACGCCACCGCTGAGGAGGGAGAGTTTGAAGAGGAAGGAGAGGAGGAAGTCGCCTAAATCCTCACTGTACTGAGCTCCAAAACTACATTTCAAATCACCCATCCCCCCATGCCAATCCCTTACATCCCTCTTCATTATGATTCCGCAACACTGGAAAACCCGTCACCATCTAGATGGCTGTTACTCTAGTTAGACGTTGGTGTTAACTGATGCTAGTGAAGTTTGGTTCAACTGTTTTTGTGAATGCACTGAATTCTTCTGCCCTTTACATTTGTCCTGTGATTGCTTTGCAAAATTCAAAGGCAAGTGATTCAAACTGTGAAGCTCTGAAGTTGGAGGATGATTAAAACCTGATAAAAGACTGAAGCCGCCTCTTAGTTTTCATTTGAGTGTGATCTGACATTTTTATCTGCTCTGCAATGTTGTGCATACAAATGACTGCCATTGAAAGTATTTTTGACATGAATTAAAAGCCTTCAAATAAATCTTCGTTCAAATGCAAAAGAACTGTAGCCTTTGAAGGACAAAGTGGCGTGGGAAATACACTTAGCATGTGCGAGTGTATTGCAGACTATTAAAATGACTTATGTTCATGTAATAGAGAAGTTGGTTGTACTTTGCACATGTAAAATAAAAATGACCTAGTATGCATTCAATTTGAAAAATACAATGATCTCCCATTTCACTCTTAAGGTCCACATTCTTTACATCAGTCAGATATATGATGGGAGTGCATTTGTCATAAAGCTTGTCCACGTTACTCAAAATCTCAAAATGAATTCCACAATTTAGTCTCATAGTCATGTGAGGGACTAAAATATCAGCATAACAATGAACAGAGGGAACAATTGAGCTTTATGAAACTAATCCAGCTCGCGTGATTAAGAACAGGTCCCTTTTTCAGCACTTTTCATACATAATTCCTCTGAAAATCCTGTCTGGGCCTTTCATTCAAGCCCCTCCCGCTCTGTGCTCAGCTGAACTCATAAGTTACCTCAGTCAATGAAATGTAGGCTACTTTATAAAATGTGTCTACATCTATAGGTTTTAGCAAGTAAGTAAAAGTGCAGCATTGTGGAAATGGGGGACAAAAACAGATTTGTAAGTGTTTGTTATGTCAAGTAATTTTGGAGACCGGTCATTTGACTCAGCCTGAAGTGCATTTTGGGACTTTGCGACTCTTAAAACTTAGATAAATAATACAATATAACATATTTTCCCATATTTTCTTATCAAAATGACTGTTATAGTTAAAAAATTACAGGCGAATTCTTAAAAAATAATTATTTCAAGACAACAATGAATGAAAAGGGGTCTGAAATAGGCCAGAATAATGTATTTATCATGTAGGTGTAGTTCGGTAAAATCATTGCCCCAAGACAATACTCCTAAATGTGGACACAAGCTATAACTGTTGAAAAAAGATTAACAAATAAGAAATAAACAACTTATTAATCCCAATGGCACATGAGGTCTCTTGGTGTTGGGCATTTGCTAGAAACATCTAATAAACACTTTGCTCAAAATAAATGGGCCTAAGTGCACAGAGAATGCTGTCATAGGTTAAAAGAAATGCAATATTTTAGCTTTTTAACTGTCGCAGGGAAAAATAAATTGGATTGGTCATTCTATGTACAAATACCTTCAAGTTAAAATGTGCTTATTTGTTCATATGCAGATTTATTTTTGTCTTACATGGCCCTGTTTAATTTTGTTCTTAAAATAACTTGTTGAATAATTATTTCAATATGTCTTTAAATAAGTGTGAAAGTAGCGGTATGTTTTTTTAATCAGTTAGACAGGTACTCCTGCTTAGGTCTTAGTTTTGCAGTGCTGTTAAGTCTAAACTCATGAAGACAACTTTTGTAAACCACAGAAAAAGAAGTATTTTCGTCTTCAGATATGGAACCTGTTATCCCAATACAACCTGATGTCACACACACGTCAGAGGGCAAGGGTAAGCCAGTTGACATAACTAACATATTTACACTCAAGCAAACCTTAAAAGTTCTGATTACGGTCTTTCTATGAGGAAGGATTATTCAAATATATATTTATTAATTTATTTATTTTGATGAGTAGGTGGGTTTGGTACAAGCTTGCGTGAAACCACGATTTACAAATTTACAACAGTAATTTGTTTCGTCACTCCATCAGGGGTGTTCAAACTCTGACCCCTAAGTGGCATTCTTTGAACCGACCTGCAACTAGTACTTAAAATTAAGTATATTTTTTACCCACATGATGTAACTATCTGTAAGTCTCGGGTTTGCATTGAAAAACAGTGTAAATGGTAAACATATTCATAATCATTCAAGTGTCATCTGTGATCCTTGAAGGGATGGTGGGCTGTGCGTCTTCTGGAGTTGTGACAGGTTCCGTTTTGTCCTGAAACTCTGATGTGGGGTCAAACAATTATCAATCTGAATTAAAATACCCTGATGATTGATGAAAGTCAAATGGGCTTTGGCAGCACAGCAGCATAAACTGTTCATATGCCATCTGATGTTTTTAAAGACCTACTTAACAAAGGATGTTCAGCTTACTATATTCGCTTAGATCATTTGGTACAGTGTGTATTTGCTTTGTGTCCCAATGTCAGTATGTCTTTATTACTTGCTGCATAGAGCTTCTCATCCTGAGCAGTGTCAGTGGTGGATCCAGTGGAAGTCACGATATACAGCACTTCTACTAAGTGGTCGTTGGTGTTCTTGGGCTTAAGTCATTACCTCATCTGATTGTTTTGGCTTAAAAACATGAAAAACCTTTGGTCACCCCTGCACTTGATAGACTGATAATGACTCCCATTTCAAACTCATCTGAATTATATGCTGACAGATGAGACACTTGGTGGGAAGATTCTCAGGAGAATGTGTATTTTGGATGACTTCGATATGATTCGCACAGAGGCACAGAGACAAACAGCAGTACGAGACTAGTGATTACTATAATTCCACTTGCTGATGTGTCTTATATAACATCAGCCAGATTACATAAACCTCATAAACCATTCCAGATGTATGTGTTGTGTGTGTGGGTTTGCAAAAGGCACACTTTATATGTAGGAAAAAAAAGAGATGTTTTGGTGAGAAATTCCACAAACAATAAAAAAATGTTCAAAGAAGAGCAACCCCTTCAACCCTAATGTTTATCTGATACCCTAACCTTGCGTGTGCAGCTTTGGAGGCAAATGGTTGGATGACTAATGATAATGGATATATATACTACCAAATTGACTTAAAAAAGCAGTCTAGTTTTCACCTATCATAATCCTGGTATTTACATTTTCAAACTTAAAGTCAAGCTGAGAGAATTAGATCAGTGAGTTAAACACATAAATAAAGCTATTTCAATCTATATTCAGTTCTTATATATTTATTCACGAGTTACAGTGTGTAATTAAATTACAAAGAAGACATTTTCAGGTCCAAGCTCTAACTTACAAGGCCATTGAAAAAATGGAAACTTCTCAAAAATTATGGAAAAAATCAACGGTTCATTTAACTACATAAAAATTACCCTTAAAATGGCTTTTGTGGACCATGCTGACCAATAGCACTTACAAACCCTTTAAAATTCAAACGACATCCTTTGTTGAATTCCATAAACTTTGGTGACAGTCCATTCTTGATGGATAAAGAATTAATTTAGGTCTAGAGTAGCTGTAGCAGTTTGGTGGTGTTTTGGGGGCTGGAGCCTATCCCAGCTGTCATCGGGCAAGAGTTGGGGTACACCCTGAACCGGTCGCCAGTCGATAGCAGGGCCACGTAGAGAGACTGACAACCATTCACACGCACACTCACACCTAAGGGCAATTTACAGTGACCAATTAACCTAACGAGCATGTTTTTGGTCTGTGGGAGGAAGCTGGAGTACCTGGGGAGAACCCATGCATGCACGGGAAGAACATGCAAACTTCACACAGAAAGGCCCCTGTCTGACCTGGGAATCGAACCAGGAGCTTTCTTGCTGTGAGACACATGCACTACCTGCTGCGCCACTGTGACACCCCTAAATATCCACATAATTTATTTGATTTTTAACTGTTTTTTAGACAGTTGCCTTTAATAAAATAAGTAAATGTTTATTCTTTATTACAGATTAGCTATTTTCAATGATAAAATCTGACAGATTTTGTAGCTGGGTAAGTTTTCTATTGAGACTAGCTGCATGTTGGAGGACATGACACCCATCTTGAATGTTTGTTGATCAGTGAAATCTGCTTTTGTGACCACAAGGTGGCAGACAAGGGGCCCATGAGCTAAACGTTTTAAGTTTTGCAAAACTGGTCACTATGGAGTAGGAAAGGCAAGATGTTATAAATTTATGTCTACTTAAGTTATCAGAAGGGTTAAGGCATATTCATGTGCTGTCGCCTTGCTGATATTTGAAAATCACTTGCAGACCACATAAAATGAGCTGTTTATGGCCCCAGGCCTCCAGATGTCCACCCCCTGCCCAAACCAGAACTATATACAGATATATATATATCTATATCTATCTATCTATATATATATATATATATATATATATACAGATATGTATATATATATATATATATATATATATATATATATATATATATATATATATACACTTTTCTCATTCAGAGTGGTTTGTTGGCAGTATCTCTCATACTAAGACTTTGTTTTTCTTTGGTTTTAAGCGTTTTGATCTCCCTTTTGAAGCTTTTCTAAGAAAAGTGTTTTTTGAGTGTTTTTCTCTGCCATCACTGGATAGCAACGTCTACCTTCTGCCTCCTTTCTTTGCAGTGTCTCCTTGGGCTCTCACCCTGCCAACCTGTAGATCACCTACTCACAATACTCCCTCACATGCACTGGACTTTTCCCTTCCCTTTGATGTTGTGGAGCTTAAACCAAAAAATCATCGTCAACCTTTTGTTTGCCTCCATCTTCAGCTTTTGGGTCCATCGATTTACGCTAAGGGAGTCTGTTCCTTGACACTATTTCATGCAAAATGTTTGTCACCTTTACATGGAAGACTGTTCAAAGTTCGAAAGCAAGCTTATAGCTGGTATATTGTATTTGATAGAAAATTCTCTACTGTTTAGAAATTAACCAGATGCAATCCATAGATGGGGGATGGCCCATATTCCTTTTCCATCAAAGTTTCCAAAAACAAACTTTCAGTTAATCAGAATATATGTTATTCTTCAGCAGGTTATTGTGTGGAGGGAAGTTATTTTGTATAACAAGCTCCAGTAAAGGCATGTTTGCTGTTGAAAATCTCAAAATTTCACCGGTATACAGTATACAGGTCATAGTCACATCTTTTCAGGAAATCAAAACAAGTTTCTTTGTAAGACAAAGCACGTTTTAATTTATGGACTCTATTTGTGACTGGAAAAACGTATGGCAGTCAAACCTTCTTCTTCAATACTTTTAAAATCAGCTTTTCTTATGTAGTGACATTTATTTGTCCATATGAAATAACAATTCATATAATTTATTCATCTGACCATTTTGTCTGATTTCTAGTGAGAATGCAGGGTAGATAGCTCTTGATAGACCCTCCATTTTTTAAAGTAAAATCCTCAAAAATACAGTTATGTCTCTATGCAGCCACAGAACTACGCACTACATTAACATTAATATTTTCCGCACATTTCCTTTTCTAATATTTCCTTGATGAGAATCATATTTAGACTGCTATCTAGCCTCCCATTAGTCAAGAGCCATGTCCCAGTCTCCCCCCATTAGAACTAAACCAGAAGAGTGAAGCATTTTAAACTCTGTCATTATTTTTGTAACATTGTAGAGTATATGCCTGTTTTGAGTAGTAGCTTTGAGACCACAGACATGAACTAATATTAGGAAATGACTTTCAACTTTTAACACCACCATTAACCAGTGGACTTCAGTGTCTGAACTGCATGGTATAATGTCTCAAGGAAACTTGTTGAAGCACATTGCCACTCTAGCAGATCTATTTGATTCATGACTGAATAGTATTAGATCATCCCATTAGTCCAAAGTTTGTATCCAACTCTAATGAGTGAGTTTCTAGTATCATGGGACAGTTGGACTTTTTCTCTTTGCAAAATAAAAAAGAGCCTTTCTTTTTGTCAAATGTTTAAGACCTCTCATATCTTACAAAACAAGTGAAAACTGAATTTGAACATTAACGAGCACAATTTCTAATATGAAACAAAGATGTGTAAAGTACCAAAACCCCAAATAGTCCCATGTCTACATTTTACACTCCTTCTTATACTTTTGAAGTTAAACCTTTAGCATTTTAGCCATTTTCCCCTTTTTTTCTCTACCCTCTTATGCAGCTGTTTGCCCCATGAAAATGTGCTCCCTCTCCTCTCTCTCTTGCGAACTTGTTCAGTTTACGGCCATAGAATCTTCCTTGCCTCCTGGTCCTCACGTGCTATTTTGGTGAAGCAGATGCCTTTTTCCCTGCAGACCTGTGAATCCTTGCTCCCAAGCCAGATCTCCTCTAAAACAAGTCTTTTGGCAAATGAGATGACAACCCGTCAGATATGGTTATCTTCTTTGCAGTCAGTTTTGTTTATGATGTCAACAATTTTTTTCCCATACCAATAACTTTTATTGCAGTCAGAATGCTTGCATTAGAAACATCCTCTGGTTCTGTAGCTTGACTTTTCTCAACAACTGGTGTCTTCAGGCCGTTTGCACGGCTCCCGAAATGATCAAATCCAATACGTTTTCATTGCGTTTCGGTCTCCAGTTTAAATGGAAACTGTATCTGGATTGCTTAAATCCGCAAACTTTTGGAAACAGGCTCCAGTGTGGAGAGTTTTGAATACGCTCCCCATGCAGCGCCATGTTAACCCAGATCAGAGCATTTCAGGGTGAAACGCTTACATAATTGCATGCACAGTACTCTTTCACATGATGGCTGCGTGCACATACCAGGAACAACAACAGCTTCAGCCATCTACCGAGTAACTTGTGCTGCTCACCGTGCTCAATTTGTTATCCAGACAAAACTATCCAGACAGATTTGAGGTTCAGAGAAGAAACTCCTGCGCCTTTGTGGGTCCACTCGCCATTGTTGTTTGTGAAAAGTTTTTCTTCTTTGTACGTGTATTGTAGCAGCACTGTCTCTCTGCAAACCTACACCGCCATCTACTGAATTGGCATGCATACTACAGCAGTTTCATTCGTCTCCAGTGTCTCCGTCCAAACGCAGACCTACTTGAATACGCAAAGGAAAAATCTTTGCTTTTTAAGTCAGAGAGCGTCCGTGTAAACATAGCCTCAGTTGTAGTAGTGAGAGCGCCATTTTGCTTGCTGGCCATGCTGTAATCCATAGCCTATGTGTGGTTCCCTTTCCAATTGCCATCTGGGCTTTTCCCTTGTGCTACTGTTATTGGTTGTTTTAAAGTGTATTGTGCCTTCAGTTGATTGTTCTTACACAATGTTTTGTTGCATTTTGACTTGTTTGGAGTATTTTAGAGTCCAAAGTATAACTTTTGGGGATCTATTTGCACTGCACCCCCAAATTGTGACTGATCAGCAAGCCATCTTGCAGGAACTTCTGTAATTTCTAACTAACTTGCAAAGTTCCTCTTCAAACAGTTCCACTATTATTAATTCTTCTTGTGTCTCACTAGAGCTACGTAATGAGTAGTAACAGCAACACTGCCACTTTCTAGTGGCACTGCTCTGTTTGAACCGTATCTGTCAGCTTGAATGTGCAGAAATACGGGTGAAATGAACGCAGAGCACGGACAGGTGGCTCCTTACGTATCCAGATCCATCTTTAACATTGACCATAAATGGGCCTGCAACAAGCCTCTTCCGCTAGCACATTGTTCAAGTACCTATCTGTGCACTCATTCCTCTGGCTCTGGCCATCTTGTTTTTGACCCACAATTAGCTTTTTTCATTTTCTTCTTCACCTCTGCTTTTTGCCAGTCCCTCCCGAGTCTCGAACTCACTCCATTACTGCTGCATATTTTACTACCTGCACTTTGTAAGAACAGGATTTTCATTATAGAAACATTTTGACTATGTCTAGCCAAGCCTAGAGCATGCTGTTGTGGCTGTAGATGGTAATGTTAACACCTTGTTTCATGGCTATGAAGTAGTGAGAGTACCAAATTACAAAAATAAATGTATAAAAGAAAAAGCAAATATAAGTGGAAATATAAAGATGAATAAAAAATAATAATAATAATGGTGCTACATGGAGAAATAATCAAAAAAATGAACTATGAAAGAAAAATGTAATAAAAGTTTAAATATAAAGACAAATAATTAAATAAAATAATTCCAAAAATAACAAGAAATGTGCTTGTAATTAAATAAATAATGTGGCTTAATAAAGAAATATTAATCGAAAAAATAAATCTATAAAAGAAGAGGCTAATATAAGTAGAACTGTAAAAACAAATAAATAAAGCAATTTTAAAAAATCTTTTAAAAAGCCTATTAACTTTATGTTATGATCTGTAAATTGCCATTGTAGGACAGCCTTATTAGGGCCACTTAATTTTTTTTATTGTGGAAACTCGAAACTTTCAAGTTTATAAAGTAATACATTTCTGACTTTCTAAAGTTTGCGATAAAACTCATATTTCGGGTCAATAACTCATCATAAAATAACATTGTTCCAAACTGACCCCCCATTTTAATCAATGTGATAAAAATTGTGAGCTGCAACCTTGTTTTCCTCAAAGGAGCCGTCCTCCAAGTCAGACAGCTTCACTTAGGCTGCGTTTACACTGCGCCAAAAAACGGTCAAATCCAATAAGTTTTCATTGCATTTTGGCCTTGCGTTCAGATGAAAATGCGTTGCATTTCGTCTTTTGAAAACGGGCTCCAGAGTGGAAAGTTTTGAATTCACTCTTCATGCAGCACCGTGTAAACCCGTATCAGAGCGTTTCAGGGTGAAACGCTGACGTCACCACATGCACAGTACTCTTTGATATGAAGGCTGCGCGTGCATACAAGGAATAACAACAGCTTTGGCCATCTGCCGAGTAACGTGTGAGCTTCTTACCGTGCTCGGTTTGTTATCCAGGCAAAACTACCGAGATAGATTTGTTGTCCGAACTGATTTGTTGTCGAGAAAAAAAACTCCTGCGTCTCTGTGCGTCTATTCGTCATTGTTTGTGAAAAGTTTTTCTTCTTCGTTTTGTGTGTTGTAGCAGCGCTGCCTCTCTGCAAACTTACACCGCCATCTACTGAACCAGCATGCATACCACAGCAGACTAACTCGTCTCCAGCGTCATCGTCTGAACGCAGAAGAATTCTGAAACGTAAAGGCCAAAACTTTGCGTCTTTCAGTCAGGAGTGTCAGTGTAAACGGTTATATAAAGACATATTAAAACATATGAAACTTTCCCTGTCCCAGTTTCTTCATTTCATCTTGTTAACTTTTAATTCATTTTTAGCGCCAAGCTGGAAATGTCATAGGATTTTTTGCATGATGTGTTACAAAGTGAAGATAATGGGAAAACATTATCTAATGAACAATGAACATAATGATACAAATTATAAGTTCACAGTTGAATTCAGCTCTTAAATTCTGATTAACATTGACAACAAACAGTCTTTGAGCTGTGCTTTTTTTCATAGTACCTTTTAAGCTTACATACCTGGACAAAATTTTTGGTATCCTTCTGTTAAAAGAAGAGAAACCCACATGGTCACTGAAATAACATGAAATTGACAGAAATAATTATTTCAAAAAATTACTAAAAATCAGTGAATGAAAATCAAACATTGCTTTTGAATTGTGGGTCAACAGAATTATTATAAAAAACCAAATAATGAAACTGACCTGGACAAAAATGATGGTACCCTTAACTTAATATTTTGTTGCACAACCTTTTGAGGCAATCACTGCAATCAGGCAATTTCTGTAACTCTCAATGACAAGTCTTCATCTGTCCACGAGTATTCTGTCCCACTTCTCATGAGCAAACTGCTCCAGCTGGCTCAAGTTGGAAGGGTGTGTTATCCAGACTGCATGTTTCAGCTTCTACCACAAATGTTCAGTAGGATTTAGATCAGGGCTCACAGAAGGCCTCTTCAGAATAGTCCAGTGTTTTGTTCTGAGCCATTCTTAAGTGTTTATAGCTGTGTGTTTTGGGTCATTATCCTGTTGAAGGACCCATGGCCTGCGACTGAGACCAAGCTTTCTGACACTGGGCAGCACATTTTTCTCCAGAATGCCTTAAAAGTCTTGAGATTTCATTGTACCGAGCACAGATTCAAAACACCCTGTGCCAGATGCAGTAAAGCAGCCTCAGAACATAACTGAGCCTCCTCCATGTTTCACAATAGGTACACTGTTCTTTTCTTTGTATGCTTCATTTTTGCGACTGTGAACATAGAGCTGATGTGACTTGCCAAAACGCTTCAATTTTGTCTCATCTGTACAAAGGACATTCTCCAAGAACCTTGGTGGCTTGTCAATATGCATTTTGGCAAATTTGCTTTCAACAGTGATGTCCTCCAATACGTTCATTTTGGCTCAAATTATGGTGGATGGTGTAAACTGATACTGATGTACTTTGACCTCGCAGTTCACCCCTAATCTCTTTGGAAGTTGTTATGGGCTATTTGGTTTCTATTCATTTTATCTTCAGTTTTCCTCTTGCAGCTATGTCCAGGGAGGTTGGCTACAGTCCCATGGACCTTAAACTTCTGAATAATATGTGCTACTGTAGTCACAGGAACATCAAGCTGCTTGGAAATGGTTTTATAGCCTTTACTTTCAGCATGTCTATAATTTCCCTCTAATCTCCTGAGACGACTCTCACCTTAGCTCTCTGTGAATGTCGATGTTTAGTGTGGTACACACCATGATACCGAACAGCACAGTGACTATTTCTCACCTTTTAAATAGGCAGACTACCTGATTACAAGCTTGGAGACACCTGTGATGCTGATTACAGGACACACCTTAGTTTAACATGTCCCTATGGTCAAATAATTCTCAATCTTTTCTAGGTTTACCAAAGTTTTTGTCCAGGCCAGTTTAATTATTTTGTTTTCTTAAATAATTCTGTTGAGCCACAATTCAAAAACAATGTCTGATTTTCATTTGTTACTTTTCAGTTAATTTTTATTTATTACTACTGCTCAGTTTCAGGTTATTTCAGTGACCACTTTGGGGTTTTCTTTCTTTAACAGAGGGGTACCAACAATTTTGTCCACATATGTATGTGACTACGTGAACTTTATTGGAAAATGCTGCGCTTTTACTTATTTGATTTACTTTGTGTGTATATTTTTGTTCTGGTGTTATTGAATCAACCTCTTTTTTCAGTTGTAAGTTATACTATTGATACTGCAGGGTAGCTGTGCATAGTTGTTGCAGGTCTGTCCTGCCTAAAAATCATACCATCAAATGAAAATGCACAAAATGGTTAAAAAAATATGACAAAAAATAATGTCTTGTCTAGTGAATTCCTGGCACATGGGTTTTCTTTTTAACCTCCTCATATCAGGGCAGCTTATCTTCTTTTATCTATCTCACAGTTTCATCAGCTAACACTTCAAACATCCTGTTTCCTTGTTTTGCACGTGATTATTATGATGGACCCGTAGCCAATCAAAACATGAAAAAGGTTGAAACATGATCACCATGTCAGGGATGCTACAATGCTCTAGTACCTTGGAAAGAGAAATTGTTCAACTGTTTTAAAAACGTTCTTGGATTTATTTGAAAAAGGCATAAATAATCTTATTACATTTCACATGTACAACATCTGCTTGATTATGATGCTTTTTGTACTGCTTGTTTGAATTTATATCATTACAAATCTTGAGTGTAAACAGTTACTTTCTTCCTTAGTGTGATTTTTTCATATAACTTTGCACATTTTTCCTAAAAAAGTTCTGAATCTTTTAAGAATGTTTAGTCACTCTTAACTTTTAAATCAGAATTACTTGTTACAACTGTTATTAGAAAAAAAAACTTATTGAGGTAAAAGGATCAGTATAGTAGATGAAGGTGACAGTGTTTCATTATAGTGTTTCATCAGACGGAATCAAGCATTGGTACAGAGTTGAATGCATATTACTCCAATATAACAAGGAAAAATATTTCTAATATTGAATTACTGACAGTGATAAAATACTGTAGCCCTTGTTTCATTTATGTAGAAGAAATGTTCTGTCTTTTTGAAATGTTATCTTTTTCTCTTGAAATATGCATGGACCATACATCCAAATGTGTGGCTTCACAGTTCTTTTTGGGACCCATTTGGTCACTGTTGATTTGAAAAGTAGTGATTGCATCAAGATTCGTTGAACACACTTGGAAACCTGTCCTTTCTTGAATCCACTGGAAACTTTACTTCTATTCATCTGCTCAAAGAAAGAGCATCGTCAGGCAAAACCTTGCAGCCAGTGACCTTGGAGAGTTTGGTATGAGTGTAAGGTACAAGATTTCAAATGAGTCTTTCCTCTTTTGGTAATTTTAATGCATCTGGTGCTACTGCAGTGCATGCACCAGACTGCTCCTCAGCACTGGGTCTATACGTCCCCTCAGTCTGTCTCTTCTTTTTCACCACACAGAAAAGCCAAGCAAGCACAGCTAAGACTATGGCCAGAACACCCAGCGTGACTGTGGGGGCCACAATTGCAGCAATGTTGGTTCCCTACAAATGAAGAAATAATGGGCTGTGATTAAATTATTTTAAGTGAATAAGCATTTAATGTATTTAAATAATGCCGATAAATGTTTTCACTTACGGTAGAATTAGTGGAACGGGTTTCACTCACAAGGGTGGTATAATTCCCTGGGAAAAGAGAAATCATATCAGAAGAACTGCAGCAACAGCAAAATGTCAAACATTTCAACCAGATTCCTGAGTGTCTCTAAAGATCACACATACGCGGTAATGGCCCTCTAACTGTTAAAAAATACTAACTGCCTAAAAAAGTCCCTTGTCAAGATAAAGGGAGGGCCAACGTCCCTAGATCTGGTAGTCCAATTAATGCTTCAGAATTTAGTTAGAGCAGCAGATGATGGAATAGCACTTGCATTGCACGGTCCTGGACTAAACTGTTTGAAAAAGGACAGAGATATGTAGGAGAACAATTGGATCAAACACCGTGTATGCCTTTACCCAACCCTCAACAAAATTTTGTGCTTGTATTCAGCATTTGAATGTCTATTTAAATTGGCTTCCAAGTGGCTCACTTGCAATGTTAGAATAACTTCCCATTTATTTATCCCTTACACATCCTATGTTGTTGCTCTTTCCACTATATTGGGTTTTAATACAGAGAAGTTTACACAAGGGACAAGGGATTTGGGGAAAAATGAAAGCACAGTATTTAATTCCTGCAATGTCGATTGCAATATTTCTTTATGAACTTAAAGACAAATGTTCTTTTTTCATCTTTGACTCTGTTTCCTATAATCCCACTCAATTGCCCATTAGACACTGCCACCATCTGACAGCAACTGCAGTACAAATACATTATAAGAAAATGGAGGAATAGGAGTGTAGCAGCATGTTTCTTTAAAGACTTCACAAATAAATGTATGCTTGCAGTTGTTTAGTTGTAGCCAGCATGATTAAGAATTCTGACAACTGTTTTAGTACATTTTCTATGGGAAGCCCAACGCTCGAACTTCTAATGCTTCCACCTTTGAAACTGAAAAAGGATTTGCACAAATGCTTCTTTCCTGAATGACAAATATGCATATGCAATACAATATATATTTTACAACCATGTATTGTGAAGAACAATATATTGTTTGACACCAATTCCCTTATTTTTTCCCCAATCATGTGCTCCTTTAAATAAAAGCTATTTACTTTACACTTCTGGAAAAAAAAAATGAGTAGTGTCTGAAATAGAACCACGATAAATTCATCTGGCCACCCAATTAAATAAACAAAAAATCAAGGAGTGCTATTGCTTAAAGTCACAAAAGACATGATTTTTTTTTTTAAATGAGTTTACATAAATAAACTCTCTCAACAGGAATTTTGTGACATTCAACAAGTTGCACAGTTCACCTCGGTATGCTCACCGTCCTCCGACAGCCTTGAGCCCGACTCACGCTGCATTTTCAAGGGATAATGTTTATGCCCTATTCATTCTTCTGTGCTTTTGAATGATTAATAAATCATTCAAAGATTGCGTATGAAATAAGTTAATAATTTACTAATGCTTAAGTGACGCGCACTGGTTGTGTTGTTTTTGCATATTTTAATTGTAACATTTTTATTTAGCTCACTGAGGAATGAAGCTGATTGAAGGCACAGGGTAAAGTTTAGGCTTGTACTTTCCCTTTTAAACATTACAGCTGAAGGCAACCAATTAACTTTTATAATTACTTTACACAACATCAAAAAAAGTGTTTTCAGCTTTCACAAAACAAAAATCAAACTAAGTTCCTGAGTATAACATAACCATTTACAAACCACATTTCCAAAGATATAAATGATCTGATTACTACCGTCATCATGGCTGTTTTCTGTTTGTTCGTCGCTTCCTTAATTTCTTTTTTTAGCTCAGTAAGAATTTTCAATTCTTCTTCATAATTTAATCGATCACACTTTTTTGTATAGCGCAGATTCATTTCACGTTATCTCAGGAGACTTTACAATAACTGCTCCACAACCGTTACCCTATGACAGACACACATCTCTGCTTTACATGAATCCTCACGTTTGCTTTTTAAGACACTGCTTCCACTCAGGTCATACTGTATCTGAAGTCAAACAGCCTCTTCTGAACATAGTTAAGCAACAGTTTTTTGTGCTTTTGTTTACTGTGCTGTTTTGAATTCTACTAATTCATCAAACTGAGAGCAGGTAAATTAACATAAAGCTTGAAGGCTGGATCACAGTATTCACATTTGTTTATACCTTGTGTTACTTTTTGCTGTAACTTATAACTACAGTGTGTCCAAACATCCCCTTTATAATGTTTGACTCTACAGGGTAGGTGTGCAAGGATTTCTGATTAAAATATTATTGGTTTACATATGGCAGTTGTCTAAGACATTTTTGATTAAACGTTACTCACACCTGGCTTCCAACAAAGTTATTAATAAACAACTATTTTACTGTTGTCTTAGCTGCAATTAGCCTTTATTGCCCTTATCATTACCTCCGCCAAGGAGATTATATTTTTGCCGATGTATGTCTGTTTGTTTGTTTGTCTGTTTTGTTAGTTCTTTTGCAAGATTACGCAAAAACTACTGGAAAGATTTTGCTGAAGTTTTCTGGAGATGTTGTTAATGGCCCAACTTAAAAATGATTCGATTTTGGTGTGATCCAGATAACTGCTATTAGGGAACAACGGTTTTTGCTCAATAACTGCCTAAATTATACTAATATCTACATGATCATGAGTGCTAGGTGTGGGTTCAGGGTCAATCATATGATGGTAGCTTTATCATGTAACTCTTGCTTATAGATGTAACAGCAATATGTAAGCTACCTTGGCAGAGCTTTACGCTCTCCAAGTGCTTTCTCGCTTTGGTTTCTTCTTCTGTTGTTGACTTTGTTATATTTTCCATGCACACATGTTAAAGCCTTTGCTTTATTGTTAATTTCCATTTTAATTTATTTTATGCTGCACTGCTGCCCTACTTTCTGTCCTTTGATTGGTCAGTTTTTGGACTATGTTGTAGTTTTATCTCCTTTTTATGTTTGCAGCTCTATTTATTTAGAATGTGTTCTCACTTAAAAGCTTTTCTTTTTTTATTGTTTCCTGTCTAATTACTATTTCCTTTTCTTTTTCTTGTTGTTTTTATCTTTTCTTTTTGGTCATTCTGGTCTTGTTGTATTCTTGCTCAGTCCATATGAAGAGGCTGTTACTGTGTAGTTTTTTTAGGCTTCTTTGACTTATATTGTGCATGCTGTAGTTTTTTGTTGTTGTTGGTTTCATTTGTGCTTAGGCACCTGTTCTCTGGTTTTCACGTCTTCCTGTCTGTTTGTCAAAACCATTTGTAACACAATATATTTAAAAGTCATATACAAATAAAGCAAATATTATTAGTAACTATAACACCAAAAAAGGGTTCATTCACTCTTTCGATTTCAATGTCATTTATCTGGATTGTAACCAGATTTCCTTTGACCTAGTTACAGAAGAAAACACACTTTCCAAATTTAAATTTAATGATAATTTAACATCAAACCATTTTTATACACTTTTATTTCAATTTTCACTGCACTCAGAAGCTGTTTTAAATCTTAACTTTAATGATAAAGAGTCATTTCATCAGCACATATAACAAAATGTAAAACTTCAAAGACACTGCAAATGTCATTAATATAATTAATGAACAGAAATCTAAACCACCAGCAGAGCAGAAATTGCTTTGAGCCTCACTCACACCCTCAAGGCATATAGAATTCAGAAATGCAGTGTACCAGATATCCTGCAGTCTTGTGCTGCTTCCACACATTTCATCCATGACCGACCATGTGACCACTCAGGGACATCACTGAACTACACAGTAACTACTTGACCAGGAGAGTGAGAGAGCAGGAGGAGCTCAGGAATGCAGAGTGTGCTGCAGCTATACAGTCACCCACTGCCGGGCTATGAATAAAAGATTATAAATATGAAACAGTAATAATACTGATTATTTTTAGACATACAATTAATCAAAACTATCTTTAAAAATAAACTTCTGTTGTGGGAACTTTACTTCTCTACTACTGTCTTCTGAGTCAATCATTCACAAGGGTAAATAGAAAACTCTGCAAGGACGCAAGTTCAGCTTGATAACAATGGGTCATGGCAGGGGCAGCCATGCTGGAGTGAGAGAGCCTGAGGTGCTGTGAAACTGTAATCTCTAATATGTAATTATGGTTGACTAAACCTGGCATATATGTACTTCTGTCTGATGTGAAAAAGTGTGTCTCTCGTCATTTATTTTAGTCCAGTGTTCTTATAATATGCAGACGAGCTGGTGCATGCTTCAGTGTGCCGTGGACATAACCCCAATCACGTTTCATTTTTTTTATCACTGCGATATTTACTGGTGTATTTGTGTGTTCGTGTAGGTGTGGTCAGATGTTTTGCTTGTGAGGGAGTGTGGAAGATAAAGGGTTGGTTACTGACTCACCCCATACAGGATTATTGCTCAGCACCAGCAGTAAAACACTCCCAACCACAACTCCTCCAGGTACAGCCGTCATGTCCAGGCTGGCTGCCATCTCGTCCTGGGACCAGCAGGGCCAAGTGGGGGCAGGCTGGGACTTAAAGGCATCAGCTTGGGTCCATTTCATGAGGTCCAACATTCACAGTGTTGATTTATGTCCGTCCTTGATCAGCTGAAATGGATTGTCACAAATATTGGGACGATTATTTGGAGATTACTCTGATACTTTTAATGACTTCTCTAAGCTGCGGCTGGGTCAAAAATCTACCGGCATGCACATGGGCAGTTTAATGATTAGACAAAGGCACCTGGAGTTTCTGGTCTTAAGGAGCCTGAAGATATAGTTATAAATTTAGTATTGAGGATCAATGTGGAAGTAAAATATCTTTTGTTTCTTTGTTTCAATTAATGCTGCTAAATTAATGCTTTAAAACCAAGTGGGTGCCTTAATTGTTATTAAATCAATACTTTTAACATGAAAAAGAGCATTTTAAAAGTTTACTTTTGATGCAGCAAACATGAGGCCTCTGTTGCACTCACTATCCTTTCCTTAAATCAGAGCAATACCGAACACCTTACTAAGAAAGAAGACTGATAAGGCTCTGCATCTAAGGCCCCAGCATTTAGTGAAAAGAACCAAAGTGACACAGGGAAATGTGATTCGTGATTCTGATTGTAAGTTATTCAATGTGCTGGTGGTGTTAGATTTTGGCACCCCTTTAGCAGGTAAGTAGTCAGTACTTTGAAAAAATGCTTATAGCACAGTGACTGTAAGCTCCCTGAGGAAGGGAAAACTCAAAAACAAATATGGCACAGCTGAGAGGAACTGGGTCAGTAATGATCATGCCTGCTAGAACAAATCAGAGGTCTATCTATAAGGCCCATGAGGGGTCCAACTATGTCTGTATGACAGAGCATCTTTACCTTTCTGTACTTCAAAAGCTCCCAGGGTTGGACCTTATCAGTCTTAGCCTGGGGCCTGAAAATTATAAACACTGCCTAGAGCTATTAAGTCAAAGCCTGCCTGATGTTTAATCTCCATTAAACCTTCTCACACTGCAGGACAACAATAATCATAACTCGTGAATTCCTGATAGAACTCATCAAATTTAGTTCTTCATTATGTCCAACTATGATATCCTCAAGGAAAAGTGTCAACGTCTAGGGGAAGAAGAAAATATGTAGTGAATTTCCACATACCTTCGAGGCTGTTTTCAGGTGATCGAGGCAAAACGGGAAACATCGAGCAGGTTGATTCCTCGCGCACGAACCTCCACGGTGCTTCCGCTTCACCTTTACAAAAAAATGAAAACGGCAATAAAATGGCTTATTCCGATGGCAGACAGGTGGCCATTCAAGATGAGGAGAGGACGGAGGTTAAGGCTGCCAGCTTTGTCGACACTCGCAGTTTGTGTTTCATGTAAAACAGTTTTTTCTTTTCGGCTGTTCATATCTCCAGTGGTCACATGGGTCAGTTTCGTGTTACATTACCTGGGCGCAGTTATCCACCTGCTGCAGGGCGGACAGACAGTCCTTTGTCGAAGGGAAACGCAGTTACTGAAGCACAGCGGGCACCGTTTCTCCTGTGTCCACTCAAAAGTCTCCCCCAAGACTGTGTGTTGTTATATCTTATGTTGTCTGTGTCACATTATGCCCATAAATCCATGTAAATTTGATTAAACCAAACTTTTGAGCATTGGTTCAGGCGCCAGGTTGCTCAAACTTGCTGTGTGTGTTTGCCTGCACTCCCTGCCCACTGAATTTACCTAGCAACCTGTCTGATAGTGCCGTCCGTGAACGCGTTGATCTAAAGAGCCGACTCTTTTGAGAACGATGACAGACAGCTCTTTTTCTTTTGTTGTTGTTGAATACTGTGCCTCAGACTATCTCAAGTGAAGCTTTTTTCTGGTGCATTTAAAGCCTGGGAGTATTCTTGTGCTCACCCAACTTCAACATGAGGCTTTAAACCTTTACATCCACATTTTTGTTTTACGAGAGGAAAATTTACCTTTGCTAACTAAAGGGATCAAGACAACTTCTGGCTCTGTTCACACAACTGAATAAATAATAAAATGGTGGCATGTCAATTTTGCCAACAAGCTTTGCGACATAAGCGCAGAGGAGCAGTAAGGGGGGAAATCAGGAAGATTCTAGGGGCCCCTCAAACAATTAAATTATCGGTATTTTTGAAATATCAATTAATTAGTTTTTGTCATAGACCTTTAAAGATGTCTTTTCTCTAAAAGTATTATTCAGGTATCTTTTGTTTCAGGTAACTGAGATATATAGATACATCATATCCATTCACCATTGTGCTTTACAGACGTTTGGTTTGAGAAACTTAATAGAGCTGGATTGGGATAGGGCATAACCAGAAAAATGTTAATTGGGCAAAAAAATTCTAACTGCGCCTTACTATATAAATTACTCTGTGGTGATAGATGATATAACTGTTTTATTTTGAATATGTTTAACATTGTCATAATGATAGTGATTTGCATTGTTTGTTACACTGAGAATTATTTAAGTGAAATACATGATTGCTTTTTAATTTAAGGGTAAAATGAGCAAATGAAGAGCCGTTACTTTTTAGCTGAGCCAAATGACCCGAATCATTAAAAGGAGACAAAAAGTCCCGTCACAACTGTCTGAACGTAGTTGGTTGAGGTGGTGCCGAATGAAACAGCGCCTCCCCCAGGTTTCAGACTGACCAACATCAGAACGGATATCAACATTCCTGAGATATTTGAAGGATGAATTCGGCTGCCAGCTGGTCCAATGGACTCTAATCCTCACCTAATCTCTCCCTCTCAGACTCAGAGGGGCAAAGAAAATGTAGGCTGCTTTGGGCCTATTCTGTGCAGGTCAGATAGTTTTCATTTGGACAGTTTGTGAGTGCAGAGAGGGGCTTTTGAAGGCAGAGGTGCTGCTATGGAAAATTACTCCTAATACAGCAGTGTGTCTATTTAAGCCTGAGAGGAAGCACCCCTATAAACCTCCAAATATTTACTTTTATCCTCTTATACAATACTTCAGCGTATGAAGGAGTCATATTTTCACAGGTGTTCGGACATCAAATGATGGCTATTGGCTACGTACTCTCAAATGAAACATGCATTTTAAACCTTTTCATCAGAACATGGGTCAGAAATGCTTTGGTTTTTACACTTGCTCTTTGACATAATGCATTTAGAAAACTAGTGCTGAATTATATGAATTTCAAATTAAGCAATAGATACCAAAGATTCAGAAACATGCTTCAAATCACATGGGGCTGAGATTTAAAATGCTATGCATAACATTCACAGCTTTGCAGTCCATTTTAGTATCAGTAAATATATTGCACACATGAATACCAAATAACTTGGATTATGATCAGATTAGACAGTTAAAAGTAAACAGCAGGCCATGAAGGAGTTTATAGTTAAGAATGAACGTATCCAATACAAGGCTAAATGAGATTCAAAGGGAAGAGTTCTTTAATCTGATTGTCAAAAAGCAGGAAGGACCTCTTTCCCTGCTGTGGTGTAATGTGAAGAAGTTAGTGTTAAACCAGTTATAGGAGACATTTTCAAGATGGCACACATCAAGCAGCATCTTCCTTTGTACTGTCAGAGAGCTCAGTTGGCCCCAGGGATCCATTTTTTGAGTCTGTTGGAGTCTGTCTCCCTAGCACACACTGACAAACAGGGTTCCACTGACCCCCATAGACTCCAAAACATCCCCATCCTTTTACTTCAGATAACTAATCACCCACTTCCTTTAGGCAGCTCATGTCCTTCCAGGAGCTCCTAAACTTTGCCATCTCAAGTGTCTTCATGTAGCATAAGCCTCTCACAAGAACCTGTCTTTTGCCCAATCCTAATGCATTTTGCATTATAATAGCAAATATTAACCATTTATCTACTTACATCATAAGCATTTCCTTTTTACTGATATCTATTAAGCTGTATTTTGGTGACCTAAATAAGAAGAGACTGTGGGTTGAGTTTCATTCTGGTGAGAGGGAGGCCAAAGGTCAAATTTAAACCCATGGAAACCCAAAAAGAAGCCAATATATAACTCGTGTATTAGTCCTCTGATAGGTTCTTAAATTTGATAGCAAGTAGTAATTCTGTAATTATGTTGTTTTCTTACATGCCATGCTGCATGGTGGTGCAACAGGTGGTGCTGTTGCCTCATAGCAAAGAGGTTGCCGGATCAATGGTGGGTAGAGTTTGCCTCTTCTCTGCAGACATTTGTTCATTTTCTTTTAGTCCTCCAGTTTCCAAACAGACTCACTAGATTAAAAATTGGGGTCACTGGTGCTTTTGTCATCCTCACACCCATGATCACTTTGCAAGTTTTAGTCACACTCACATGGAAATAGTTCCACTCACACCCAGGGGCAAAGGTAGTCACTGTCCATCTTTAAACTCAGCCTCTCTATTTCAGATTTAAATGTCATAAAACAGGTATGAAATGGTGCGGTGCTGATATTTGGGAATAAATACTTGTGTATGCAGTTTTATCCCTGCTTTCCTGCATTTGCATAAGTGGATAAATCTGGAAATAAGGATTTGGGACAGATGAGCCTCAGATCAGATTGGAGCCTTGAATGAGACAACAGCCTCAATATATTGTGAGTGCATGGTTGAAACCCACTTTGCCATACCAGTTCCCAAATACAAGTCAATTTTAAAGATCAGTAAATTCAAACCCTGGAAAAGACAAGACAAAATCTGTCAAAATGTATCATGATCATAACAGTGCACAAAAAACAGGTGCATTAGATCATGAAAAAACTCATGTTTGCTTCATGGTATATGTGCAGTTTCTATGCAGAAATTTGCGACAGAATTTGATATAAGTGGCAAATTTTGCGTAAACATTCTTAAAGTTAATAAATGCTTCTGAAAAACAGAAAGACCAGTATGCAAAGTTTACTTTACTGACCATTAGGAACTCGATTGTCACTGTGAGTAAATAGTTTTAATCAATATTGAATCTGTTTTAGGTTACCTGGAGGTGCAGCAGGTCGTGAGTGGGCCTCACAACAAGAAGGTTGCAGATTTGAATCCCATGTTGGTCAGATAATGTTGGATAAATCTGTTTTATTACAAACAAAAAAAACAACATCACTGATTTGATTGAGTTTATATTTATGAATTGTGGCAGAACTATTTCTGATGAAAGGTATTTGATCGTCTAATTAAGCTACACATGATATTGCAAACTTTTGCTAGCATCATACAATTCCTGATTTAAAAAAAGCTTTTTGGTAATGGAATACAACTATGCTGCAATTATACTGTAGGTGTTGATGCAACGGCAACTGTAAGGAGAAAAATCTCACATATAAAACCATAGATCTTGTGCAATAACCAAAGGCCAGAAATCCTCAGCAATATCTTTTATTCTTCATTTTTTTGCAATGCTGTATTGGTGAAGAGTTTCATATTATCTTTAGAAAACAAGTATCTTGCAAATATCTGATTTTTTTTTTTTTTGGTTAATTTTTTACATACATATTTACCACTTAAGTCTTAATTGCTGTATCAAATTCTTGAGTGAACATGTATTATGCTTTTAGAATCAGAATCGGGTTTTATTGCCAAGTATGCAACACATACAAGGAATTTGTCTCCAGCAGTTGTTTTCTCTTGTACAAGGAGGTAGACACAAAGAAGACACAATAAAATAAATAAATGTAGCCTAAGTGTAAAAAAAGAGAATGGGATTAAATAAAACGAGGCTGACACAAAAACAAACAGTACTAGAGGCGGCCGTCCGCGGCGCCATCTTGGATCTTTTTTTTTTTTAATAATTTTTTTAATCATTTATAAAGAGCCAACAAAAGAAGCCGTGTATGAAAGAAATTCCACGGCACCTGTAATGTCTTATACCTGTGTAAATAGCAAAAACAATCTATTCTGTTGATTTCAGTTCGACTCTCTCAAATTGTGCCTATCCTTGCTCTAAATCAGGACCTGGGGCAATCTAGCAGCCTTACCTATATAAATTCTGTCCACCAGTCAACTGAAAAAATATCAGCAAATTTGTGATTCCACCCGAGATGCAAATATGACGCTATGCATACATTGGGATAACAGCAATATTTTCATATAATCTAGATTTTTAGGGAGGATTTTGTTGTTTTTTGAGGGGTGACAAATGATAAAAAAAAACTTACTTTGCATCACTTGTTTCTCTACATTAGCCTACTGGTTAAACTTGTATTTAAAAAAATTATGAAGGTGAAATTTGTGTACTTACATTTTTTTTAAACCTTTATTTAACCAGGTTAGTCCCATTGAGATCAGCAGATCTCTTTCCCAAGGGAGACCTGACTAAGAATGGCAAAAATGTTTAACAGTCATTGTTATACATGTGACACATTTAAAATGGAGCTTAAATTTGTCTTAATTATGTGTAAATTGTCTTAATTAGCTTCAATGTTATGCTAAACTAAGATAAGAATACATTTTTCTTTAAGTTTGAGTTATGAAACATAAATGTTGGGATATGATATTTTTGTAACAGCTTCACATCGGCTTTTATGCCTTTCCTACAGTTTCCCTGCAGGTAAAGAATAATGTCTTGATAATCAAAGTGTTCCACCCCCGCTTATAGTGAGGCATGAAGAAAGTATTTTAATGCTTCTGTAGTACGCGCTGATCACCGTTGACGATGGTGTTCAAAGCGGTTACACACCAATCGCTTGCCGTACGCGCGGTGCAGCTTGGGTAGGAGAGGGAAAGCGGCGGGAGTGTGGTGCACACATCTTAAAATCTAATAAATGCCATTTATTCTGGATATGTATGAAGATACTGATGTGCATGCAGTCTCATAAGTAAGGCTTTGGTTTGAATAGCATAAAGGCGTGTAGCAGTTGAAGCGGTTGAGTCGTTTAGCGCTCGTGTCGCTTTTAAGGATTTCCCGGGAAACTGGTTTGAACGTTTGTTTGTGATTAGCCGCTCTCTTGTAACAATGGCGAAGGTGCAGGTATTGAATGTAGCTGTTCTGGACAACCCGAGCCCCTTTGGAAACCCTTTCCAGTTTGAAATAACGTTTGAGTGTATGGAGGACCTCCCCGAAGGTTAGTACCATTTCAAAAAGCGATCGATAACGACTTAATGTGGCCAAAGCCTGAGCCTTGAGCATTCAGTATCCATGTACTGTTAGCAACGGCTAACGGCGGTTACATGCTAGAAGCTTGTTAGCTTCACAATCATTGATTTTCAGTTAAAAGTGAAATATCTGTGGTGTAATGGGCTAATATAAAAACTTATCTATAGTTTACCGTGGAGACATACCCTGAAAGTGACGGTACACAGATGTGTTCAATTGTTTATATGCTTGAAGTCAAATTAAACTATAAAGACAACATCGTTCTTGACTGCATTACAGAGACATATATTCGTAGGGAAAAGTAAACTGTATAGCGCTTGGTATGGTCTGAGATGAGTGCTTTCCGGAGACTAATAAGTTATGTGTTTTACAGACACGACAGTGAGACAAAATATTTGTCATAACACGTAAATCATTTAGATACATCGTCAAAACATTGCAGTATGTATTGTGAAACACCATTTATAGCTGAATATACTCCAATTTGCCAGTGTTAATAATATGAGGAATACATCATTAAAATTTATTTGAATGTTATATTGAGTAAGCCATAGACTATTATTGCATCGCAGTGTTCAGTTTAATGGGGAAAGTGATTGGACATACGGACAGGCAACATTAAATATGACCTCTACTTTGCCTTAAATGTCTTAGCGAGGCATCTACAGCTTTAAAGTTGAACATCACAGATGTCAAGAATATTTTACATTTTCTAGACATTAGACAAGACCTGTTTTAAGTTAAAAATGACTTGTCCTTAAGATCTAACGTGGAACAATTTAGTACCTCAATACTTTTTTTGTACTGTAGAAAGGGGGAGCTTCAACATACTTTAACGAGTTTTTGTCTGGTAGAATTACAAAATGAATTACATTGCAAAAGTGTACTGAATCATTACTACCACAGGATTGCTGAGAAATATAAATTTCTTGCATGCAGACCAGAAATGTGTTCATATTGGGGACGAGAATTTTTAAATTTTATTGTTGCCAGTTCCAGTTCCGATTCTGCTGGTGGACCAGATGGTTTCTTCATTGTTTCTGTTTATTGTTTTATATGGAAAAAGGTTTGCCAACATAACAGCGTCAAACACATTACACCTTCTCATACTTAATGCTTTGATGCACAGATAAATGGTTCTGTGTTTCCGACCACCAACAGTTTTTCAGTAATCCTTTTATCGAAAATCATTTGAAAGGAATTGATTTGGTAATTTTTAGGAATAGAGGTTAAAGATATTGATTCCATGAGGAATTTTTTATTAATTCTCAACTGTAGTTGAGTTTTGATTCCTATCCCCAGTTCATATAGAGTAAATTAAGTTTTCCTGTTTGTAAAAGCAACTGAATTTGAAAGTAATTGCATTTAGCAATTCTCTCATATGGAGCAATAACTGTATCATCTATAATGATCAAAGATCATGAACAGCTTTGAAGGAAAAATGAAATGCCTCAACCATAAGAACCTGAAGCTGGACTCACTTATGTTTTCTAATAGGGATGTCAACATCTACGTATGTAAATGGGTACATGGATAACAAATTTTCTAACCATGTAGAAAAATTAATAGCTGTGCACACGTCATTTTTCCTCCTCCTCGTTCATTTCTCACTGATATATGCAGTATATTTAGGGGTGACAATGTTGCCTGAAAGCTTTAGATAATAACATTAACCAACTATACAATTAAATGTTCCCACTAGTGCAGTTATCCGCATACATAATAGATGATTGGGGCACAATGTCACATTAATATAGAAGAACTGCAGCCAGCGTCGCGTCACTTCAGGTTGCCTCGGAGATGCGATGGCAGCAAACATCAAGCGTGGCAGTTTTTCAAACACTACCAGTGAAAATACTGGAAGTGAAAATGTCATTCAAAACTGGCTTATAAAAACTTATCTATAGTTTACTGTGGAGACATACCCTGAAAGTGACGGTACACAGTGAAATGTTCCAAACAGCTAACAAGTCAAATTATTGGAGGAAAGACTACTGTGTTCTCCATCGCATTATATATAGCGACATGCATATTCGTAGGGAAAAGTAAAACTGTTATTGGCTTGTTTTTTTTGTTTTTTTAGCCTGTGTTCTTGCTTGTTGTACATTACGTTGTTCGTTGTTGCTCTGTCGGCTTTTCTCTACCTGATCACAAATCCTCACGTCTAAAGAGGAGGGAGAAAACAATTTTTTTTCTGACAATTTAGTGAATAATTATGAGTCCCTCTGTACGTTTTTAACTTTGTGTTTATAAGGGTGAAGGTTTTTCCTCTCACAGCTTACTTTGGCTTCTTTTTGAGTCGCTTTCTCTCGCCAATTCCAGATTACTTTTACTATGAGACATATTAAATTCAGACGCAGCTCCCGTTGTGAAAGAGGGATGCACTTTAAGTTTCAAAAATATTGTACAGTAGTGAGCAAAAGTTAAAACAATGAATTAAAAAGAAGGTTAAACCTTTTTTCAGCTTTCACTTCTACATTTTCTTGTCTGTCAAAATTATAAATTATTTTTTCAGCTCGTTTTACTTTCTGTCATAAGTAGGCTTAAGCCTTAAAATGGTGAGATGGATTGCCTACTTATTAAATTCTGCACACTGAATAAAGGTTTTTGTCTGGTAACTACTGTAATCTCTTTGATTTAATGGAATAAGGAGGAATTCTAAAGGAGACTGAACCCTCTAGTGGTTATATAGCACGTTTGCGTTAGAGAAAGATCATTAATCACTGACGTGTAACTGGTTACACGTTAGGGTTGTCACGATACTAAAATTTTCAACTCGATACCGATACTCAGGAAATATATTCGATACTCAATACTATTTTCGATACCACAAGGATAAAAAAAAAAAAAGAACCCAATATTTAAAAGAAACATTTTTATTAACAAAAAATGCAAATATAACCTCTAGGAAGTCGTGCAAAAGTCTCATTTTCTGTATTTTCTTCCTAATGCAAAAATAATAATGCAATACAAAAAATATTGCTGCATCAGAACAAAATAAATGCTCTTTGAAAAAAACAAAATTTTAGTTTTTTTCCCCTTATTTAGACTACAGTGCAAGTACAAACAAAATCTCAATAAAAAGTGCTTTGTTGTTGTAACAATCAGGATAAGTACATTCTTGAATGAAAAGGAAAACAAATAGCAGTCCTCAGAGCTGCAGTTTAGACCTATAAATGTCTGAACTGTGAACTACAATATTTAGCCTATAACAGTGCGTATACTTCTGATCTTCAAGTATGATCAAATTCTGTCAACTCAACAGTAGATGTAAAAATCAAATATTGTTTTTTATGCAGACTTACACAAACATAGTGGTGCAGTTCTATGGTTTGTTGTGTTTGAGCCAAGCAGCACTCATAATCTTCTATAAAGAACGCAACTGAAAACAAAAACTGTTATTGGCTTGTTTTTTTTGTTTTTTTTAGCCTGTGTTCTGCTTTGTTGTTGTACGTTGTTAAGTTGTTGCTCTGTCGGCTTTTCTCTGCCTGATCACAATCCTCACGTCCTAAGGAGGGAGAAAACAATTTTTTTCTGACGAATTTAGTGAATAATTATGGAATCCCTCTGTACTTTTTTAACTTTTGTGTTTATAAGGGTGAAGGTTTTTCCTCTCACAGCTTACTTTTGGCTTCTTTTTGAGTCGCTTTCTCTGCGCCAATTCCAGATTACTTTTACTATGAGATATCAATGAATTCAGAAGCGCAGCTCACGTTGCTAGAAAGAGGGATGCACTGAAGTTTCAAAAATATATTGTAGCAATGGTAAGGCAAAAAGTTAAAAATAATGAATTAAAAAAGAAGAGTTAAGCCTTTTTTCAGCTTTTCACTTTCTACATTTTTTCTTGGTTCTGTCAAAAATTATAAATTATTTTTTTCAGCTCTCAAGCTTTTACTTTCTGTCATAAAGTAGGCTTAAGCCTTAAAATGGTGAGAGATGGATTGCCTACTTATTAAATTCTGCCTACTGAATAAAGGTTTTTATTCTGGTAACTTACTGTAATCTCTTTTTGATTTAATGGAATAAGGAGGAATTACTAAAGGAGACTGAACCCTCTAGTATGGTTATATAGCACGCTTATGCGTTGAGAAAGATCATTAATCACTGGCCGTGTAACTGGTTACGTCGTCGGTTAATAATCCGCGACGCAGTACACATGTAGAAAAAAATGAGTAGCGCGACATCCCTATTTTCTAAGTATGAGTGACAAATGTGATTATTTTGATATGAATAATTAACTTTTCTTCAGTTCATCATGTAAGTAGTATGAGCTGATTTTCTCTGCTCTGTGGTAACGTGCTTTTATTTGGTCATGACTTGTTTTCTTTATTTTTGTAGACCTTGAATGGAAGATCATCTATGTTGGCTCTGCAGAGAGTGAAGAGTATGACCAAGTCCTCGACTCAGTTCTGGTTGGTCCAGTACCTGCTGGAAGACACATGTTTGTGTTTCAGGTGAGCTTTTTGTGTTGCTTCAGCTACATTGGCAAAATCTTATAAACTTGCTTAATTGTGTCTTAAGTATTTATTTTCCTTTTGCATCGACTCTTTGGATGGTTCCCATATGCCAGGGATGGTCAAAATGCAGCCCTTGCTCTCACTCACTGTGGCCCACAAGTTGATTTCAAATATCAACAAATAGCAAACATTGGTGAAAAACAGCTAATCTGTCATTAATCAGTATTTGATGTCTTGTTTCTTAAAAACTTAACTATGCATTACTAAATGTGTTTGTATAGATAGAAAGGACCTGTACGTGAAATGGTTTAGACAAAACAGTAAATATTACACTTACTACACTAGAGCAGTAGCTTTATTAGCTTGAATCCTATAAGCAGCTCATTTAATAAAGTCATACTAAGGGTTCCCCCAGACATCTTGCTAAACCTGGTGGTAGGGCCACCGGCAGCCAATTGGTGGCCCACCATGTTTTTGTAAAACAAACTGTTAAAAGTTGACAGAAATACAAAATTATGACTATTATCAGGGTGAGTCCATATGCAACAGTTTATAGCCTTGACAACACTTGTGTGTGATCAGGGAGGAAAAATGAAATTATCATGTGACCTCTGTCATATACCTGGTTGGAAAAAGCTGTGAAGTTAGAACTCCAGTGTTACAGCCATCCCTGATCTCCCCTAAATCAATATAAATAAATCAATAGTGGGCCTATAGTATTTTGATAACTAGTGTTTGATTCATTTTTTCCTTAAAAACTTGAGGGAAACACTTTTGTCTGTGTATTTATGGAAACTGCGAGGTGTGTTCAGTCAGTCCAAGGTTAGGTATCGCTGTTAGCTTGGCTCCACCCACACTGACTCCAGGGACCTCTTGTTCTTTACTGTCCAGATAATCTGCTCATGTCTGTGAAGTCTCTACACGACCAAAACATCCATTTACAGCAAGTATTGTGTGTGTCAAGTTAGACATAAATTATTTAATGTAAACATTTATTTAAAAAATTGTTTGCCTCTTTAGATGATCATATTTTTAAAGATATTTTACAACAATACTTTTGTCACGCTTTCTTGCAGTTTTCCAACCCCTGTAGATGTCATTCAAAACCCAAGGATAATATTCAAAAGAATGGACAAAATGGATTTTGACTGAAGATTCTGCATGGCACACTGACTAATTTTATTTTAATCCCCATCATAATCATAATTTAATGTAGTTCATCCCCATTTGAGAAGAACAGTGTTCGCTTACCTGAGTGCAATATATTCAAAGGGCTAAACGTCTAATTGTACTGTTTCTTCTAACAGGCTGATGCCCCAAACACTGGATTGATTCCTGAAAGTGATGCGGTTGGTGTAACTGTAGTGTTGATCACATGCACATACAGAGGCCAGGAGTTCATTCGCATTGGTTACTATGTGAACAATGAATACACCGACCCAGAGCTTCGTGAAAATCCACCCATCAAACCAGACTACACACAGGTAAGGTTAAAGATACATAGACTGGAAAATGTGCTTTTTTTACAGACTTAGAACTTGTATTGATCTCTATTTAGTTTATTTCTGCATATGTTTGCTTTGTCCCAAAAAGTGACAGCTCTCTACGGGTTTACAAAGTGTCTGATGGAGGGAACAGATATATATTTGTGTGTTTTATGGAATATTATTTTAAACTATAGAAGTGTAACTATGGGCACCATGGTAGCTCAAAAGATTGTGTGTGTACCATACAAAACGAAATGTTATGAATATAACTTCTGTTCCCTGAAGGAGAGGAACGAGGTACAACACATATAGTATGGTATATCACGCCCCCGCGTGGCCTAACTGAAGACACCTTTATTCACGCCTTACGGCAGATGACCTGTGGTGACGTATGTGAGGCCCCGCCTGCACATATATACGTGCAACACCACAGTCATTCTTCAGTTCGATAGCCGCTCTTCACCGAGCCTAGCTGCCGTGGGGCAACCTAGTGTTGTACCTCGTTCCTCTCCTTCAGGGAACAGAAGTTATGTTCATAACATTTCGTTCCCTTTCAGTCGATTCACTCGGTACAACACATATAGTATGGGACATGTATTCACGCCCCACAGAGCAGCCACCGAACCGGAGTCAAACCTCCAACACTCTAGTGCATCACAGACCCAGCAGAAAGGACAGAGTGAGCCACTGAAGGGGCTGTCACATCCAGACGATAAAACCGGACAAAAGTGTGCGGTGAAGACCAGCTGGCTGCAGCACATATATCACTCACAGACACCCCTTTAAACAAGGCCCATGAAGCCGCCATGCCCCTGGTTGAATGTGCCCTCACACCTTGGGGTAATGGAAGACCCCTGCTTCTGTATGCTGGGGAGACAGCCTCCACAATCCAGTGGGACAGACGCCGTTTAGACAGCGCTTTACCCTTAGCCGGATTAGCAAAACAGATAAACAGCTGGTTGCATAAACGCATACCATGGGTGCAGTCTATGTAAGTGCGTAGTGCATGCACAGGGCACAAAGAATGCAACCGCTTTTGCTCCTCCGACAAAAACGGAGGGGGGCAGTAGCTCAAGATCTCCAAAGTCATAGAGCTATAAGTGGGGGGGATAATCTTAGGCAAATACGCCGCATTTGGACGCAATATAACCTTAGATCTGTCCGGAGTGAACTGGGTACAAGAGGGATGCACAGACAAAGCATGAAGGTCGCCCACTCGCTTTGCTGAAGTCAAAGCAAGTAGCAGTGCAGTCTTGTATGAAAGAAATTTCATATCTGCAGACTCAATAGGCTCAAATGGAGGTCCACAAAGAGCCTCAAGAACCAACGCTAAATCCCATGAGGGAATGCTGGGTTTAAACACAGGTTTCAGCCTGCGGACTCCCTTCAGGAAGCGCATAGCTAGAGGGTGAGCACCTGGCGTCACTCCGTCAAAACCAACATGGCATGCAGATATAGCTGCCAAGTAGACCTTAATTGTTGAGAAAGAGAGACCCTTATCCAGCAACTCCTGAAGGAATGTTAAACCATCCACAATAGAGCACTGAAATGGGAGTACATTTCAGTCCTGACACCACTGCTCAAAGGCCTGCCATTTGTAAGCATATAGGCCCCTAGTGGATGATGCCCTTGCACTCTGGATTGTCGCCACCACATTTGGAGGCAGACCCTGAGCTATTAAGTTGGACCTCTCAACAGGTAGGCATGTAGACGCCACAGTTCTGGGCGTGGGTGAGTCACCTCCCCTCCTGCCTGGGAGAGGAGGTCCCTGCGCAAAGGGAGCTGCCAGGGCCTCGCCACCAGCAGACTGATTATCTCTGGATACCATGACTTCGCCGGCCAACGAGGGGCCACCAGAATCAGGGAGAGCCCCTGCTGGTGAACCCTCTCGAGTACAGACAAAATCATCTCCACGGGGGGAAATGCATACAGGAGTGTGTTGGGCCATGTGTGCGCTAGCGCATCCATTCCCAGGGGAGCGTTGCAGTCTGTTATGGAAAAGAACAGGGGACAGTGGGTATTTGCTCTGGAGGCAAATAGATCCACCTCTGCCCTGCCGAAACGGTCCCATATCTGAGCCACCACTAATGGGTGCAATCTCCACTCCCTTACAAGGGGTCCCCCCCTGGAGAGAAGGTCCGGTCCCAGGTTTAGGTGACCTGGAACATGTGTTGCTCTGAGAGACAGAAGATGAACACTGCACCATAGCAACAGAGACTGTGAAAGTTTTAACAGGGGAAGGGACCGTGTCCCTCCCTGCTTGTTTATATAGGAAACCACCGTAGTGTTGTCCGTCCTGATCAGAACATGATAGCCTGTCAGAACGGGACGAAATGCTTCAGAGCCAAGAAGGTTGCTAGTAGCTCCAGGTGCTTGATGTGGAGTCTGCGTTGTGCTGGCGTCCACACTCCTTTCACCGCTGCGCCCTCGCACAGAGCACCCCAACCGGTCAGGGACGCATCTGTGGAGACCACCTTGCGAAAAGATACCTTCCCTATAGGGGACCCTTGTTGTAAAAAACTGGGTTCCCTCCACGGAAGAAGGGCCAACATGCAAGACGGAGTTATCACCAGCCTCCTCTGGAGATGGCGTGGCGCGCACAGCCTGTGAGATAGAGACCAGCGTTGAAACGCTCTCATCTTTAACAGCCCGAGCGGTACTACAACGATCATGGAAGCCATCATGCCTGACAGCTGTAATATCGTCCGGAAACGCGGTTTGCGTCCCAACTGAAATTGATCGAGGCAGCGGTAAAATGCCGCCACCCTGCGCTCTGAAAGACGTGCTCGGCTCGAAACAGAGCATATTTCCAGCCCGAGAAAAGAAAACTTTTGACTCGCGGTCAGTGAACTTTTCTGTAGATTTACTGAAAAGCCCAGCATTTGGATGTGCGAAAGGGTCAGCGACAGCTGAGCCACTGCTCGCTCTCTGGAGCTCGCAATAAGAGCCCAATCGTCCAGATAGGCTAATATGCGAACGCCCCTTTCCCGGAGCGGGGCCAACGCCGCCTCGACACACTTGGTGAATGTTCGGGGGGCAAGTGACAAGCCGAACGGCAGCACCAGGTATTCGTAGGCTGTGCCCTCGAATGCAAATCTGAGAAACTGCCTGTGGTCCGGGTGAATCGCTACGTGAAAGTAAACGTCTGTCAGGTCGATAGTTGTAAACCAATCTTCCGGCCTGATAGCGCTCAGTAGCTGTCTGAGTGTTAGCATCTTGAACCTGTATGTTCGCAGGTATTTGTTTAACACTCGCAAGTCTAGTATGGGACGGAGCCCTCCCCCTTTCTTCGGAACAACGAAATAACGGCTGTACCAACCTTTGTTCGCTTCCGAAGCGGAACAACTCAGACGCTTCTCTTGGCCAACAAGTTGTTTATTTCCTCCCTCAGAACTGCTGCCGCTTCGTTTCTCACAGCTGTGTTTATTACAGAGTTGAAACGGGGCGGCCGAGCCCTGAACTGCAAACGGTAGCCCATGGCAACGGTTCTCTCTACCCATGGTGAGACTGCGCATGCGCGCCACCGAGGGAAGTGAACAGCCAGCCGGCTGACCTGCAGCACTGTGGGAGAGGGGCTGACGCCCTCTGGCGTGCCGGAGAGGAACAGCGAGACCTGCCCGCTCCGGCTCATTTGATTTACAGTGTTTTGAGGACAAAACGAAACCTTTATTGAGTTCAATAAATGAACATTTTGAACATTCACATTGTGAACAACAGGCTCTACTTTCGGAGCATCTGTATGTGAAGGGGGGTTGTGCTTGGGAGACTGTGTCAGGGGAATACAGCGCCTCTCGGGACCATACCACTGAACATAACTCAAACACGACCTCTTTGGCGGCAATAACTGAGGGGCAGCAGTGTCTCCGTGCTGCTGGAGCCCTTCTGGAGTCAATCCCACAGCTAGGACGACTGCGGCTTCTTCCTCCTGGAAGCTGAGCTCCTCTGGGGGCCTGGCGGCGGACCCTTACTCCAAGCCGAGGGGCGTGGAGTCTGCCCGAGTGTTTGCTGCTTTACCAGCTGGGGCCCCGAACTCACGGGTGTCGCAGCCCTATTGGGGGGAGGAGGCAGCGGTGCCGGTCGGTGTGGATTAGCTGGCTGCTTGGGCTTTGCATCCCGCCTGGGGATAATGCAGGGCAAAGCCTCGGTTTGCTTTTTCCTCAGCTCAAATTTAGCCTGGATGGCATCGAGCGACTGACCAAACAAACCTTCAGCCGACACAGGCTCGTCTAGGTAGACAGCTCTGTCCCTGTCCGGAACATCAGAGAGAGTTAGCCACAGGTGCCTCTGCGCCACCACTGTGGAAGCCATCCCCCTACCCAGAGAGAGAGCAGCACAGCGGGACACTCGCAGGATGTAATCCGTGGCGACTCTCACCTCGTTAAGTAACGGGGACAGCTGGCTGTCAGGAGGTAGCTGTGAGCCGAGCTCCGCTAGACACATAGCCTGATATGTTTGCAGCATGGTGACAGAGCTAAGTGCACGAGCCGTGCTAGCCTGTGTCCTGTAGATTTTCTCTAGCTGCGAAGCGGAGAACCTACAGTGCTTGGTTGGGAGCGTGGTGGGGCCGCCCACACCATGGTTTTGGGCCGGGGCCAGATAAGCTGCCAGGGACGCCTCCATCGGCGGAAGGCTAACCAAACCAGCTTTTTCAGCTCCATCCAGGTCCAAAAATGGTCCAGAGCCGGGCACAGTGGCATGGGTAGACAGCGGTTTGTTCCATGTCGAGGTTAGCTCCGTGACAAAATTAGGGAACATTGGCAGGCTGTTCTTAACAGTCGTCGGTTCGGGAGGAAGAAAAAACCCCGCAAACCGGGACGGTTTTTGAGCCGGTGGAGGGGAGGGCCACTCCACTTCCAGTTTCTCAGCTGCACGGCGGTACAGTGAGAGGAAGGATGTGTTGGTCTGGTCAACCGGCGCAGTAGCGGCGGTGTATTGACCCGACGACAGCGGCTCCTGTTCATCCTCCGACAGGCCATGCACGTCCAGGCCGATGTCCAGTACGTCATCCTCCTCCTGGTAGCATGTTAGCTCGGCTAGCTGTCGGCTAGCGCCCTCGGAGGGGCCCGGGTCTAACCCAGCTAACCCGTCAGCACACCCCATATGGTCCGCCCAGTTTCCAACGGGGTCTTCGACCAAACACTCCTCACAGCCGGATTCGGACGAAGCCGGGTCTCTCGACTCGGAGAGCAAGGGGTCGTGCCGTGCAATGGCCGTCTTTCCCAAGACTTTCTCCACAAATTGACCCGCCTTTCCAGGGTTGAGCTCCGGAGCTGGTGACAGTACTCACAAGACTCCGGCTCAGTCAACGCTCTCCTGGCGTGGACAATCCCCAGGCAGACAGGACAGGCTTCGTGGAGGTCTTTATAGTGTAGGGAAAAGCCGCACCCCTGAGAACAGGGGCGAACAGAAGACTTTCCCTTCACTCGCTCCGCGCTCATGACGAGACGCAACATCGGAGAAGCAGACGAAATTAGCGCTCCGCGGGTAGCCAGCGGCTAACACCAACAGGGGCAGTTAAGCTAACTTCGTGCAGGCAGTAGCCAAAATCAAGACCAAGCTAACTAGCAGTAGCTCGTTAGCCTGACTCGGTAAAGGTGTTCTCAGCTAGGTGAAGAGCGTAAGAACTGAAGGATGACTGTGGTGTTGCACGTATATATGTGCAGGCGGGGCCTCACATACGTCACCACAAGTCATCTGCTGTAAGGCGTGAATAAAGGTGTCTTCAGTTGGGCCACGCGGGGACGTGATATCCCATACTATATGTGTTGTACCGAGTGAATCGACTGAAAGGGAACATCTGTTTAGGAGTAGAAGCTGGAGTATCCCTCAAATAATTAAAACAGATTATTTATTGATTATTAATACTGTGCTATGTGCTTTTTGATCATTGATTTCCTTACTGTTGTCTATACTTTAAACATAGTAAATATTACACTGAAGCTTGATTTAAAGGAAATCATGAATTGAATTGAAATCAGAATATCTGCCAGAAAAAAATCACTAGATTTTCCTGAAATTATTCGGCCCTTCTTGATGCAGCTCTTGTAATATTGATTTCTTGAGTGGACGAAGTTATTTCCATGCAGTGATTTTTCAATGATTTAAATTTTTAATTCCTCACATCCAACATTTCCATAAACACTTGCATTCAGACATTAAATAATATTGTAATAACATCTTACCAGTCAACTGATCGAGCCAATAGTCGATTACAAGGCAACAATAGATGTAGTCGTTAGTTGCACCTGTACTACAAAGATAGGGTCACCCTTCAGTTCAAATCCTCCGGTGTTTGTTCAGTACTGCATAATAAGGAAAAAAAAAGATTGTGTAATAGTAGGCCTTTCTCGATAGCATATTTTGCTGGATGATAATTATATGCCTTATATGCCTTGCGGCACATGACGTGTATAAATACGGCTCCTGCCGAAAGCTTACGGAAACTTACGATGGAGAAGGGACAGAATGATGAGGCTTAATAACGTTTATTAAAAACAATCAATAAAAGGACAATTGAGGACTTTTACAATACTCAAACATAACATAACATAATAGATTCAAACAATGTACATGATGATATATGTGAATGAAACGGGGAATAGTGCGTCTGACGGTCTGCTATATCAGGCTTCAGATTGTCAACACTTATAGATGCTCTCACGAACCTCACAGCCGTGAGCAGGAAACACACACTGCATGACCAAAGACAAAACACCATCACAGGTAAATCCCCTGATCATGGATTGTTAATGTTAACCGGCGACGACATGAGACGACCCTGTGAGATAAGGCAGAAGACAAATACGCTTCTTGTAGTTCATTTTCGGAACATTGTAGTTCGTCGTGGCTTACCTACGTCACAAGTAATCGTCGCATAAATATGACATCAAAGTGAAAGTGCAGTCGAATTCCTCTTTGGCCGCAGTTCTCCTTTCCTCTCGTCTTTTTCCCTCCTTCCCATGACCCAGTGACGCTTTTTATCGAGGTTAAGGTAAAGTGGATAGGAAAGGACTATTCAGATCCACCCTTTGTTTCCTTGTCACTGTTCACGACGCTCACTTTAGCTCTCTGTGTGTGTACGCGAGAGCGGCCCTGCCTCCTCCTCAAAGATTGAATGAATGACAAATGCTCACTCCTCTGTAAAACGGCAAAATCCGCCCAAGAACCAACGCACCCAGGTGTTGAGAAAGTTACACAGAGTGACCCATCTTCTTATCCAGCCTGTTTGGGAGAAAGAGAGGAGGAAAACAAACATGCATGCACAAGCCAATGTATCGAAGCAGGCAAACTTACCGAGGATGTTTTTATTTATGGTGCGGTTAATTGATTTATTGATTGTCGTGACAGGCCTATGTAAAAGTTACTGCAAAAAGCGTGCCATGGTTACATTAAAGTTTATTAAACTTCCGACCAAGGTGCAATGACTAACCCTGAGCAGGTGGATCTGGAGATAACATGGAGATATTTGAAATAAACAATCAATTGTTTAATTAAGAGGATTGTGGTTTTTTTTTTTTTTTTTTGGTTTTGTTTTGGTCCTGGATTACAGTACAAGCAGGCTGACTCAAAACATTAAATTTGTCATACACTGAATAAACAGGATAATCGTTCTGTTCTAATGTTCTAAGTAACGATGGATTAAATTGTTTTGGTTGATATAAATCTGTTTGAACAGGTTCTTAATGTGAGGAGGGTAGGAGGGCTGCTCTCTCTCACTTTAGTCCTTATTGTGCCTGGGATTAGTCAGCCGTTTGTGAGGATTCTTTTATTTAAATTGTGCGTTTATCATGTTGGGTGCTGTCATATTTGCTGTTTGTATGTTTCTGTCTGCTTGTTAAAGCACTTTTGTAAACCTGTTTTTAAAAGTGCTGTATAAATATATTTATTTATAATGTTATTGATATTTTAATATTGTAGTTCAAGTGTTTTTCATTTTCACCAAGTGTTGAATGAACATAGTCAGATTTCTTTGTACCATTCCTATCTGCTGAGTTCATGAATTGCTCCGAGTCTAGAGAGTTGATAAAGATAAGAAAAGTGAACACAGTCGTCCCTGTCTGAAGTATTTAACAATTGTCTCTATTTGTACTTTTGCAGCTCCAGAGAAATATTCTGGCGTCAAACCCTCGTGTTACCAGATTCCACATAAACTGGGAGGGTTGTGCAGAGAAAATGGAAGACTCTGAAAATGTTGATCCTAGTTCAAACTCCATGCTCCCTCCATCCTGTCTCCCAGGCAAGACCCCACCCTTGGGACTCTTACCAGATAACTCTATGGACTGCTTATAAAGAATAACCTGGCCCCAAAGGGTGATAACTCGAAGCACCAGACCCTTTTTTTTTTCGAGGAATGCCTGTGGACATTCTAGTGTGAAAGTACAGACAGTCATCTTTGCCTCACAGCTGCCTTCATTAAATGGAAACTTGTCAAAGGAGAGATCCCTCACCGTTGGCTTCAGATGAGCGTTTGCTTCAAGGAAGATTCTGAACAGTTAAGCAGTATATTTAGCTCTTACAAATGGGACTTCATAATGTCAAATGCAATATTGAAGTAGTGTAACTCTGAAAGGAAATGTCTGATGAAGTGACACAGCCAAATGTAAAAACACAACATGAAGCTGATGTGTGATTTACCTCCCTTCTTTTTGTCGGAGCAGAACTTAACCTATTTAAGAGGATTTCAGTCGTGAAGCAATAGGCAAATGAACTTCAACTTGTTTCTGTACAGGAATTTAATAATCCACCATTATATGTGTTCTAATACCGTTTGCACTTAAACTTTTTTCCCACTTAGATTTTGGAGCTTTGTTGGGCTTTGTATGGGCTTTATTATTTTCCTCCTGCTTGTTTTGCTTTTTCCCACTGTGTGTTCCAAATAAAAAAAAAAAGAATTTGTTTCGCATCCACGTATGGGGATTTGTTTGAGTGTGAGTACTATTTGCTTTCCTAAAGTTCCTTCATTTTTTTAAACAGACACCTCAGTATAAAAAGTCCATTATTGTGCTCCTTTTCAAAAAGTTTACTCTGGTCCGAGATGTCCCCAGGACATCGTTCTGAAGTTAAAAAAAAAAAAAAAGTCTGAAATAAAATAATCTATTGGCATGTCTTTAAAACACTGTTTAAGCCCTGTTCTGAACAGATTTTTGACTTTTTTTTTTACTGTGACTACACAATCTACCTGGACATGTTTCTTCTTCTGGAGCTGAATAGGATCAAACTATGGCTGTGTCTACACACAAGCAGTTACTTTTAACATCCCTGTTCACATGATGATGTGAAACACACAGTCAGATGCTGTTTATGACCATGATGCAATATTATCCTCTGCAACTTTTTTCCTTTGCAAAATCTTCTTATGGTTAACATCTAACTATGTTAATTGGTGTTAGGCATATGGTGTACATATTTCTAAATTTGTATTTTGTTTTGAGAAAAATGAATGATGATCTTCATCAAATCTTCTCAATAATTGTTTTCTGGGTACTTTGAAGGTGTCAACATCTGTTGTAACTATATATATATATATATATATATATACCAGTCAACACAGTCACTTATATATATATATATATATATATATATATATACACATCATATATATATATATATATATATATATATATATATATATATATATATATATATATATATATATATATATATATATATATATATATATATATATATATATATATATATATATATATATATATATATATATATATATATATATATATCTCACAGTTGATTTACGGATTTACAGTAAAAGCTGTAAAATGGAGCCTAACCCAGCTGACACTGGGCGAGAGGTGAAGTACACTTCGATCCTGTCCACACAGAAAGACCCTGACTGACAGGACTTGAACCTGCAACCCTATTGCCATGAAGCATTCTCCATCACCATACATGTACTTTTGTAATTGTGTTGCCTTCTCTCTAATATTGACCATATGTTGCATTACAGCAAGTGTTTTCCCTGCATCAAAAAAGTTATTTCCCCTCAAGCCAAGAGCTATAAGGAGGTCATTTTGTAAATAGGCTGCGCCACCTCATGAGCCAGTTGTCCACGGCAATATCAAGTGATAAAAAGCTGCATGAAAAGAACTTTCAAACTAGTTCACTCTGAGAGGAGTTGAATTAAACCTCAGAAAAGAAGGAATATAAAAACTCTGTGCCATAGTCTAACGAAGGTACAACCAAGAAACTTTTGAAAAAGCCAGCTGCCTTCTTTTTTCATATTTCTATTTTTCATGTTTAACTAGTAGCTTATGTTAACAGCAGCCGAAAGTCCTTTCTACAGCACATTTACATGAACATGCCAGAACTAAGCTCTATATTTATCTTAAGACCTTAAAATCAAGTAAATCCTTTTTATGTTAGAAATGTTTTCGATAGTAGACCTGCTTGATTATGACAGCAATCCTAATTTATTTTTTATGTATTGAGATCACAAATTGTGATGTTGAGATCACAGTTATTAAACATGATTACTTATTTTACATCATATACATTTTGTGCATCAATTGGACCTGATTAAATGTAAATTTCAACAGAAATGGACAAGGAATGATATCACAGTTGTCTTAATTATCCTATTATAATGGTGGGAAGCCATAATTGTAATTGAATATGTGATTAAAATTTATACTCAATTAATTGCCCAGCACTGCTATATATAAGCCAAATATTGACAATCTCAAAGGTGACTAATACTTGCACCCTCCCTGAGACCCTCTGGTGACCCCTTGGAGGGCTTGGGACTGAGGTCTTAAATGAGGGAATTTTAGTGGTGTTTTTCTAAATTCCTGCTGTAGTCTCGCACAGCTCAGTTGGACATTTCTGTCTTTACCAGTGATTAAATTGCATCACTGCATATATCGTCCTATCTTTACACTTTCTTTTAGCCAGCATCATACCGGAACAACTGCTACGGCACAACAGGAACATTTCCTTAGATTTTCATTGATTCTACAGTGTAAAGACGCTCTCAATTTTTCTCAATTTACATCTTGATGATAGGTTCTGAATTTGATATTTAAAATGTACAAGACCATTGTGCTTATGCGGTGGTCAATGTCCCCTCTCTTATTTCTGACCACAGGTGAATCAAATTGCGTGGTTACCACTTCTGAAAGTATACGTCTTTTTTTTCAAAAAGGACTATAACAATAGAGAGCAATCTGTGTAATTAAAATTTAAACATGAGTATCCCACAATATATTTCCTTAATAAACTAAAAATAGACCGGACAACGTCACAACCAATCACAGGTCAGCATGACATGCAACAGTGGTAATGGTGCTAGGCTGTTTTTGAATTTATTGCCACATAGGCAGTTGCTTGTAAAGATGTGCATGGTTTTAATAGAAGCCAAAAATGAAATACAATCTAGTTAATACAAACCAAATAAAGAAGCACGACGGCCAAAGGAAGACACACAGAAACAGTTTGGGCGTATTGGGTACTGGTCGTCTGGGGGCCGGAACGAAACCATTTGAGCGACGAATCACATAAATGCGATGATTGATAAACTGATATCTGTCCAATCAGCACTCAAGTTAGGTCCTTACTCGTCGAAGTGTCTACAAAAGTAGCCAATCAGAGAGAGCCGGGGGTGGGACTTTATCGATGGATGACTGGAGTTTCCCTTGCGGTCTGAAGATTAATGGAAGAGGTCTGTTGATCTCAGGAATCGGCTATCTGATGGTCGTTCCCAGGAAGCCTTCCAGCTCTATGCCTGGCTCCTAAGAGAATGCAGACGGGACCGTTTGAATAAACCCCTGGCAGAAAAACGGTTACCTGGACAGCACTTTTAATATCCAGGCCTTTCTTGAAAACCCTGCCTGCACGGAGATAGCACCTGGTTTGCTCAGGCCAGGATACGACTTCGAGGGACGCTAGATGCTAATGTTAGCTTGGTCGCTAGATTGACGGAAAACATCACTAAGACATCTTTTTCATGGTCCTGTTTGGATTTTGTATGCAACAAGCCTTCCTTGGAATTACAGCAAGCTCGAGTGGCACCTTGTCTTGCCGATGCTCCCTTGAAAAGTGACGGGCTTGACGCTACTGCGCTAACATCCTCAGACCAGCCCTGCTAGAGTCTGCTAGCGTGCTAGCCTAGCCGAGCGTTAATGTCAGCGGCATACTTGGAAATAGCATCTCGCTTGGTTTGAGCTTTTTGTAACACCATTAGGAGTGCTTTAGGGGTAAATGTATTTATACTTTATAGGAGATAATGATAGCTGTTAGCTAGTAGCCAGCTGTCAGTCTCGGTGAATCCAGAGGGGTGTTAGCGGTGTATCATCACTCAACGACTTGTAAAGAAAGATTTAGCCCGAGCCCAGGGACCCACCATCAGCCTGCCACCATGGGCAACACGCCCACCGCGAAGAAGGGCAATGAGATGGAAAGCGGTGAGTACCTTTAACCCACATTTGCTGTAATTAGTTCTATCACCTTCTGGTAGTAGACATCTATTCAGTGTCTTTGTGCAGCAGATAAAGAGTACAACCACACACCTGTGAAATGCATCAAGGCCCAGAGAAAAGCCACACTCAACCATGAAACATAGGTTGTGACATGCTAGTCCTGCATGTGCAAGTTCAGGAAATGTCTGACAATACGGGAACTTTGTGCAAGACAAGTAAAATAAAAAGTTATTCTTTTAAAGAGTGCTCAAAGAAAATACTCGATTGCACCTTCCCGTGCATAAAGGGCAAGAGGGCATGACTGTGACAGCATTTCATGTTTGATTGAAAAGAACACCTCCATTGCATAACATGCAGTGTAGCAGCAAATGGTGGATGTAAAGTAGAATCTTTAATGTGGATTTTCTGCATAGCTGGGTAGAATATGCTGCTCGTCATTTAATCTAAAAATGCTGTCTGGTAGCCAGGTGGCAGACCTCATCCATACAGGTTCACTCGGTACATGAAACGCTTTGATTCGTTTCATTTTTATTCTTTTCTTGTTCTTAAATGCCATATGAAATTTAGCGGAGTACAACACCTGCACACACCATTCAAGCAAATGTGCTGATAATGACCCGATGGATTGGCCACTGATCTGCATCATCGATTAAAAAATATATTGCCAATTGTTATAATCTCATTGTCTTATATGTATAACACTTTATGCACGCTTTGTATTAAAGTTTTAGTCAGTCTGCCAATAATCTTCTTGAGTCATATAAATAGTAAATTATAGAAGTAATTGGTTAAAGTAATAAAATTAGTCATTTCATTGTGTAATTCAGATGTCATACTACAGGATAGTGTATTGCGGTGCTCATTTAGAACATTATATTCTGCTTTGATGAGCAAAGCACTTAACCAGTTGTTAAATCTGAAACACCAAACATGATTGGTATTGATATCGACCTCACAAATTGGGGATCAAAAGCCTGATCTGTACATCCTATAAAGTTCTAGTTAAGTAAAAAGTAAATTCACAAATACAGATGTCCTCCTAAAGCAGTGTAATTAGAAAAGTTTCAACCCTGATAACAGTACAATCTAAAACATCAGGCCAGGCTGGTAGACTGTGACACCCAGTTTATCTCAGCTGCACAGTTGTGGATGTTATCCGTTTTCTCTGCATATTCTGTGGAAAAGCTCGTGATTAGAAGCCCCTGGTCATAATCTGAGGTACAAGTCAGGAAGACAACAACTAAACCTTATACAACAGTCATAGTGTTCCTGTGAGGGTCATGTGTTTACAGTCTCTTTTCATAAACAAGGAAATTGCAAACTGCTCTACTACTGCAATAAATAAATCATCTAAATCAGCTTCAATGTGCATTTTTAAACAATTGTCTCAGTACAAAGAACTGGGCAGTGTGGAGAAAAATAGTGAAGTGAGAGTAGGGATATCTCAGATATCAGGGCTGTTATGTCAGTAATGACTTTATGTAATTTTGACCTGACCATTAAGACTCTTGTTCTGTTTGTCAGTCGAGTAAGTAAAGGGAGTTGGCTGTTATCAGAGGAGGAAAAGCCACCAGGATGGGGTCATATGATACATGAGGGTGATCCTCTCCAGGCAGAAACTTGGGAATCGAGGAGTCTCTTGAACATCATGTGATGAGAAGCAGTTAGAACAGGGGCACTTGTATGTGCCGTTGAGAGTGTATGTGTGTGCACACTTGTGTGTGTGCAGAGAGGAAGAGATACTCAACCCTCCAAAAATGTTTTGTGGACTCAGAACCTTATGCTGTGTTGAAAAGCCATCAGTTTGAGATTTTTTACAGCATTATCAAATACTAACAAAATTGCACTTATATACAGTTCAGAGATTTGTTATATAAAACATTTTAAATATATCTTTATCTCTTTTAAAACAAGAAGAATGTGGTAGGATTGCTCATACGCATGCAGTTTATATTGGCTTTGATTTGGAAGAACAGATGCCAGGTCTGAGAGGTGCAGGAATGAGATGGAAAACATGGGAGTGAGTTAGCATTTAGCATTTCCCAGTTTTCAAGGCTGAAAGTAAATGGAATTTTTCATCCCTTTTGAATACCTGAAATAAGAACATGGGTGAACACATACATTTGAAATTTTAACAGTTCATATAACATAATATTATGCATCCGATGTTGTCTGCTTTTAAATTTTAAAGTATTGTTGTGTGTTTAAAAAGGACTGTGGCGAACAAACAGCTAATAACGTCTACAAAACTGACTGGGACTGACTGCAGGCATTTCTGATCATTTTTAATATGAGTTATTCAGACACCAATTCTACAACCATGAGGATCATTTTGATCAGGTTACTCAATCAAGAGGAAAATCTCAATCAAGAGGAAGCAACATGATGTTGTATGCTGGGAATATCGTAACTGCTTCATAGTTGAACTGCCATGTTGCTCAATTGTTGCTTTTTACTCTTGCCAATTACATTTGAGCTAAGAAAATCACGAAAGGGGTTGTTTGCTGTTAGGTTTGTTATCGTGAACAAATCGTGTATTTTTCGTAAGTTTTGTTTGCTGCAGACCTTATCTTTGACACTGATCCAATAATACCATGAAAAATGCGATAGACTTGTAATCAAGGGAACCAGTGCAGTGCTAATGTCTGCATTGCCTCTCAAAAATAAGTAACTTCTGCACCTCTGTATTGCTTCCCAAAGCAATTTTTTCAAAATTAAAAACACTAACAGAAAGTCATTTCCCGCATGACAATTAAAATAGCTGTAGTAGATGGAAAATGTAATTGTATTTTTTTTTTATTTAAGAATCACTCTTGTCCAGTGTAGTATTTTAGGAAAGTATAGTAGTATTTAGATAAACAGTTTAACTTAAAAACATAAATGATCCATTTTGCCCAGCCTTACTACAGTATAAAAGTGTATGTATGCCAACTTGTAGGCCTTTCAAGTAATTCCAGATGTTGGGGTTTAAGCTTCCCTTCAAGGACATCTCTTGGCCTGATCTATGGCCCCAAAGAGGACCTTGGCAGAAACGTTTTATGTTTTTATCCATGAGTCTATAAATAACACTCTGGAGTGCAAAGTCTGAACAGGTATCTGCAAAATGAGTGTCAGCTTCTTGTTGCTGGTAGCGCGTGTGTGTGAGGCACCGCCTCTAGTCTCTTTGTAACATACTCCTAATACCAGAAGCCCTAACAAGGCTTTGAGGTGTTATATCACAAAACTTCACAACTCAAGAAGTATTTGAACTTAGGGGTGTATCGAGTAAAGAGAGGGGACAATGGAGGCCTGACTGGAGGGAGATTTTTCCACATGCCATGCTTCACATCCTTATCAGTTTGATTAGTGTGGGTCCACCCTGATCCCTAGAGACAGGTGCAGGCCAGGGGCTCAGAGCCCAAATGCTGGAACGTTATTTTCCACAGACCATCCCCAGCTCTAGGACAACACTGATGTCTGTCAGAGGGAGAGGAAAGAGATTGCTGAGAGCTTGTTCAGATTCAAAGCGTCTGTTTCCTCAGAGTTTTCTACACAGGAGAAGATAAACAGAGCTGTTGAACTAGTATATGCAGTTGATTTCTGGCCCAAAGGAGGAAGCAGGGTGGACGGACGGACAATGAGAACTGCATCAGGAAGTTGTGAAGCGAGGAGGGTCCAGCCCAGGATCTGCACAGTTGGTCATCGATTCCACTGTCCCATAAACTAAACATAGCAAACCAGGACAGCCTTCTTAAAGTTTTTGCCTTTAAGACTTGCTTTCATCACGAAGTCTGGATATCACGTATGTTTTAACCACTGGACATACTGCAGCCTGGAGACTCTTGCTCCCAGCTGGCTTCCTCCTTCTTTGTATGATGTCTGTTATCCACAGACTAGCAGGAAGGCTGTTCCACCGAGCTGGGCCTTGCTCAGAGGACACAGGCGGTGGAGAGGGCCGACATGACCCACCACAGGAGGAGCTAGAGGCTTGCTGCTGGAGTGAGTTTTCACTTGGAGCTGAACAAACACAGAGGTCAGGGATAGAGTCAGGTCCAGGCTTTGTCGCATGAGCTTTGCTCTTATGTTTACAGATAATTAAGCTGGTCTTAATTGAGTTTACTATAAGTGAAATTCATACTGTCAGTTGGTTTTGATGGAAGAATCTTTTAAAAGTACAACATTTTTTTATTATGGTCAAGTACTAATGGGGCAGCTTTTTGTTTGGCTTTTTCTCTTGCCTGCTTTTTTACAAGTCACAGCTTAAGAGAGGGGGGCTCTGTTGATTGCGGGTGACTGGGATATTACTTTAGGCATTCGCTGTTACTTAATGAAACAATAAGCCTGTTCATACATATCTGCATGTTTTTGTTTGAAGTCAGGAATGCATCTTTAAAACCCAGCTGATTATACCAGTGCTTGATAAGTGGTCTTCACTTCAAACACTTCTCCGCTACCAAGCAAAAGCATATTTACAGCCACTTATAGCATTAAAACATTTTTATTGCCTCTTGTTTTTATTTCAGGCATATAATGAGGTGGCACCGAGACAACTTGCAACTCCCTTCTTCTAAAAATATCTGCGTGGTTCATGCTCATGTCCTGCCCCCTGCTCTGCCTGCAGCTGGTTTGTGTAACAGGGGCAGGTTTGTGTTTGGATCGTTCATCACTTCCTGTCTCCAGTTGGAGGGGCTTTGTTAAAAGCCCACACTGATTGCTGGTGGACCTCACTGTTGAAATGCCAATTATTAACCTTAGATAAGATTACAGCACTGGACTGGCAGGGTGGATAGCTGACATACTGGCAGAGAATGATCTGTATATGCAACTCTTCAAAAAGAAAAAAAACTAGGTGGACATAGAACGATTCAAAAGGTAAAGTAGCTTGCTTTTGATTTGACAGGAAGTTGTTATACTTACAAGTAGGTCTGAACAAATTGGAACAAAAATCATATCTTGATATTTTTAAGCAGTATGGCAATACACACAATGTATCTTGACATTTTGTCTAATATCAAGTGGTTCCAGCAGGACCAGAATTATAACCCATTTTATGGCTCTTGTAAAAATTAAATGGTAACTGATCAACAAAAACAGAGACCATAGATGCCCAAAGCAGGGCAAATACAGCCTTTCCATTTAATGTGGTGGTAAAAATGATCTATTCTTTAAAAAATTGTAGTGGTATCCCATATGAACTCAACCAAACTCCAGAAGTGCCCCACGGTCACTGACTCAGATTTGCCTTTAAAAAAAATTGGGCCCAGATGTATAATAAACCCATGGTCTTGCTTTTTTTTTTTTTTTTTTTACATAATTGTACTTATCTTACTATCATTTGCTAAATAGCGACTTGTTTTCAGTCATCCTTTTGTTGAATTATTTTTTTAAAATGTCGACCTTTTTCATCCTGTGCCACTAATGGCAAACATAGAGTGTCAATATTTTTTTTTTAATTTTTTTCAGAGAAAAGTAGACCATACCTACTCTCTAACTAGTCCAAAATTGCTAATAATATGGAGATCTGTTTATAGTCTCAATGATGGCAGTTTCTTCTAAATTAATGTGTCATCAGGTGCAGGCTTATAAATTCTTGCTCTCTGTCCATGGAGCTCAGCTGCAGACACAACACATATTATGTTCCGGCGTGGCACCCAGCATGCATTCTGGTGATCAGAGGCAGGCCATGAGAGAAGTTCTGTCTTTGACTTCCTCATTAAGTTGACGAACATATGGATATTTTCATCCAACCACACAACGATGCAACCTTTAAACCATTCCTTATCATAAATGCTTGAAGCAAATTTCCCTTGCTGTAATTCAACGTAGTCCACCTCAGATGGTGGCTGCTCTGTAACAGTAACAGTGAAATGAACATTAGCTGATATTCCTTTCATTTGTTGACATTGGGTTAAAGAAATTGTGAAACTTTGTAGCAGTAAACTTACACCTTTTTTTAATCTTGCTGTCAAGGCAAAGGTTGTTTTCATTTTAGATAACATTAACCGTTGGTATGTAGAAAAACTTGACTCCCTGAATGTTGGCACATGACCAATCGAACTGTAGTTGCCTAATGCTGGCTCTTCCAACTGAAAGATAAGTAGTTATGTAGGAAAAGTTTCATAACCATGGGTAGTTCACATGGTATATTTGCCACTTAAAAATTGGTTAAAAAAATTGATTTTTAGGCTGGAACAATTTTTCGAATTTGTTAACTTTTATATTATGACCTTTGCAGAATCAAGTTCCCTCCTGCAGACAGTCCTGTCCCCAATCCAAGGGAATCCAGCCTGTTGTCAATTACTGTAGGCCGACGACACTGGCCCCCTGAAAGTTTTTTTTTTCTATTATGCAAATAAAGCAAACACTTTGGAGACCAATACCTCAGAAACTGAACTAGAAGAGAGAGGCATTTTCTGATGATAGATTCTGAAAGTCTGGGCCAAGATCACTAAATTGATACACCAAACAGACAGTTCAACGGCCATGCAGGATTTTTAACCATTAAAGGAGACATATGCATGATTTAATACTTACATATAATATAATAAATTTGAAAACAAGACCTTACCCCCCCTTAATTTTCAAAAAATCAGATATTGTATTTTTTCTGATATCCTAGAACGAGATTTGATGCCTCTGAAAATAGGTCATTGCGAGATGTCCGTGAGATTTCAAACGTCGTGACGACACGAAGTACCTTTCTTTTTATTGGAGTAATCTGATAAAACACTTCCTCCTCTGTGATGTCCGTCAGCCCCAAACCCTCACCGAGGAACACATCCAGCAGCAGGGGTATAAAGCTCCCTCGCTCACACTCCCTCATTACCAGCTCTGGCCTGTAGGGGGACTCAATACGCGGTTGCTGCTTTGAGCCTGCTGGAAAATACAGTAGAAGAAGAAGGACAGGCTGGCTCTACCCCCGATAGAACTGACCAATTAGAGCACAAAGGGCTGTGACATTGCGAGGTAACTTTAGGTCAGCCTTGAGACTGAATGTTTCAACTAGCGCTTCATAATGGCCTAAAGTGAGGATGTTGAGAACGCTATTGTGGGGCAATGAAGGAACTAAATGACTTGTACTGAGGGCAGAAACGCTCTACAGGCATTCTAGTCTGGCATAGTGAAAAGGAGAAACAAGCATGATATGTCCTCTTTAAGGTTTCATCCTAAAATGTTGCATTTGTTCATTTATTATAGAGACACCAACACAGTTTGCGCCAAATCTGAGTTGGTCACCATTGGACCTCTGGTTGAGGTCATATGACATGACCCTATAGTAAGAAAAATGATGAAATATCCATCATATTAATGATCAGTGGTATTAAAAGTACAGCAAATGAATGGTCACTCCTAGGGTTGTGAATTAAACCCCAATTTTATCTTAAGCCCAATGTCAGCCTTTATAATAAACATGTTGTGACAGTAGGGATGTATATCGTTATGATTTTATCGATACATCCATACTCCTTATCGGTATCGATACTACAACATGTAATTTTGTGTAAAAAATAAAGACTTTAAAAGATTCAACCTTTTTTATGACCACAAGGTAATAATAAAGCTTCAACAGAATAAAAGTAATGCATGACAAATGCTTCTCAGAGGCAAAAAGAAAGCCAAGGAGATGGCAAAACCCATGTTGCCCAACAGACTGCATACAGACAGACCCATGTATCTTGTGGTGCTGTAATCGATGCTGTAATGATGACTACTAGGGCTCTCACTTTATATTCGATATTCGAATAACTGTTCAAATATGGGGATAAATATCTGTAACCGAATAGTAAATAAATATTTGAATGTAAAATATTAAGTGTAGCAGCACATCAGGGCGCCTGGAGCAGTGGACCATTTCATCCAACAGAGGGCACTGTGAGCGCAGCTTGACCGTCAGTCACATCCGGTGCTCTCTTGACCTCAGTAAACAAAGACTGTCTGCTTCGAGCGGACATTAACAGCTCCAAATCATCTGAGGAGAGCTGTGCTGTCAGCTTTTCATCCAAGTTATACCGCCGAGTGCAGCAGCGCTACGTCAAGAGTTTAACCCCGTGTGACTGTGTTGTTTTCAGCAGGGTTTTTACCGAAGGGGCAGATAATAGAGTCTCTATCTTTGTCGGTGCTGTAGTCTTTAGTGTTAGCCCGGCTGCTAACACTACTCGTGTTGCTATAGCAATCAAACAGCCCGCACTCCTTTAGCTTTATACTATGCGCGCGCTCCAAGTGTTTGGTGATGTTGCTAGTATTTCCTCCCTTGGACGCAACTTCTCTCTGACAAAGATTGCATCGGGTTGAGTTCTCGCATAATCAGCGTGAAACGGCCTCCGCTGCACAGCCAGGGCTGTGGCTGCAGAGCCTCTGCTGCAGCGGGGGCTCTTCCGCTGAGGGCGTTTCACGGCGCTATGCGAACTAGGGCCTTATTTAGCGGTGGTTTTGTGTGAAAGTAACGCGCTGAAAATTCTCTAAATAAAGCGTGAATGCAGACCGATATCAGACTTTTTCGGTGGGAGTCCGTTTATTTGTGTTTTTGGTCAAGTAAAATATGGCCCCGTCTGACTTACAGCGGATTCAGCAGACGAGCAGATCCGAAGCATGAAGAGGGAGTTAGGTCCTAGCGCCCTGGGCTTCTTCTCCACAGAAACACTGCTGTAGAGGTAATTTCTGCCCTGACCCTTGTGATAGGACCCAACTTGTTCAATCCCGGAATATCACTTTAAAGTGAGCCCAAACCTTCGAGCGCTTAGCCCTCACAGACATGCTTGAGCCGGACGGCAGTAGTGTCATAACTACCTGACAGTTGAAGAGACGTTTAAGTACTGATAACAGTACCGTTTTTCCAGATTCTTAACGGTATTCGGGTACTGACCCAATTAGGGACCAGTACATGAAAGTACCGGTCCACGGTATACATCCCTATGTGACAGTCTGAATTTATCACAAAAATGTGTGCGTATATAAAATAAAAAAAACATAATTTTTCAGTTTATTTGAGCATGGTATATCGGCCCTGCCTTCACTAGGCTTTTGCTCAAAATATCGATATGGCAAAATATCGTCATGCACTTCTTGGGGATATGTGTATCGATACAGATTCCACAGAATCGATACTGACTCGATGTATGAACAGTTGTTGTAAATACTCTTCAGGTAGTATTAACAAAGCACAGTTCAAAGTAGAAGCCAAGCTACATGATAGAACACATGTTCCAAATTTAAACTTAGGTCTACGATATTTCGGGACCTGAATTAAAGTTCTTAAATTGAAGAATTATTTAAAACTCATGCTTGTTCTTTTTCTTCTTATAATAAAAGCAGAAGTTGCTGGGAATTCTGTTAAAAGTGCAGTCAGTGTTCACAATTTATGTGTATCAGGATACATATTGTATCGGGGCCTTAGTATCGGGATACGTATCGTATCATGGGGTTGCTCGAAATACCCAGCCCTAGCTTTCACGCCTCTTGATTCTGTGAGACAAGGATAGCGATGGCTAAAACTTTCAAACTTGTTGTGCTAGATTTCTTTTTGATTCAGAAAAATGGATCAACTGCAAGTGTTTTATAAAGCATGGAGGATAGTGTAGGCTTAGGCACAAAGTTATTGCTGGCATCTGGTCTTTATCCTTCATAGTATAATTGCAATGCATATACAACACTGGAAAATGTTGTTGCATATCCCATTTTTTTCTCATATCTTGCAACTCTAATCTTAACTCTTTCTTTTTAACCCATAATGAGAATGTTGTTTAAATTGAACAAATGCATTGACAAATATTAGAAAAGAGGGTGGAGCTGGCAGGGAACAATGGCTTCCACATACTTTTCCCAATAAGGTCAGCATTTCTCTGCAATTTTTACGGGAGTTTAAATGCACTTCTAGAAGTGAAACCAATATATTATAGTGATTTGGTTTTTCTAATTCCCTCTTTAAGTGTAGGTCTCCTTCATCACCAGTACTCTCACTCTTATCTGTTTGCTCATGAATACAGATCAGAGGTTGTCAAACAGGTAATATTAAGTCCCTTTTAAAATAATAAACACTCAATCAGTGTTTAGGTGTGCCAGATGCAAACGGTAAATTGGTATGATCTATCAAATAAACATCACTAATTTCTATTCACTGAACATTAATTTTCTTATGGCCAATAATTGTAGAAGGGGTTGACATTGGCCAATTCAATACAGATGTGCATCCCTAATATATTTCTGAATATACAACGCAGTATGCCTGTGCTCAAAAAATCCATTTAGAAATAAAGATTTCACCAGTAGGTAAATACACCCCGGGCATTATTTCCAATGATCCATTCCAAAGGTGATAGTCGAAGCCGTAATACATGATGCAGCACACATTCTCGATTTTGAATTGCTTCCGAGGTTTTTGGAGACCTGGAATTTTAAGTGTCTTGAGTCAGGGAATGACACTTCATCCTTGCTGATTTATTTTTTACGAAAGAACAGAAGTTGAGTTATTGTCAGTTATTGTGATATGTGTTGCATCATGGCCTTAGTGTCAGCATATGTGTAGTAGAGCTGCAGCTGTCGATTCTTTTTGTAATCTATTACTCTATCAAATTTTGTCAATTAATTGAGTAATTGGATAACAGTTACATTGCACTCACTGCTATTTTTTTTTTTACATTGAATCACTACACATTATTATTATTAGTAACACACAAAACAGAAAAACCAGGTCACTTAAATTAACAAATTATTTTTCTTATTTTAAACATTCTTAGCATAAATGGGATCTCAAAATCAAAATCTATACTTTTAGTTTTGCTCTGGGACATATCTTGCTTTTTTCAGTATTTTTTTTTTTCAAGTTTGGTTATTTTTATTTTATTTGTATTCATGCTTGTCTCTTTTTGCTAAATTATTACCTTTACTACTGTACCATATTGATCTTATTGTGCTTAGTTTATTTCTAGGACAAAATAATATCATACTTAGATACTAAGATAATTTAACAAGCTAATATACCTTTCTATAACATATGAAAGCATTCCCTACACCTGCTTCCTCTACTCACTGTCAGTGTTTCCTGTTCTGCTCTCTGCAATCAAATTAAATGTAAAGTTATTGGATGTGAAAAGTATGTGAACAAAATACACATGATTCTGGGCAAGTAGCCTCCGCATTGATTTACGTTCTGAACCAGCCTTTACACGGAGCCATAATCAAAGTAGGTTATTTACTAGCCCATATCTCAGTTATTGATCACATTAGCTGCTTCTGCTGATGTATCATGAGTGTCATCCTGTTGTGTCGGTCTGACGACGCACAGACCGGATGTTTACTGTTGATGTGCTGCAGCATTGACAACGTGTTATCATGCTAAGCTACGTACTAAGCCAACTCTGTTTGACATCAGATACACTGCACTGTTTTCTTTTCGTCCCTTCTTGTGACCACAGACTTGGGACATTCTCTGCCATTTCTTTTGTGGACTCTCCTTTCTGTCCCACTCTTTTCTCTTCCTTCATGATTTTACAAGCCGCGCAGCAGCGGAGGTAGCAGGCATGTTGTGCCACAGAAATGACCGTCAGTGTCAAACACCGTGCACTGTATAGTAGTCCAGATATATATTTTGTATGTATAATTATATATTAAACGAGGCTTCGAGGCACACAATTTGCCTCGAAGATATTTTGTAATCGAGACTATTAGATGAACTGTTTCAGCTCTAATGTGTAGTATCATGAGGTTGGTGGGAAAACCAAGCCCAAATGTAATGTAGGACTAATATTTTGTTGCCATGGAACCAAATAGAATGTGGGGCTGGGAATCATCCTTAAAAAAGCCCTTCTTTCATTATATACTTTTCCCTCTGTTTAAATAATACACAGTGAAAACAATGCATCACACTTTGAGACAGCCATTAAGGCACAAGGGTTTAAATGTTATCATGATTTATCAGTTATATGCATGTCCTTTTGAATTCAAAGCAGTATTGTCTTTGACCGAAAATAGGGCCCTATGTAAAAGTGTAAAATTATATAAAATTTGTATTGAAATTACACAGATTACTTATTAAGCATCTTATTTAGATCTACACCTTAAATTAAAAGGGCTGTGCAAAATACTTGATGTGATTTTTTTTTACTGTAAACAGTTTTTATGTATTCTGTAAATTTGTTTTGTATTTTAGTGCAGCCTCAAGCCACTAGTTGGCAGCAGACAGTCAGTCTCACCCTCTCTTTAACGAATTGTTATAATTCTGTCACTAGGACAAACAACAAAGTTTATAAATGTTGTAGAGACCATGCTTTCTAGATAACTGATGAGAACTCTTTTATGCATGTTTTTTGTCAGGTTTTTAATGCTGGAAAAAAAATGATTAAAAATACTTTCTAGTAGAAAAACTGTGATGCATTGCCCACTTTCTTGTATTGTATTTATCTTCATATATCATATCCTCACCCATGATATACAATGCATATTTTATCACCAGATTCCTGACAGTATACACTAGGGCCGGACCGATATGGATTTTTTGAGGCCGATGCTGATACTTGTCAGAAAAAAATACCGATTACCGATTAATCCGCCCTTTTCATTGAGAATATATATATATATACATATATATATATATATATATACATATATATATGTATATATATATATATATATATGTATACAATACTTTGTCCTTTAGTATTTGTTTAACTTAACACCAGAGAGGAAATTTGGAGTACGAAAACATGCAAAAATGCATTTAACTTCTGGGAAATTATATTATATTAATCATATTTATATTATTATATAATTATATCACCTTAAAAAAAGTTATTCTGTATCTTGTACTTCTTGTTGATAAAAATTAGAGGAAGATTATAGTAAAGATTAGGGCCTGGCCGATTTAATCGGCCGATTTTAGCCTTTTTCAAAGTATTCAACATCGGCCAGAGTTTTGCAGATGTAACGCTGATATATTTTTCATTTCTCATAAAACATTTAACGCTGTTCGGTGTCCAAGCCGCGCAGAATGATGACGTGGAAGATGGCGACGCGCGTCGGTGGCAGCTCTTCTCTGCTGTTGTGTGTGGATGACTCGCCTGCACTCACACGGAGTTGTTCTTTTAAGCCGGAAGGTCCGACATGACGAGCAACTTTCAGCAGTGCACCAGATTCTGACAGTATACACTAGACGGGACGAATATGGATTTTTGAGGCGATATATATCAGAAAAACCGATATGGATTTTTGAGGCGATGCTGATACTTGTCAGAAAAAATACCGATGCCGATTAATCCGCCCTATATATATATTGAGAATATATATATATATACATATATATATGTATATACTCCTATATACAATGACTGTTCTATTGTGTTTATGACGGAAATCCGTCTTTAACCTGCTTCTGATAAACTAATGAGGACTGAAAGGCAGATGTGACAAAGAGTAAAATATAAATACTCTACATAAATCTATATATTTACATTTTTAAAAAAGGTAATTTGTTTTATTTTGCAGGAATTTGCCCCAGTTTAGCATACTCTTTTATTTTTTACTTGAAAGCTGCAGAGAAGGAAAATAAAAGATGCCTATGAAAAGAATGTTACCTTAAATGTTTTTGTTCCTGTTCCTGTTGGCAACTTTGTAAAAAGTTGTTCTATCTTTACTAGGGATGGGAATTTCGACTAATTTCCCCGCCGACTAGTCTCAAATTTTATTTGCGACTAGTCGACTAGTCTATAAGCAAGAAAACTCGCAATTTAATACATATATTAAGTTAAAAGTTTAACATGCAAATGTGTATTTAGGAACTATTTAGCCCAAACATTCAGGACAAACTGTTAATCTAAATTCTATTGATGTAACAACAACTGACTGAATAGTTGAACAATTTAAAGAGAAATACATTTCTGATACGTTTGCCAATGCAATGCATGGCATTTATTATGAATACTGCTTTGGTATGAAACTTAGATGCAGCAGCATGACAATTCCAAACGTACAACATAGTAGCCTAGAATAGAATTTCCCTGAAATCTCTGGCACTTAAGACTAGTGCACGATTCAAGAAACTTTCATTTCTTAAGAATATTTAACTGTAATTGGAAGGTCAGGATATTTTAAATAAAATAAATTAAACAAAAAATATTGTAACTTCAACAAACAAAAAAGAGAAAACAAAGCAATGAAAATGAAATGGCCTATCTTTTAGCAAAATTGCATGTAAATAAAAATAATTATACTAGTCAAAAACAAAAAAAAATAGACCCTGTCTCTGTAAAGAAAAAACAAAACTCACAACAATAAAAACTCTGGCCCAAATGAAATGGAGTTTATACAGCTCAGGAATTGTGACATGTAGGCCTACTTTCTCCCAGTCAATTCGTACTGTCATCTGTCATATATATATATATATATATATATATATATATATATATATATATATATAATTTTTTTTTTTTTCAATTAATCGGCCGATTAATCCGTAATCGATATTTTTTCCCGACAAATATCGGCATCGGCCTCAAAAAATCCATATCGGTCGGGCTCTAGTCAAGATATAACAACTTTTTAAAAAGTAGTTAACAGGAAAGGAACAAAAACACTTAAGGTAACATTATTTTCATTGGCATCTTTTATTTTCCTTCTCTGCAGCTTTCAAGTCCAAAATAAATGAGTGTGTTAAACTGAGGCAAATTCCAGAAAAATAAAACAAATTACCTTTTTAAAAATGTAAATATATATAGATTGTTTATGAACTTTTTGCTACATCTGCCTTTCAGTCCTCATTAGTTTATCAGAAGCAGGTTTTAGTTCAGGTAGAACCACTTTTTTGTTGTAAACATGAGGCAATGTGCGTGATGAAATCAAAATATGTTGTGGGACACTGCATGTATTTCACAAACTTTTTTAAACTGGCTGATTAAAGGCCCCAGCTGTGACAAAGTCTCCCCTGGATGAACCTGCTTATGATGACGTAGACTCCGAGGAGCTGTGCTAACACGAGTTAGCTTGCTAGCTAGTTACCTTAGCTTCCATGTCGGGAACAAGCTGATAAAGCCAGATTTCCGTCATAATCTCAATTAAACGGTCACGGCTAAACTGATCCCGTGCCATCAGAAGGTCCAATTCATCAGTATCGACAATAGAGGTGGCGTCGGTCAGAAAACTGTTCGGCGGTGCCCGGTCTGCCTGTGAAGCTGATCCGTAGCCGAGCAGAGAGTCTGGTGGTCTGACAGCAGCAGGACTTTGTTCACCACTGAAAGTTGCTCGTCATGTCGGACCCTTCAGGCTTAAAAGAGCAACTCTGTGTGAGTGTAGGCGAGTCATCCACACACACAGCATCAGCAGAAAGCTAACAAGAGCCGCCATCAGCACGCGTCACCATCTTTCAAAAGGCTTATAATCGGCCGATAATATCGGTCGGCCGATGTATCGGTCGGGCCCTAGTATACACTCTACTCTACAATATACTGTGAGCCAGACCTTGTCAAACATCATTGTCTGACCTCACAAATGCGCCTCTGGGAAAATGGTCAAAAACTTCCATAAACCCTCCTAAATCTTAATAAAAGCCTTCCCAAAAAGAGTTGAGGCTGATAAAGCCGCAAAGGGTGGGCCAATGTTACATTAAACCCTGTGGATTAAGAGTGCTTTCCCACTAGGGGCCCTGTCCCAGATCCGGGTGCGATTGAGCCCAAAGTCTGGTTCGTTTTGGTAGTGTGAACGCAAACAAACCGCACCCGGGCACCGGGCCCACTTGGGGAGGTGGTCTCCAGTGCGATTGAAGAGGACTCGGTCACGGTTCGGTTCGAATGTGAATGCAAGCGCGCCAGGATACAAGGCCGCTGCTCTGTGATGTCACGGTTGTACGACTCCCTGAGTATATAGCTCTGCTTGTGCTGTGGTCACTGTAACATCTAACAGCTACAGGTTGTCCGCACTTTTTTGAAATGCCTTGTGGAAATCATTAGACTCTAGTCCACGAGTGGTCTGTTATCACTCACCTTATGGAAGACTGCGAGTTGACGTGTAGAAAAAGCAATATAAAGGCAAGTTTCAATGTCTCCTGCCTTTTCAGAAACCATCTCATCCGTGCAGAATGGGCCCATTTCATCCTCTGATCTGCACAATAAATGTGAAAGTGGGAGGAAGATCGCTGCTTGCGTCTCAAAACACCCATAAAAGCACAAAGGACTCCATTGCTGGTGCTTAAACACAGTCTTTGCTAATATAAAAACACCTTCAAAACTTTTCCATATGCGTTTTTCTTTGTTTTGATTTACAATGAGAGTTGCTGATGCCGTTTCAAACACGATGCAAAAAAATACATTAGAAGGGAAAAAAATGAAGAGAAGAGAGCGTGACGTAAACATTGGTTGTTTGGTGCGGGAAATGGTTACCTTGGTAGCTTCTCCTCCGTAGCAGGTTTGGTAACCAGTTGCATGCATATCGCCCCCTGCTGTTTCAAACTGAGTAAATACGCAAGTGGGCCCGGGCACGGTTCGATGTTTCAAGTGTGAATGCAAGCCAGCGGGAAGAGGGGGAGGGGGGCAAACCGTGCCGCAGCACGGTTCAAAACAAGTGGGCCTAATGTGAGTGTGCCCCCAGAATAAGATGTTGCTGGAGTTCACGTGTGAATGAAGACTGAAGAACCAATACTTTGCAATATGGTGTGTACATGAAGACAATAATACAATTGTAATATATTGCAGTGTTGAGTATCACAGTACTCCGCATATCATTAAGTATGAAGAATGTATATAAAAAAAAACGTATCAGAACTGAAGTGCGGAGAGGATATTGTATCGTGGGCTACCAGTGACTATCACCCCTAATTGTCAGCCATGCTTTTGTCAGAACTGCAAACTGAGCTTCTACATTAACACTTGTCAAAATGTTTGCAATATGCCATTATTGGACCACCTAAAATAGGAAAGTCTAAGAATTTGTAAAGATTTTCCAGGTTTTACCCTTTTAAAGTTCTTTATTTTTACTTTGTTTATTTCTTTATGTTTCTTACATATTTTATTAAAAAAAACGTATTTGAAATGATTGAACTTAAACCATGTATACGAAACATCAATAAAGATGAGTTAAGTATATTTACTCATACCTTCAATGAGTAACCCATCCATTGAAATACAGGCTGTAAATAAAAAAAAACAAAACATGAAATGCCCTGAAAAAAATTATAATCTTGTGAGAAACCCTGTATTTTTATTAGACTTACACAACAATTTAACTTCTGTTGCTGCATTTAAATGCACTGTGTTGAATAATCTGATGGGTCATGGCGATACTTTACATCGCTCAAAAACACTTGAGATACCTTCATGCGTGCACGTAGACTCTCCTCTACATGCATCTTTATGAAAAAGGAGAAACTTCAAAGTGTGTCCTGAAATACTAATAGTTACTAATACACTCCATCAGACACTGTGTCCCCTTAATTAGAGTCTAGTACAACTGCCCATCTAGTTCTTACGGTAGAATGTAAAGACACTTCCCATAGACAGTTTTGTTTGCTACCTCATGCTCATCAATCATAAAAATTCCACTGTCAGTATTGAGCAGCTGACTACAATTGATTTTTAGTTCTCACCTTTGGACCAACTGAAAAGTCCTTCCTAGTTAACATGCAGCTCTTTTTGCCCTCTGAGTGATTTCTTTTGCTCCACAAGTCTGTGCAGACTGGGACCTGATTTGTCGCGCTTCATAGCTAAATGTCGGTCAGCTCGCCCTAATATAACCCCTCTGTTTTTGCGTCAGAGTGGGCAAGTGAGGCCCAGGGGAGAGATGTGTGATTGATTTTGGAGCATCGATTCAACACTGGCACTACATAGACTCTGTGGTGCATTTAGACAGTGAGAAATAGTTTTGCTGTGAGTGATGTGTTCCCGCTTTGCCTGCTGTATGGCTCATTTTTTATGTTTTCTTAAACACCATCCTCTCTTAAAGGTTGTTTTCAGTGCACATATGATATCTAATTGGCTTTGGCAGTCTGAGAAAGTTAAGTTGCATTTTGATGAGGCTTATCTCAAGGGCCCTCTCTCAGGCCTAGTTTTCCATAACACTTCCTCTCTGGGCTGGTTAAATATACCAGCCTGTGTTCTATGCCCCTCCCCCCGGTGATCATGCCCCTGTTTTGATCAATATATAGCCTCTCTGTGCACATGTGTGTGTATTTGCGTGTGTGTTTGACATGGGAGGGAGCGGCAGAGAGTACTTTGTGCACAGAATAAATATTGATACAAACCAAAGCAAGGGTCCAATTGATCTGTGAGTGTAACGGGAACATTGCTCTCCATGCTTAATTTGACCACACATTGGACGCGGATGCTGCCTTCTGAACTGGTCCCTAGCTGAGAAGAAGCCAAAGCAGAAAGACTTAAGACTGCTGTCATTTTTTGAGGGGACAGTTGACTTGTGTCCTGTGGATGAGTGGGGCTTCTGATCCAACCAGAGCGCTCTCAGAAGGGGAGGAAAGGTCATGACTCAGTGACCGTGAGGAAGAGGCCAAGGAAGAAGAACAGGGGAGACTTTGCAGGGCTAATGTGTGACAGGAAGACCTCAAGAAAGCATGCAGGGAAGAGGGAGTCATCCTCACGCTCAAGTGAATCAGGGTCTCGCTCGGCAGATGGTGCACCACCAGAGGTAGCAATCGTCATCCCAGATGGTAAGAAATTTGAATGTTTCGTCGCTAAGTTGATCACCCATCTTGGAATTATTTGTGTCTTAGGCAGCCAAGCCTCTTCAACCAATCAGCAAGAAGGGAATAGATGATCCTGATGGGACCATTTAGCTTCTGGTTACTGTTTCAGCAAGGCCCTTGGCTTTTGTAAGCCTTAACAAGTTATGATAGCACAAGCTTCAGTTAAAGAGGGAGTTGTGCAACACACACTGGATATGTTTTCCCCCTGTTGAGCGGTCTGATTTCATTGCTCTTTGAGGGAGCTCCATTGCTCTTGACATGTTTGGACGAACTTTGGTCTTTGCTGTCCTGTGCTTGTTTTCTCCCATCCTGTTGTTGGATCCTTTGGTCTGTAGAGAATTAGCAGGAAACCATGGTAGCAGGATAAGGATTTAGCTTTTGTGTATTGTAGTTTGCTTGTGTATGAGAAACACTTGAATATTTTGTGTGTGTGTGTGTGTGTGAGGAGAATGATTTACTGATGTGGCTTCTTTTCCGTCCAATCACAAGTCCAAGAGTTTGCAGTCTTCCCTACTTTGGCCATCCTTATTTATTTAAAAAAAAATGCCACCAAACTGCAGTCATGGTTAAAACTCTGCCTGTTAGCTCTGTTAATGAGAGGCTAGCATCCTGCTGTAAAGTGACATCCAGTAACAGAATTGGAAATGCCTGTACATGGATTCAGCGCTGATATCCTATGTTGGTGTTGGTATCAGTGCATCTGAAGTGAAATGTTTCTCTTGACAACGTTTCATAATTGTTGCTCAGTTTCCATGCCTGAACATATCAAAAAGCACTTAGGTTTGGACATCCCCACACAAAGGATCATTAGCTTACTATGTACTGTCTGTATTGACAGCTGACTGGCTTTATTTAAACCAAGCTCAAGGCATCAATAACCCAGGCAGACGGTTATTCCACATTATTCTGATAAGCTTAATATGTCTGCTGGAATGAATATGATTCCTGCTCAGGATGCAAATTGAATTTCCAGTTTGTTATTGCAACGTGGGCTTTTACAAATGAACACATTGCATAACTCTAACATTATTGCAGTATATCAAACAGACTTTTTCAGGGAGGCAAGCATTGCTGTTTAACTCAGTGTACATTTGCTTTAAGTGTTAAAATGTGCAGCCATCCGCTAATAATGTCATGATGCAGCTAATCAACCTGAAGCTTAGCTGCCAGCTGAACAGATTGATTTGATACCAAATTTGATGCGAATATAGGGGTGAAAACATTGTAAGGTGTCTTGTTTTTTTATTTTATAGTAGGTAAAACATAGTTGTAAAGTATTAAAAATGGAAGGATGCATTGATGTAAAATCAGTATAACCCCTCTTTGTTTTTAAATTACAAATATTGGCCATTGATTCTATTAATCTGACATCAAGCACACCTAGCTGCTGTCTTGGAGAATATTTTTGGTATTGTGCAGACTAAAAAAAACATTTCACAAACTCTAATCTGTTTTTAGGATCAAATGTGAGGGAAATGTTGTCATCGTCGAAAATTGCACCAAAAGAGTGACTATGTGTAAAAGTGCATCAGCTGAATAGTTATTTCAGACATTTGCATTGCCTCTGATTTTCAGTATCTGTGCGTCACTAGTGAACAGTTATAGACCTTTTGCAGTTATGCAAAAATGATGTTTTCACTTGCTTCAGTGGTTGGCAGAAGTCTATCTGTGGTCAGCAGGCCTCAATGCAGTTTTACTGATAACTACATCACAGGCGCTTTTTGGAGCCATACAAGTAAAAGAAAGTGACATAATAGCTTTAGCATGCAGGACACAATGTCAATGACTCGGTCAAATGTGCTAAATTTCATTGTAGGTCAACACAGTCATAGTAAGGAGTGTAAACTGTACTGATTACAATTATGTTTCTGTACCCTGTTATAACATATAAAAGCCTTGAAGCTGCTCTTGCTAATACACTTTTGATAAGACATGCATCAAAGTATTTTAATATGCTCATCAGTTATTATCAAACAGACAATTACACAAAGAGGCATTCATCAGTCCTCTCTGTGTTTTAACAGCTGGTCTGATGAAAAATCTCCATTAAAGAGGGTCAGACATGGCAATTGCTCATGCTAGTGTTATCTCATCCAATGCTTCTGGTAGCTTCAAAGGGACTCTCCTGTGGAAAGGGCTTTTTTTAAATGATTGGTAGTTATCATATAAGAGGTGACTTCACAAGACAAAGTTCAATAGATCTAGAACAGATTATTTCATACTGCTGTTTGTATATATGTATCACACTTTATGTGACCACATTATATACCAACAGGCGTAAAATGGCCTGGTTATTGAAACAAAACTATGATTGTACATCTTGAACTTTAATTGGCCTTCATAAAGCCTACATAATCATCCTAAATGTCTCAGGAATAACTTTCTGTGTTTGATAATAGCTTATACTTCGAAAAAAAAAGTCAAGCACAGTAATATCATTCAGTTCTAATCCATAATTGAAATGCATTTCTGAAAAAGAGACTGTATTCATGATTAGAACATTTTTAACAATAATTTGTTGCACAATAATTATTGTGGCATTCAAACAGTGTAGACTGACTTAGTATATTTTATTTTAGAATGAAGATGTTCAATTTGGTCTTTCTGGATATTGGTGAATTTTGTGTCTCCAGGATAAAACTTGAACTAGATGTTTTACTTTAATGTTTGTTTTGTTGGTTTGTTTTATTTTTCATGAGTCAAATCAAGTTACCAAGGGTCAAATATATGTACAAAGCAGATTAATAAACAGAATATCTTGAAGAGAGTGCTTTACAATCTCAAAAGAGACAAAATAAGGTTGAAGGTTAGACAGAAACAACAATGAGCATTATCATATGGCATATAACAACAAAAGTAGCTTAAATGGGAGAGGAATGCAAAAACATTTGAGGGTAGATAAGATAAAACTAAAACCATGAAATCTAATATGAAAGTTAAAACAATCTAATATGTCAAATACAGTATAACAACGGCTCAGGGTAGGTTTGTATTGAATTAAGAAGATAAAGGCCTTTAGCAGATCCTCTCTAAGAAAAGGGAGTGAGATCTAAAGCCTGGGAGCAGCCACCGCAAAGACTCAGTCTTCTCTGGTCAGGAGATTTGATCATAATAGCAAAGGCGGCTGGTTGGATTACCTTAGAGGTCTAGATGACATGAAATAATGGACAACATCAATTAGATAAAGTGTTAATCTATTATCAACTTCAAAAGACATTTTATAATCTTAAACATCAGCCGATGAAGAAAGGCTACATTTGGTCTTGGTCATGTTTTTTTGTCCTTGAGAGGAGACATGCAGCAGCACTTTGTGCGAGCTGTAGATCAGGCAGCAAAGATTTACAAAGACCAACGTACAACAAATTGCAATAACCAAGCCCAGAAATTATATAGGCATGAATCGCTCTTTCAGAGCCACTTTAGTTTAAAAAAAGGCTTTAATTTTGCAAGAAGCCTGAGCTGGAAAGGCTTGTTTTCACAACAGAAAATGATTTTGTGACAAATTGAAGTATATCCTTTTATTACACTCACAATCCTTTTTATGATGCTCTCAACTCTCATTTTTCATTTTAAATAAAAACCTTTTGGAATATAGTTTAAGGTAAGTTTGAGAAATTACATTTATTTACAGATCAACTTAAAATATCTCGTTATAGATATTTAGAAATGGTTTAGATATTGATTATCCAGTTTGTGTGTGCCTCCGACCTGGCTCCATCCTGTAATTTTCCTATTTTTCAGCCTACTATTAAAAAAGATTAATCACATCAAATGCATCCACAGACATGAAGTGACATTAGTTTTCAGACATGGAGGGGATCAACCGTCGGGCACAACCAGCTCTCTGACTTCTTTCAAGATAGTTAATCTGTTTGGGAATCTATTATGAAACATTCACAATATTATAGAGGTCTTTAAAATGTGTTATCTTTTTTCATTTCATTTTAGTTTTTCTCACATTTAGTTTTTTTTTTTTTTTTTTTTCGTTCCAGTTTTTCAAGACACAGTATAAAGTAATGAAATATAATCATGCACTCTTCAGGTGGTACTCACTCGTATCTTTATGAGTCCTGTCAACAGTATGTTGACATAGGAGGAGGAGGAGGGGAAGTGGAAGTGGAAGTGAAGCGTGCATTGTCCCCATCATTTTCCACTTTTTAGTCAGTAAAAAGGTTTTATGTAAGAAGTCAGCCATTTCTGTGATATTTCGTATTTGTATTGAATTACGCGTTTAATGTCCACTATTTCTTAATCACAGATTTTATAGGGCCTACCATTGCACTCTATTTTAGTAAGTCTTTTTTTCCAAATTACAAGTCTTCATGCAAATGTGTTATAGTATTTTTTAACTGTGCAAAGCTAACAACAATGGTCTGTTGTCTGACACTGAAATGGCTGTCTTGATTCAATAATCCCCATCCTGTTAGCCCCATATGCCCAGCTGGTGGGGAAATCTGTAACGCACTGCAGTGTAACAATGTTTTAGACGTTTAAGATCCTTTTGAATTTTGTAGTAGTTGTTTTACCAAGGTTCGACCCTGAATTGTCAGCTATCACCAGGAATGGCCCTCAAATTTCTGCCCAACTTGTGCCCATGTCGATAGTGTAAAATCTGTTCTCCATCATCTGCTGCGGCAGCTAATGTCCTCAAACCAGCAAACAGACAGTAAGAAGGAATGAGGAAGGACTGGTTATCTGCATGTTCCCACAGAGCACTGTAATTAGCCCCATAAAGGTGAGGGCAAGTAACCTACTGCATATGATAGAGCGAGTGCCAAGCTGTCAATCTGACCACAGGCATGCAGATCTGTTAATCTGGCAGTGTATGTGTGTGTAAGTCATGAACCTTGCTGAGACTGTAGTGCAGGTCGGTTGTAAAGGCGAAGCAGTTGTGTGTTGTTTGAGTAATGTTCAGATGGGTTTTTTCATAAACTACTTACACCACAAGAGGAAAACTCATGACCTAGTCCTAGATTACTCTAATGCAGATTGGTATCTGTGCCGATTGGACGGTGACCGAGCCAGAGACTTTACACCCATGAGGCAAAAATAGTTTGGTTGGTTTTGAAATTGAAATCACTTTGGAGTTTCTACAAAATAGGTCACTAAGCATGCAAATCTGATTTTGGCTACATGCTCAGATGTTTCCTTTTTCAAGCTGCCTGGGGAAAGTGATCGAACAACAGCACGGAAGTCCTTACCCATGTTGGTTTACCCTTCAAAGGTCCAGTAATGAATACTAGAACGATGACATGAATTAGCATTTCATCACTTGAGGTTCACCTGTCTGTTGTACTTTACAATCAAAATATTTTTGCATAGATCCCTGAAGAATATTTTGTTGCCAGACAGAGACACAATAGAACTCTATTTTTCCTGACATCAAACACATCTATTAAACTTTGAGATGCTTTTGTACCTAAACACAAGCCTGCTGCTTACAAGTGGTTAATTAGGACACGCGTTTTTGTCAGTAAATATTTTCCACTTTTATTGTCCTTGAAAAAGAAGTTAGTCATATTCACTCAGTCATTACAAACAACTTAATTGGGTCACAAAAATGATGTAAGGTGTTTCTTTGCAAACTTAACCTTGATGAACAAACATTTAAGTGTCAAACTCTTGTTTCCAACCTTACACCTTTTTATTTAAGCTTGGCTGTTTAGTTCTGATGGCTGATGTCATGTGTTCACATCAGGGATGGGCGACTGGCAGCCCTGGGGCCACAGTCAGCCCTCCTCTTCACTCACTGTGAGCTGCCGAGTTCAAATTTCCAAACAATGCAACCGTAAAGATGAAAAAAAAATCTTTATATTCGTCTGATTTGCCACCATACACAGGCTAAAAGCATCACAACATGGGAAATGAAAATGACTTGTGTGATTAAAAATTAGTAATATAACTGCTTTTTATTTTTTGTGTGTGAAGAAACGCATGATGTTTCATGACACATTATTAATTCAGTTGAGAAAACCCAATTGAAGCAAACCCAATCATGAAACTCCAAAAATAAAGTTGGCTAAGTTTTCTGACTACTTTATTAACCAGGTTACCTTTGTGAAATGCTTTTTATTCTCATTAAAAACACAATCTTTATTGCATTAAAAATACATTAAATTGGCTTTATTTTTTTGTACAAAAGTATTTGACTTAAATTAAACTTTACTGTTTGGGTTTGTGCTTGAAAATGTCATTGTAGATTCTGATAAATGGTTAATAGTTGTATTTTGTTATTTTACTAGTATTTTGTATTGTGTCATTGGCAGTATCCTTTAAGTTGCAATAATTTGGCCCTCATGACAGTTTCTGGTTCACATCAATGTGTATCTAAATCACTGTTACTGTTTCCAGTGTGCAGTAAGTATGGGCCGTGATTTTAATATGACAGTAGTCATTGTTGGGCCTTTTTTACACAACATTTTGACTACCAATAAAAAATCTACAAAAGGCACGTAATTTACATAAGTTTTGCACTAATGTGATCAAAAAACTTTTAGTTCTAAAAGTAATCTCCCTGTCAGTTGAAGTGTTTGTTATGCGACTATGTACAGGCACGCTGTGTAGTTTGGGTTTTAGAAGTCTTCTGAATTTTACTGCATTCATAGTTGGAATTGCAAATTTATCATTTTCTTGAAGGACTGATATGACATGTCAGTTTTTTCAATGCACCTCTCTGACCCAGATCAGCAGAGCAGTTCTGATGTTGAGCCTCGGCTACACGCTGTGAGCATGAAGGAAGCTGCTGTACAAACATGAATACAACGCTGACAGTGTATGTCTCATCCGTTAGTGATCAGTCTGAGACAATCTGATGTTTCTATTGATTATTGATGTGTAATTTTTGAAGTTGTGCACTCTTGTGCGTCAGCTGTCCTCCAGTTAAACACATAATGCAGAGTCAAATATATTTACAGCTACTTCCAGAGCATAGGGGGAAGAGGGGGAGCACGAGGTGTTATGACGGGTTCATCACAAGTTGATGTTTGTGGTTCAGTGATGATGGAGTCAGAGGGCTTCTCTGTTGAGTTCACGCAGTCAAGTTACATGTGCAGATGTGTGAGGACCTAGTCACCCTTTCAAAATAAGACACCCTTCAGGCGCAGTCATACTTCAAACAGTACATTAATTACTTAAGTCTGCCTTTGTCCTGGCCCTGTTGTGAGGGACTTCTGTTTTGGAGGATTTGTAGTTATTATGCAATACAGCAGTTTTCCAAATTTCCAATAATGACTCATTAAATTCTCATCAGGTTTTGACGACAGTTTCAGGGAATGTCGGTCATGGCACAAGGGAGACATGAGATTGGTGGGAGATTTCCTAGATTTGTCAATAGTATGAGATAGGGATGTAACGATATGAAAATTTTTTGTCATGGTTATTGTGACCAAAATTTTCACAGTTATTATTATCACGGTATTGTTGCGGTGTGCTCAAAATGTTCAAAATTTACTTTAACACAAAATTGAGATCATTTAACCCCTTTAATGTTATAATTTCAACTGTCCTTTTTTGTCTTTTTAGTCAATAAATGTGTCTAGAAATGCCCTTTGAGTACATTTTTTTACCCTTCTTTCATAAGAAATAAAAGTAAACAATTCTAGCAAGTATTTTCATTATTGTTATAAGTGCTTGAACTGTGTGTAATTACAAGAAAAGAAAACAACAGATTTGAACTTTAAACAGGATTTTATTCATAAACAATTGAAAATGAACAACAAATAACCTATTTTATATACACTCACAGATTTTTGTTTGCTTGCAGCATTAGTGCCCATTAGACCATGTCATGGATTTTTATTTTTTATTTTTTACTGACGATAGTCCCTGAAGCAGTTAGCCCACTTCATAACTCTCCTCTGGTCTCCCCTCTCCATGGCAGATCTCCTTGATATTTTCTCATCTAATTTTTCCAGAGTATGATCGATTAAATCCATAAAGCAAAAACTTTGACGGAAAAAGACGATCAATTTCAAAATACGGCGAATACACGGCAAAAGAACTCTCGGGTATGGCTCATTAAATCTTTTCTCGCTCTCTCACTCTCTCTCTCCCTCTCTCTTTCCATCTCTATGGCTCGGTCAGTTCATTTACTCGAGGAGTTGCGGCAGTTTTAATCGCGCACGTCTTTTTCTCTCGCCACATTTTAGATAGACAGGGTGACTGTCTTCTATCAGTTTCCCCTCGACATCCTTGTAAAATCTAAAATTTAACCAGATTTAAGAATCCGTTTCCAGAGGGAAATCTCCGCTGTCTCTAACTATTGCGAGGCCAAACAAAGCAAACTGTGCATGTGCGCTTTCCATGAGGCGGCTTCATCCAGGAAGAGACACATAGTTCCGCAAAGAGCAGCATCCACAGCGTTTTTGACGCATTGTGGTTAACAAACATGGTATAACGGTAATTTTTATAGGACGCGGTAATGATTACAGTGAGAAATTTTACCGCGGTTTACCATTTAACCGGTAACCGTTACATTCCTAGTGTGAGATAGGGCAGTTTTCCACATTTGGCAAAAACTAACCTGACAATGTTAGGCTAGGTTAATGTAGGTTTTGTGTTGGGGGGGGGGGGGGACTTTTCACATAATAGGTTGTTAATTTGTGTGCTATTCTTCAGTGACATGTTGACAGTGTTGGGCTTTGCTGTTAAATTAAAATGTTGGTTTGACAGTTGAATCATGTGGATTTGATTTTTACTTGACTTGGTCTTTTATCCCTGAGTAGGGCTTTTTTAATACATGAATGAGTTTTTTAGTTAGCATTAGTTGTACTTTTGTAGAGATATTGACTCATCAGCTGATCAGGCTTACTGGTTGTGTAAACTATGACATTGTCAGATAGGCGGGAAAAATTGCTCTTGTATTTCATTTGACTGAACTAATTTGCTGAAGGGTTTTACCTGCACTTGGAAACGTGGCCCAGTTTTCTTTGTCTTTTCTCTCACATCATAGAAAACAGAGCCCAAACACAGAACTACGTTAGTTGATGTTTTTTGCAGTATTCACTCACGTTGCTTTTTTAGTTCAACATTTTTTATGTTTCCCGATGGCTGTGGCCGAAATTGGACAAAACAATGTCATCAAAATTCTTATCTGGGTTAGTTGGTGGCAAAAAAGCCATCAGATTTGGTCACTTTGATTGTAGTGTGAACGCAGCATCAGCCTGCAGTTGAAACACTGCTGTTGTGGCCTTCTCTGGATCTTGATGCTATCTTTTTGCAAAACACTCAATATCTGGTCTTGATTGTTGTTGTTGGATTATTTTTGTGTTTCTTTGAAAGGTGAACTTCATATTCATGAAGTATTTTGCTTCTGATTGCAGTGAAGGAGTTTCTTGCAAAAGCCAAAGAAGATTTCCTGAAGAAATGGGAGAATCCAGCACAGGTGAGAGAGAAACATTAGACCTTTTCTGTTCCTCCTTTTGATCATTGTCTTTATCTGGTTGATTACAGCAGTGACATGTTTTTCATGTGATTAAGCCATTTCACAGACTTGTTTTGCTCCATATGTATTCTGGTTGTTCAGGGTGTCAAAGAGAGTCAGATGAAGTCCTGTTCATTTTAGAGAGGGAGTGCTCCCTCTGGTGGTCTGCTCCGATTTTCTTACATTTATTTTCTGTTATACACACAAAAACCACAGAAACAAAGTAGATGAAGAAAAAAACACCATACCTAACTCAAGGACAGCATGCATTCTTTTATAAAGCTTTGTATTGATATAATACTCCATTTTAAGTATGTTAGCATTAACCTGAAGCCGTGCGCTAAAGTTGGTCTGTGTGTCTGTTATGTGTTGCTTTATCTAACTGACTCTCTGTTCTCCCCCACAGCAAACTGCGGCATTGGATCACTTTGATCGTCTGAAGACCTTAGGCACTGGATCTTTTGGTCGAGTCATGCTGGTTAAACACAAAGAAACGGGCCAGCACTTTGCCATGAAAATACTTGACAAACAGAAGGTACAGTGCTATAAGACGAGATATTCTAGAGAGAAACTTCTGGGTTAACACCAAGGGGGACAACAGGGGTGGAAAGTGTACTCAAATAATGTCTTTGAGTAAAAGCATGGTTGCTTTGATTAAACTTTGTTCAAGTGAAGTGAAGATAGTACTTCATGAATCTACTCAAGTAAAGATAAAAAGTACTTAATCCAAAAAGGTCTGAAGTACTAAGTGTTTTGTGAACACTTTGCTTTTGTTGTTTGGAGGATACAAATACAGTGTGAAGTTCGATATTTTAGAGCTATGCTTTAGTATGTTAACGTGACCCAAATAACAACCACTTAGTAGCAGTTTATCTTGATAAGAAATAAAATTTTAACTATATAGTGAAATGATTTTCTGCTCTCAGTGAGTTTGGTTTTTATTAGCACATCAACAATGACCAGACAGATACAGGGTACCAAATTTATGAATTCATAATTTACCTGGTATTACGTTAGTTTTATTTAAGCTTCTACTTGTTTTTGTGACTAATATAAAAAAGACACACTCATTTGGATTTGTACAGAGTACTTATCCAGTGTCTTATCTTTATGTAGTTGAGTATTGTGATATTAAACTTGATATTGGTGCTGAAGTTAATATTTTAGTATAATTAAAACACTTGTTGATGGAAAACTGTTATCTGTTTAGTGTTTCTTTTTTAAGTACAGGACTAAGTACAGGACATCCCCCCCCAAAATATAATCAAGTATGAGTAAAATACTGATTAAAAAGCTACTTTAGAATGAAGGTCCTCAAAAATCTACTTAAGTACAGTAACTGGAGTAAATGTGATTGGTTACTTTCCATTCCTGGTGTGCTTTGTACACAACTTCATTATTTGAAGCAAAGGATTGATACTTTGATTAAATATTACTCCAATAATGGTTGAGATATTACTGGAATATATGTTTTTAGAAATACTTAGGTAGTCAAAGTAGGGCTGGGAGTCACAGGGTAACTGGACAGAATACAGTATCAGGGTTCCCACTCGTCCTGGAAAACCTGGAAAATGATTGCCCAATTTTCCAGTCATGGAAAACAAATGGAGAGTGAGGAAAAAAAGTGAAATGTCCTGGAAAAGCTTAAATTGTCCTGGAAAATTATTTGTCTTCCTTCTAGCTTGAAACATAGGAAATGAAGTAAAAATGTACTTGGTAACTAATGTACATGTAGCTAACAAAAAATGTCAGTGGGTAAAATAATGCAAGTTAAGGCATAAAATATAAAAACTCAAAACAATGGGGCCAAAAAGAAATAATAAAAAATGACAAAATAAAATTTAGGCTAAATTAACAAAATCTATTCATAAAAAAGCAAAGTAAATAAAGATTGAAATATACGTATCATGCTGGAGAGTTAGAAAGAAAGAAATTCTAAGATCAATATGATCAATAGCTAGAGATATTGTTCATCAACCTCTAATCTTGTTTTGAGAAGGCTAACTAGAATTGAAAACTGCCCACAGAAACAATGTAACTTCAGTTGGTTATGTGACACTGGAAAAAGTCCTGGAAAATGTCCTGGAAATGTCCTGGAAAATGATTTCTAGAAAAGAGTGGGAACCCTGAGTATGTGATACATGGTCTGTGATATCGATTGTATCACAATACTGTGATAAATGATATCGTAAGAAGAATAATGTCCAGCAATATATCACAATATCTGATAAACTGAGGTTTGTAAAATGGCTCTAATAAGGTTGTTTGTTGGATTCATGCATTCACCCAGCAATTTTGGTCATATTCACAGAAGTTATGCAAGACATGATTTAACAGTGTTTATGATTTCACTTTTTGAAACGATAACATTGCTCTACTTTAGGACATAAAGTGCTAATTAACTTATAATCAAGATATGAAGTAAATACAAAAGTAACTGACGCACAAAACCAACTGTATGTAGACCCGTAAACAGAGAACCGTCTATAATGAAATGTCAATACTCTGTGCCAGCTCATCAATTGTTGCAGTGGATGTACCTGGTGATTCATCTCAATGTAAATATATTAGCCCACTCCCGAATCATAGTTCTTTGTTAAAATTTTAAAATAGCTTTGAATTTGTGTAATCCACAAGTATAGTCGATATAACTTGTGTGCCTACTACTGATTTGTTTATTCACCAAACAATATTAACTTTTGAACTTGAAGGTTATAGGCTTCCACACATGCAGGACCAAAGTAATAGGGACACCAAAAAAGGAAGAAAGATAAATGAACAACCAAAATACCTGTTGACTGGGGAAAATAATGGTTAATTGGATGGTTGATCTAATTTATTGTTTAAAATCACAGATCCAATCATGAGTGGTAAACCCTCATGATGTCTCTATATTCTGTGCACTCCTCTTTTCCTGCGGGTCAAAAATGTTCCCTAAACTCCTAAAAACAAAGCAGGTGAACAGAGTTAAAAACCTTGCCAATCTGTCTGTTATCCCAAACTTAATGAGTTTTCAGGAGATTTGATCTTTTTGTTTTGGAAAAACACTGAATTAATTAGTTTAGAATGTTTTCAGGAAAAGTTGTGTGGCCTGAGAATGTATAGAATATGTATGTGTTAAAGATGACTTTGTCAAGTAAAATACTACTCATCGCAAAGTGCACTTCATAATTTTACTTTAAATATATTAAATCTTCGACCATTTAAAGTAAGCGTGAGCATGGACTTTATATAATTGTTTCTTGCAGGAATAGGACACAGTATTTGTTAAAGGGTCCTTCATCAGGGACAAATATGGCACATTATTTTCTTGTTGCCCCCTAGCCGGGTTATCCATAACCCAAAGTGGATCAGGACCTGGTTCAGACCTCTGAACAGCTTTTTACAGACCCTGCAAAGGATGAGGTCAAGGAGAGGCAACCGGTGACCTCTGACTGTGTTGTAATATTGTTTTTACAAAATTAGGTTTAGAAATTGTTAGACTTCAGATTTGATCCTTATTACTTGTAGCACTTACTTTTTTTGCACCTGCACCAAAAAATGTTGAAAGCTGTTTGTTTTTTGGATCCAAGTTTTTACAAAAACGAAAATTCATCCTCTGACTTCAAAGCAAAAATGATGAACATTCATAGATATGCAGTGGAGAAAAAAGTTTTGTGCTTGTCCTTCAAATGTGATGAAGACAAGCAATAAGTTATCCTAACGGTAACAGTAGTGCTCAGGTAAAGAGCAGATATTTCAGAACTACTAAACTAAACCATATCAAATAAATGTTCTTTGTTACTGTCCAACGCCAGTAAATGAACAGAATTGCAAAATTAAAGGGATGAAGTTGACAGTTTTTACATGATGAAGTCTGTTTTAAAATCATGCTGAAGTGCGATCATCATGCTGAAATAGCTGTGAGAAAATATAACATGAAGAAAATGGTTTCTGTATGAGTAAACAAGATGGAGTTAACAACAATGGAGATATTGATGTAAAAGAAAAAAATGCATATTTGTTGTACCCCCTGATCTTGAAATTTTAAAGTCACTAGAGTGCAAAGTCACACTTATTAGTAATCAATGACGCATGTGACCGTGACAGAATCCACTACGTTCTTCAGCAGAACAAGTGCATGTTCTGATGGAAAATCAATGTTAAACAGCCACAAAGATCACTTTGTTGTACAAGTTTAAACATCCTTGTTTGCCTTGCTCCTTTACACACTGACATTTTGAATCAAGTAGTCAAACTTTATCTGAATATTTTTACACTAACAAACTGTTTCACTCTGACCATAGGTGGTGAAGCTGAAGCAGATAGAACACACACTTAATGAGAAACGTATCCTGCAAGCTGTCAGCTTTCCCTTCCTGGTGCGACTGGAGCACTCTTTTAAGGTACGCATGAAAATCACTGGTTCATCTTTAAAACGTGCATATTATTTTCTCCTGTAAAATGAACTTCTTGCTTATCCCTTTACAGGACAACAGTAATCTTTATATGATTATGGAATATGTACCTGGAGGTGAAATGTTCTCACATTTAAGGAGAATCGGCAGATTCAGGTAGGCTGGCTTCAAAGTATCTGCAGAAGAAACAAACAAAAACAAAAACATTCATTGCCTCTCCTTGCAGTGTGTGACATTTTCTGACTTGGGCTTTGAGCAGCCTAACAAACATGTAAACCAACAAAAAAAGGCAGTTATGAAATCTAACCATCAAATGATTTACTGATTTATTTTATACTGTTTGGAGAACAGTGCTCACATGTACAATTTCTGTTGTGCCCCAGTTTAGCCATCATGGCTCATTTTCAACGATAGTCTTAGGTGGAGGACAAATGGACAATTTTCCAAGGCTGACCTGTTCCTGTGACGTCATGCACAGGATGGGCAACTCAAGTTTTTATCGTGTCTCACTGTTGCATTCCCCAGTTGTGTTAGTTAAACCTTGCCTTTTTTGCTACCCCTTTATCTACTAGCTCAACTGTTTGGCAGAGGTTATCAAAAAATTCTGTGATTAATGTTTTAAAAAATAGAACAAATCAAGTCATTGTTTGATATTAACATTTCACGGAACAGGGAGAACTATACTCAAAACAAAAGCCAGATATTTTCTTGGTGTGGGATTTAAAGATTTAAAAGCTAACAGTTGATTACGTGATTACAAAAAAAAAAAGCACAAATATTTGGGACAAAATCAATTACAAATGTCAGAAATGTTTGTAAATAAAATAGCAAAAAAAAACTTAAAATTGACGACATTGAGTTTGACACACATACAAAAACTGTTTTTGATAAATAAGATATTGAATGAATAAAAATATATTTAAGTATTTCAAATAATAATGAAGATATTAGTAATTACTTTGGGCTTTTTCATTCCTACACAAAAGAAAATATCAGTTATTTTCGTCTGCAGTTTTTTCTGCATTTACAGAAAAGAACAATTTTTTTTTTACACACTAAATATTTCAGGATTTTTTTGACCACTGCCAAACAGTTGAGCAAGAAGTCAAAGGGTTAAGGATACAACAAACACTGTACTTTGTAGATATACTTAACAGGGAAACAAGTTTTATTTACAAATAAGACAGAATGTCAATTAACAACAGTGTCCCTTGTTTGACTACAACTAATCTCAGAATGCTTTGCAAGTAGATTTCAGCAAAATCAACTTCCAGTAGCTTTTCTCCCTCACTGAGAGAAGTCTGGCTAAAAACATGAAAAATATGTTCACCATCAATTTGAAGCTAACACTAGTATCCCTAGAATCATGGAGGGCCAGCATTAAGTCAGAATATTTATTTTCATTTCAAGAACATCCAAATTTCATCTTTAAGATTTAACATTTGATGCATGACTTAAGAAACTATAAAGGTATTTGCATGTTACTGAATCACCAGTGGCATTTTCTGATGACTATAAATGTATCCAACAATGGAAAAAAATAAAACAAAATGAATTGATACTTAAGTCCACAAAATTGGAGGTAGGTCTTGCTCAAAAAGTACTCAATGCTTTAAACATCATGCTTTTGGCTGCCCTATATTTGGAAATAGTCAACAGTTATCTCAAAAGCACATCTCAAATTATCTGACGATGGAGTAATTACCATGCTTTTACCAATGTGAAAAACATTCTTTGATTTATTATTCCCTGCATTATCATCATAGATATTAGCTCTCATTGTCAATGTCAGAATATAGGAAAATGCTCACATGGTCTTCAGTATGAAGAAGCTAATGGCTTCTTAGACATTACCTTTTAACATTCCAAAATTGATTTGATATTTCATTTTCCCTTGTCTCTGTCACAAAAGAAATGAATGTATTTTGCATATACTAAAGAATCACTTAGAGTTAAAGATCGACAGTGTTTCTGACTGTCCTGCTTGTTAAAAGCCCTCTCCTTGGAGCAGGAACACTGTAGGGGCCAACACAACACTAAACCACTCTGTGCTGCACTTTACAAGTGGACAAACCAGCTGAGGCAGATAACCTGATGACTTATTGTGCAAAGATACACACTTTAAGAAAGATCATATTTAAGATGGTCCCACAAATCAAACGTCAAGCTTGTCTCGGATGAGGAAAATTATATTAAGGACATTTTACTCCATGGCTGTCACCAAACTTCTGAATCTGTCCATGCATCGCAGGGGTTGACTGTAAACACAATCTGTTATGCCTAATGTGTTTCACAGTGAACCACACGCCCGCTTCTACGCAGCCCAGATTGTACTGACCTTTGAATACCTTCATTCACTGGACCTCATATACAGAGACCTAAAGCCAGAGAACCTGCTCATTGACCAGCAAGGTTACATCCAGGTAAGAACCTTTTTCTCTCTGTACCCATCAGTTAGTTGATTTTGTTGGTCTCTGTGAGTCAGTGCTGAGAGCTGTCAACTTTGCTGCACAGGTAACAGATTTTGGATTCGCCAAAAGGGTGAAGGGCAGAACCTGGACGCTATGTGGGACCCCTGAGTACCTGGCGCCAGAGATCATCCTCAGTAAGGTAGGTGTTGATAGTTGACATACCTGACACAAGGTCACAGAGCGAAGTTCAATTACAAAAGCTTTTCAGTGTCACATGACATCAGTTTGATAATTCTAGCTAAAAAGAGTAACTGTGTTAGCATTAATTTTTGTACAAGTAAAAGTCTTCAGTTATCTTTGTTTGTTTCAGGGTTACAATAAAGCAGTGGACTGGTGGGCTCTTGGAGTGCTGATATATGAGATGGCAGCTGGTTACCCTCCCTTCTTTGCAGACCAGCCTATTCAAATTTACGAGAAGATTGTATCAGGGAAGGTGAGTTTAGAGACACTACTATTAATATGTAATACTTGGATCAATAAAGTAACTATCTATCGATCTGTCTGTCCATCTATCTGTCTACCTATTTATCGATCTATCTAACGATCTATCTATGAGAGGAAATTTGCTCCAATTTGTCAAGACAACAAGTGCAGGTCAAGAGTTAATACATAACTCTTTTTTTGTTTTAGGTGTTCAAATGCTTTGCCACCAAGTACACTACAAAACCGTGTAGATCACTTTTGTCAAATTTAGTCATATTGGCAGGATTATGATCTTCTGTAAATGCTGTGGGCATTGAAAAAACAGCTGAGAAGCAGGTACACACATTAAGAAACCTTTATTTCATGACTTATTGAGAGAGACATTTAGTTTTAGGTACTGGTGTATAAAATGCACTTTTAATACCTTTTTAATGTCAGAAGTTTGTTCTCATTACTGGTGCAAATAATACACTTGTATAAAAAGCTTGGACACTCTTCCATTACCACAAGTATTGCCACTGCCATCATGCATTACATTGGAGTTGACTGTGTTGAAAATCTGGGCCATTCTTTGTTTTGCTTGCTCGTGGCCACATAACTACCCCTAATGAGTGATTGTGCACAGCTTTCTGCCCTGTTGTTTTTTTTTAATTCAAGGATAAAGATGGTCTCCTGTTGGGTAAATAACCTATAGTGGTGCTTATTTGATTGAGGAAAAAACCTCCTCAACCAAAAGCCATAAGGTACCAGGGCAGCGTGACTGTAAGTGTCAGTGGCACAGTCTGATAGTGCGCTTGGTCAGTAATTGGGAGGTTGAAGGTTCTAGCCCAACTCCGGGCGACACATGGTAATGTGTCTTTGGTCAGGACACTTTACCCCAAGTTGCTCCCACTGCTTCATTAGTGGCATTTAAATGGACATGGAAGGGTGTAAATGTGTTAGTTGATACAGATGGATAACAAACATAAAACTTAGAACCATCAGTGTTTGAATGTGAGAGCAAGTGGGTGTGACTGGGTAAGTGTGACCTGCAGCGTAAAGCAGCTTTGAGTAGTCAAAGACTAGAAAAAGGGCTATATAGGCTTGAGTTCATTTACCATTTAGTCCATTTAAGCTGTGAGCCGGACTGTATGGTTACTAACAGGATTAGAAACTCCACTTGGCAGAAGGGGATAGTCCTACAAGAGCTACACAGCTGCAAAGAATCTGCCCGTTGTAGACTTTGATTAATGCAGCAGAAGATGTCGTAGGGAGACAGTTAAAACTTGTGTTCTTTTTCACAAACTCCTAAAGACAGACAGTATTTTGTGTACTGACCCAACACATAATTTAGGTTTTATGCTAAGTGTTGACCAAGGGAATTTTGTAATCCGACTGCATATACAAAGTCACAGATTTGTAGGTCATTCAGATACTTTAATTTATCATTTTTTTGACTGTCTGTGGATATGATCACACAGCTTTCCAGGCATCAGTTGGTGTTCATCAGCCCTGGAACTAAACAAATGTACTCAGTGACTTTGAACAATTCATCACAGCTAATGTTGTGATGCCCATCCTCAGCATCTGCCAAATGGCCATAATCTTTGGCATTTGTGCATGGTCGTTAATCTGCTTTGGGGGTGGGAGACAAAACTACCACATTGGCTTACTCACCAGAATAGTGAAAGTAGCAGAAGACTGCAAGCAAACAAACATGTCACAACCAGGGAACTTTCATCCAGATTCAAGGTTATTGAGGGTCCACCAGTCTGTTAGTCAATTTAAAAACCTAGGCACAGGTCTCCAAAGCACACACATATCAACAGGGCTATAATTCAAGCACAGGGATGAGAACTGAGGAGATTTTATTGATTCTAGTGCCATTATCGATTCTGCCTATTGACATATGTTTGCCCCAGGTTTTCAGTGACAGCAACGTCAAAAACATTTCTCCTAATTTAAGATGATGTAATATCTGCGAGCTGCTGACTATTCCAACCACAAAATATATAATGCGTTTCTTTTTGTAGAAAACTTCCAGCTAATTATAGGCATTAATGTTCTTTGTCTCTTGCCTTAAAGATTACCCCAAGATTTGCCCTCTTTTTCTTAGATTTGTATGCAGTTAAAAAACAATGCCACACATTCAAGAGCTAGCTGGCCAGAACTGCAACAAATGAGTAATTATGGCCGACAGGAAACCAAAACAGTCTGAAGCAAGGCTGGATTCTACACAACATAAAACTCTCATCATAATGTGCAGAATTTGAGGCTGTGTGATTTCAAACAAGGATGGGAACACCTAACGTTGCACAGCAAATGTATCTGCCTAATTCAGTGTTGTAATCAGGCAGATCCATCTTGCCAAGCTCCAATCTGCAAAGACTGTGAGCGACCCAAAGCAGCTCAGCCAAGTCAGTGTCTTTCCCAGATACCTTGTGAAATATATTGAACGGTCCATCTGGTGTGCTTGGTTAGGATACACCAGCAACATGCTGAAACATTGCAACACAGCAAGAATTATCAGACATGCCATGTGTTTGACAATGTTGATCCAGAAAACCTATGCTGGCTGCCTCCCCCCCCAAAAAACAGAAAATCCACAAGAGTTGGACGGGAAATCAATGATGTATTAGATCATTTAGCAGAATCATTTTCTCGTGTGCTTCAATCTCTCATTTGCATTTTACAGCACTGATAGTACTGAAGATATCAAAGAGAAATGGATAAGTATTTGTATTTTCATCCCAAAGCCACTGTGAACAAAGAGAAAAACTTGTGTGCACTGCTGTGCGATCAAATAGACAGAAACTGTGCTGGTTGTTAGAAGCAAAGCAGTGATACAGAGAAATTAGGACAATATTCTGATAATTTCACAGTCATAATGCCTCAAAGAATTTAGAAACATGGACAATTTCCCAAAAAGATGTACAGAGAGGTGCAGGATTTGGTTTTTATATCTGTTGATGTTATGCTTCCTCCTGCGTGGTGCATGTGTTTTTCTGCTCCACGGATTCTACCCTGCTATGTGTTTTATTTAGCAGTCGACAAATGTGTTTTATGAAGTCCCTTAAAGCTGCTCATTAAAATGCACATTAACATTAGTTCCTACTGCAGTGCATACACTTGAAGAGCAGAGGATAGTGACAGCAACTTTTTTGTCCTGACCCACAGATTTTTGACAGCCTCATAACCCCTGCAGAAAACCTGATGACTATTAAATATCCCAGATAGAGACAGTGCAAAGTAGATTTACCAATCTAGCAGGATCCTTGCATGCACTCTTTTTGATTACACTATGATATGATTATGACATTTTCAAGTTGACACTTTATTTTGGTTTGATATATTTGCAAAATCATATCTATTTGACCTTTCATTTACATTAGTAGTGTGTGTTATTTAGGAAAAAAACTGAGGGACTCTTTGTAATGTGCAGACTGGAAATCGAGAGTAAAGAGCCAGCTTTCAGTGTCTTAAGTCATTTTTTGTTGCCTTGGTATCAAAATATCAGTGAACACTAATAATATTGTATAGAAATTCAAAAAAATGGTATTGTTTAATCTCGTGCAGCAGCCTTCAAGCCTGATATTTGTAATCAGGCAGATCCATCAATCTACAAAGGTTGTGAGCGACCCAAACCAGCGCAGCCCAGTCAGTGTCCTATAGAGCAGGAAGAGGTGGGAGCTCCAAGTGACATAACAGCAGGAAGTGACTGCACTTAGAGAGATTAGCATAGATGCTAACAGCTTCAGTAACAGTTTTGTCAGATTTTGACCACATTTCTTTGTCAAACGAAAAACAAAAACACTACAAACTTCTCTGTAGTAAGGATTTTTTCTGCTCCACTTCTGACATGCTTTTTTTTTTTCAAATGTATGTTTTTGGGCATTTTGTGCCTTTATTGATAGGAGAGAGACAGTGGATAGGCTTGTGAAAGGGGGAGAGAGAGTAGGGGAAGACACTCTGCAAACTGGTCACAGGCGGGATTCGAACCTGGACCGGTAGAACCAAGTACATGGGGTGCCTGGTTGCTAACCACTCCACCAAACCAGCACCCCCACTTCTGACATGTTTTGACCTGAGTTTGTTTTACAAAGTGGCTCACGGTCTCCCCCCCCCCAAAAAACTTTCTATTGGCCCCCTTTCAGATGGATTAGTGAAATGTTTTAGACGGTTTATTTGGTGTGTCAGGCTCGGTAATATTACAGCTCTAACATCAATGTTGCTTTGCTGTTTGCAGGTCCGCTTTCCCTCCCACTTCAGCTCAGACCTGAAGGATCTGTTGAGAAATTTGCTGCAGGTGGACCTGACCAAGCGCTTTGGCAACCTCAGGAACGGAGTCAATGATATCAAAGGCCACAAGTGGTTTGCCACAACTGACTGGATTGCCATCTACCAGAGGAAGGTAAGAGGGCTGAATTAAAGCCGTATCATTTGATACTCCAAATAAGACTTGTAAAGAAAACTGGCTCAATGAGATGTTGGTCTATGAAAGTTTATATAGTTTACTTTTGCAGAGAGGGTAACTTCATACAATCTGCACTGTCAAGTTTACATTAGAGCCCAATTTAAAAAATGGCTTAACAAATGTAAAATGTCCCAGTCCCTCCTCATGTTTTAAGTAAAAGCTGTTGGATTTAAAGGATTCACAGCACTAAGAATCTGAATTGGAGCAAAAATTTAAATAATGCCTCCTCCATTTACACTATGTACATATACATGCAGTTGGAAAAAGTTGAAATCTTTTGTGAGACCAAACACAGTTGTCTGACTTAAATCAACATTGATTATCCAAGTTGAGCCTAACTCACCAAAATGCAACTGGAGATCAGCAAACTCAAGCATGTTCACACCTCAGTGGGACCCAAATTCAACGATTTTATCTGTGCTTGCTCTGCATCCTCAGTGCTGGAATTTGAAATGGAATTAAAGCAGCATAAAGGGTAGGCATAGGAAAACTGACACTGTCATCTGCATCGGGATACCACAGAAAGAATGAGGAATACTATTCATTGCATTTATGCCTGAAATATTGTTTAAATGTATAAAATATAATATACAGCCCTATAAAGTTTGGACATGTACTTGCTGTTTGATTTGCAACCAGTTCATAACTTTGCCAACTGATTTGTGAGGTCAGCAGGGAGAAGAGCCTTTGTAATCAGGTGAAAGGGGGATACTGCCTAGAGTTGGTGAAACTTTGGCCGATTGATTGTCTCACTTTCTGTGCTTGTGAATAGAGACAGAAACAGTGGTCTAATTAAAATGCCTAATCCAGCTTACTATAGCTATAACCATAACTTGAAAATAACTGTAACCAACTGAAAATAGTTACAGTTATTGAAAATAACTAACTTCAACTTCTCTGTGCCTGTATTTATACCAACAACGAATATAGACAGATCACGTTTAGCTACACAAAGAAGGATTACTAAGCAGTGCGGTTGAGCGAAAAGTGAGTACTAAGTATTCAAACATAGGTTATATCTTAAGATAGGCTCAGAATACTATACTTATAAACATTTACTCTGAACAATCTAACACTTGTTGTATTCATTTATCTTCATGGACAAAAAAAATCTTCATTTCTTAAATTATGCAAATGATTTTGCTGCTTTTTCAATCTATTTCTGGAATAAATAAATGAACCTATGGGTGCTACTAGGACCCATCTTCAGTGATGAATCTTCAGTGATGAGCCTGGGGTCACAGGGTGTTTAAGGGTGGCTTTATTGCACAGCTGGCCTTTTATTCCAAGGAGTTTGAGGGTTTGGGACACTGACACATTTCCACATTTTTTGTACATGTGTTTTTTTTATTGGTAATTTACATCTTTGTTTTTGATTTATTTTACCAGAAATGATCTTTGATAAAATATTCTTTATCAGTGCCTGTATAAATAAATAAATGGACATGCTCTTATCACTTATTGATTCACTGATTAAATCAATGGCGTATTTCTAGTTTGTTTGCTTTTGTAAAGCTTTCCAAAATATGCAAAAAGAAAAAAACATTGCTATTGTCACTGTTTTCAGATAAATCATTTTGAATGAGCATTTATTTATTTTTTGTTTTGTTTCTCTTTTAAATTGTAGAGTAATAAGCTTTTTATTAATAGAGATTAGGGATGTAACGATATGAAAATTTGTATCACGGTTATTGCGATCAAAATTATCACGGTTATCATTACTATCACGGTATTGTTGCAGTGTGCTCAAAATGTTCAAAAAGTGCTTCTACACACAATTTAATCACTTAATCCCTTCAATATTATTATCATAATGGTTCTTTTTTTGTCTTTTTTATCAATAATATGTCAAGAAATGCCCTTTGAGTACATTTTTATCCTTCTTTCATGAGAAATAAAAATGAACAATCTTGGAAAGTATTTGTCATTATTATGTTATAAAAGATGTGATTACAAAAAAAGAAAACAACTGATTTGAACTTTAAACAGGATTCTCTTAATAAATAATTGTAAATGAACATGTTCAAAGTTTTGAGATGACAAAAAATGAGCTTAAACTATTTTGTGTACACTCACACATTTTTGTTTGCCTACAGCATTAATGTCCATGATACAGCTCATTATATTAGACCATGTCCAGGACTTTCTTTTAATGATGATAGTCCCTGAAGCAGTTAGCCCCCTTCATGATTCTCCTCTGGTCTCCCCTCTCCCTGGCAGATCCCCTCGTTATTTTCTCCTCCAAATTTTTCCAAATAACGATCGATGAAATCCATAAAACACGAACTTTGACGAAAAAAGACGATCTATTTCAAAATACGGCAAATACACGGCCAAACAAAGGCAGGAACACAGTCCAGAATGATACTAATTCTGTTATTCATAAGATTTCTACATTTTTGGATAAAATTACTGATAAGTTACCTGTTATTCTGTCAGGTATGGCTCACTGAATCCTCCCTCTCTCTCTCTCTCTCTCCCTCTACGGATCTGTCGGTTCATTTACTCAAAGAGTTCCTGCCGTTGAAATGGCGCACATCTTCTTCTTTCGCTGCAGCTTCGTGTTTAGACATGGAGACTGTCTTCCATCAGTTTCCCCTCAGCATCCTTGTAAAAATCCAAAATTCAACCACACTCGAGTCCGTTTCGACAAAACTCCGCTGTGGCTCAAACTTCGCTCTCAGACTGAGGCCAAACAATGCAAACCGTGCATGCACGCAGCCGCAAACTGCGCATGCTCACACCGGTTCAGACTGCTTAATCGAGGACAGAGACATAGGTCCAGCATTTCCAGGCAAACAGCAGCATCACCGTGAGTTATTGACACAGGGTGGTGATCAAACACGGTAAAACAGTAATTTTAGAAAGACACGGTAATGATTACCGTGGGAAATTTTACCGCGGTTTACCGTTTTACCGATAACCGTTACATCCCTAATAGAGATATTTATGAAAAAAAAGTTTGTTACTGGCTTTCAGTGTATAAGATGTCCATTGATATCCTGCAGACAAAGTGACGGCGAAAGTCAGGTGAACTTTTCCTTCTTTCGCATGCTGAAATGCTGTAGAGGCTTTAAACAGAAATAAAGTTTTCAAAAACATCTGCTCTGTGTATATGATGGTACCACACAAATGTTATTTATGTCAAATTATTAGAATTAATAGCTTATCTCTTTAATAGCTTTGTAGCATTTGGCAAGTTGGAGGGCGTTTGCAGTGATTAGGGACAGAGAAAGGAAATGTGTGGGATGCGCAGAGAAAATACTCCTGTACATTCAGAACGCTAAGGCGATGATAAAATGGTAATTTGTGCATCAAAATGAGTGACAGCCTTCAGAAAATGTCTCAGTCCCCCGCAGTTTATTCACTCACCAAGTTAGGAGCCTCATATGCAGCATCATGTGTTATCCTTTTTTGCTTTGAGGCAAAGATTTTACTGTAATCTTCCTGAAGTTTAGCTAACTGACCCCTTTCCTCTCCCTCTCACTTTCCATACAATTTATCCAGTGATAAATGATGCTTGAGTTTATTTTCCTTTAAAACAGAGCTCTTCTTGCATATCATACAGGTAGTTAATGTAATGAACTGCATTATTTATCTCTTTGATATCGTCTGTGTTCTTGATCCACTCTCACCTGTGAGGACACAGCATGAAAAGACTCGAGGTTGATGGACATGTCTGAGGATGTCATTTATTTAGGCTAAAATCAATACTTAATTATAATGATATTCTTTTGTACTTAAATTTACACAAAAGAACATTCAAATTATGTACGAAAATACAAATTCACAAAAAAAAAACAATTAAGCCCAGGTGGCTAGATTGTATTACGTTTGCTAAATCACAAAAGGTCTTTGGGGAGGGGGCAGGTGGGCCGTGAGTGGCTATAGTGGGGAGTTTGAGACCCTGACTGAATGAAATCTGTGGACAGGGAACTCCTCAGACAAGCTCAGGTCCATTTACTTCTTTATATTCTTTATAATGCACTTGTAGTTTAAAAATGACTTTCAGTTTCAATGAGTGAATTTCTACTTTTCAATAAAAGTACATTTACCTTTTACTGAAAAAAAAGTTTTAGTGCTGTTCATGTACTCCAAAAAAAATCATTTTAAAATATGCTAATCCCTTTGTGGGTGCTGGATCCAAAAAGCCAAGCTGCTCTCTGAGGAAACCAACTGGCTCCAAACTTCTCTTTTCAGAATAAAATCCTATAACAGGAGCTCTCTGGTGTGTGGATTGTTTTTTTTCTATTTCTGTTCATAAACTGTCACAATAAGAGTTACAGGAATATTCTAGTACAAGTGAGTGTATTTTTATGGTAATAAAAATAAGTGTTAATAGTCTTCCTAACATGGGCAATCCAGTTACCAGTTTGCTGCTCTATCAATATCTAATTACACCTGTTTGTTCTTACAGTTGTATGGTTTTGAACATTGTTTCATCTTAGTCTTTGTTAAATTATGTTAAAATGACATTAGATTACAGATTCAGTATTTGAATTCAACACTGTATCTTATTGGAGCCTTTCATGCCATATTGATGATTGCAGTATCACTAATTTATTGTTGATATAGCAGATGATGTATTGTACATTGTTCTGACGTGTACGTGCCGAAGAGAGCCCTGAATCTGATTAAAACAGGTCAGTGTGAGAGTGTTTGTTATATGGTCATTTCAAAGATATCACAATTGACATAAATCTAAGAATTTATTAAGTATTTAAGTGAAATGAGCTTTTAAACAGAAGAGATTTCATAAAGCACCTCAAAGATCACAAGACTACCTCATGATTATTGTAAAAAATGTGCATAAAAAGGTTTGAATGCAAGAAGGAAATTATTGAAATGAACAATAATGGCAATTATGATAATAACAGTGTTAACACAGGCTAACACCACGGTTTTTCTTCTAGTTCTAACTTAATTAATGCAATATAATGTGGCATAATAATGCAAAGATAAAATGACATTACCCATTGCATAGCAATCATGTCAAGTAGTAAAGCAATTTGGTTTTAGATCAGATGTCATAACACTTGGCAGGTGCTGCTGTCTTAATTTAAGGTTCTAACGTGTTTTCTGGCTTTACACAGATTTTTTTTGGTGGGAGTGGCGGGCAAAATGGCTAGTTGGATTGGATAGGTTGCAGATCCCTTCACAAGAAGAATTAAAGTTTGCTGAAAGAGGCATTGTGTCATTGATGCATAATGTTGGCTAGCACAGCACGAGAGATGTACTTTATTATACTTTCTTGTAGTAATTCTGCTTTTTTTTCTCAAAACGCATCAGATTTCTGCTTTTAAGTATGAAATATTCTAAATTTTCTTCCAGGGGAGAATGCCCCCGGACCCCCATTGGGGGTTGTATCCTTCTCACCTTTTTTTTCATGCCTGCATTTACCTCCTGTGGTTTCCACATGTACTAAAAGAAATGTATTATCTCTTGCAAAAGGAAAAAAACACTAGTGTCAGTGTTTTTATTGACAAAAAATCCAATATCCTGTATCCCAAATCTGATGATATGACCATCTTCTGTGTTCCAGGTCGAAGCACCCTTTATTCCCAAGTGCAAAGGCCCCGGTGACACAAGCAACTTCGATGACTACGAGGAAGAAGAAATCAGAGTCTCCTTCACAGAGAAGTGTGCAAAAGAGTTTGCAGAGTTCTAGATTCCAAGTAGTGAAGAAGCAGAGTGAGACAGGTATTTAGAAAGTCAAAGGGGGTCAAAAGAAAGGAAGGGTGGACTGCTAACTTGCTTATTTGTAATGACGAAAACAATGTAAAACCCCCCCACAAGGAAAGGTAGGCAAAGTGCAGAAAGATCCAACAGAACCAGCAGTGTTGCCTTTTCTGATTGTTTCTCAACTGTTACCTTTTCATTTTCTTTACCCCTATTGTGTTTGTGGAAGGGGCTTGGGGAGAACAGGCATAGGTTGTGGCTGTCCAGCTATACTTGTATCTTTTCTGATTGTGTAATGACATGTTTTCAGTCTTTGCAGGTTGAGACATTGATTTTCTGTTGAGGTACTGAATCTGCTCGGCTCTTTTTTTAAATGGACCATCTTTACAAGCTTCTCAAAGAGTGATTGTTCTATTGTCATCCTGGTCCTCTCCCTCCTCCATCTCTCTATCCTGAATCTGTCCAAGCAATACCAAGTCCAACAGATGTGCCTATCAAAATGCCAACTGGTTGGAAAACTGTGTCGAAAGCATTGGCCCAGAGCTTTGGCCACGGTGGTGTCGGCCCTTGTGCCCGTTTGGTTTAAAGCTTGAACACACTCGGCGCCTGCCTTTGTCTGCTCAATGTGGCATGATTATTGGGTAGACGACACGCTCGCTGCTCGCAGTCGAAACAGCGGTGACCTCTTTGATCAGAATGAGAATGATTTATCGCAGTACACTTCGTTTCGGCCTTACTCCACGTGAGGACCTGCGAGACATGGTAAAACATGAGGTCTGCATTGAAGTTTGTCTTTCTCCTAGCTGAATTTATTAGAGCATTTTAAGAATCCTATCGGTGATCATTTTGTCCTTTTTATGTCGATCTTTGTGCTCGTGTGTTACTTAGTGCTCAAGGGTGGGTTTAAGAAGCTGTGATTCAGCAGCGACTAACATTGTGGTCACACTCCTCACTGTTGTTTATTTAAATCATAGTTCATTTATAATAGAGTTCTCTATCTTTACTTATATGTGTATCTTTGTAAATTAATATATATATAAATAATGATAGAGAATATGAATTAATCAATTTTTTCTCTTTTTTTTGTCTCATAGCTGTGAAACTGAATTTTAAAAATTATGACTTCTGCCAATTTTCCAAACTGACAGCATCGCAAAGTTTTCTGTCTGCAACTATGATGGTGATGGATCATAACACGCAAAAAGTAGCAAAATTGTGTCAAAACCTGCATGTTATTTTTATACAATATCACTTTGGAAGAACGATGGCAGAGCAACATGCTTTATTTGTGCGCAACATGGATAAAACTGTCAAGATTGATGCTCAGCTCCACAATTTTGAAGATGGAACAAAAAGATCCAGTCAGAAAGATCTGCTGAGCAGTGTTCAATACTCGGTTGTAAGGTGAAAGTGCAGATAATTTTCACTAAACGTGTGCTTCTCATTTGTAATTTTTTATCCATTCTTGTATATACCCTCATGTAACACCTTCAGATAAAGTTACAGTTCAACCAAATTCTAGGTGTGTTCAGATTGGAGTGTTTCCAGCTTTCTGTGTAACAAATTAAAAAGGAAGCTATCTTAAAGCTGACCCCTTTTTGCCAAGTTTATTTCTGTGGATGCAAGACAATCACAGACCATAATCTTATTGCTGGTTTGTTGACTGAACACATTATTTTGGTTTGATGAAGGATGTTCACCCTCCTCCCACCCTTTCCTCCATAAGCCCTAGGTGCTAGTATTTTCCATCTCACTGAAAAGCTTCTGTGAATTGTTTAATGTGCATCAATCTAACTGTCATAGTCTTGTAACATGACATTTTTCAGAATGTTTTTTGACTCATTTTAGCAGGCTTGAGTCACCACTTTTGCCGCCTCTTAATGTAACTGAGCTCAAATGCAGGATAACTTTTGAATGTCTTGAATTGTCTGATGGAAATATTTCAAACTGTTTGAAGACATGAAATGTGTTTTGTATAATAACGTGCGTCTCTAGTGAGCCTGGTTTTTTCTGCATGTGGTAAAGCAACCCAGCAGCAAGACATCTCCAGGATCTGAGGCGCGATTAAGAAAACATTGTTTCCTCAGCCGACAGTCTCATCTCTGTGTAACTTTTGTTTTGTTAGAGCATCACACTGAACACTACAGTGGATCAACAAGCAACTTTTCAAGTCTATTGCAAATAGTGAAGCACATGCCCCACCCTTTCAGATCTGGAATATTGATTCATGCTAATTATTTGAAACTTCTAAGACACAATGTAATGCTTTGAAGAGAGCACATGTAAAATCTTTGTTCTAACATGAGTCCTTCATAAAGTTGGTGGGTAGAAGGCAACACCTCTCGTCCACTTCAGATGCTGAAGCCATCAAAATTATTTTTCGATGTGCATTTGTTTCTCACACAAAATGTATGTGTCTCAGAACTCTCTTATCAGCTTAATGGTATCAACTGCTTTGTGCTAATACTGTGTTTTTTCTCCTGGGTTTGCCTTCTATTCTCAAAGTTTCAGCACACTCATTCTCAAACATTAACACTTTTTACATCTGAGATGTTTTAAGTTGATATTTTCTAATTGTATTTTCAAAAAATAAAAAAAGCAAAAACAGAACATTACTCTTTTTTTTTTCCTCATGACCTGGGTACAGTGATTGTGTAGTCTATTGTACCTTTTGGGAAACAATACTGTATATCCTTGCCTTTGACAGTCTTAACTATCTTACCCTCTGGAGAACTTGACAGATACCCTTAGAACACAATGAGTATGTTAAAAATATACATAAAGTAATATTTTGCAAAATGTATCATTCCAATAAACTTTTACTTGTTAAGACTAAAATGTCTGTGTTATATCTAAGTTTGCACAATGTCACACATAAAGGTCCAATACTGTATGGATATTTTCTTCAAGTTTGGTGTTTAGTTTTGAAGAGATCATATTTAGTCTTGACTCAGCTTGGTATATTTAAATTTAGTTGACTGTGAGAGGATATTCACAACCACTAATGTTTAAACAACATTAGTCCCTGGTTTATCTCTATTTTCAGTCTGTCTGGGATACTCCGTTAGAGTTCTGGTCACATTTACAGGGCCCCTTGCCCACTTGAGCCCAGTCTAATTGGATTGGTCGTCTGGTGTGGCACAGTCCTGTGTATCCAGTGGCTCTTCACCTTTTCCAAAGTCTATGTTTTGCATTCTGCCTGCTACCCAAAGCCAACGAGTTTGGCTGCGAACAAAATGGTGGAAGGAAATAGAATGGGTTTAAGGTTATTTATATAAATGTATTGGGTTTTTTTCATTTGGTAATGATCTTGGCTCTACTTATTTATTTGATTTGCTTTTCCCATTAGAGCCCAGTAGAGTCCCCTGGTCTTCAGATTGTGGTCTTTTAATAGATCACAAAATCAGAACAAAAACATACATTGAAGCATCTTTTTGTTATTATGGCCCTTGTCAGTGGAGCAGTCTCCCTGAGGACTTTAGAGAAGCACCTACTGCTCATATTTTTAAAAGGAAACTCAAGACCCACTTTTTTAGCCTGGCCTTTTGCTGATTTTTGTTTTATTCTCTTAATCTACTTTATGTATCTTTTGCTGTATTGTACTTTTGGAGTTATTTGTGTTACATTCCCATTTTTAATTTATTTTCTTGTATATTTTTAGTTGGTTTTATCCCAATTAATGCTTAGCTCTTTAGCATCTTTACTCTGTCTTACTATGGTTTTATTAGGTTAGTCTAAGCTCATTGTTTCCTCATATTTAATTCAAGATTTCATTTCCCCAGTGGCTATTTGAAAAGTCCTCAATGTGAGTGTGTGTTGAATGTGGGCTGGGAGGGTGAGTGGGGTTTTTTAAATATATTTTGTATCCTCTAATGCTTAGCTGTTTGACATTACAGTGGTAGGTCTAACTGGGAGTGAGGCCTAACTTTGGCAACAACTGGTGTTGATTACTGAAGGAGAGGGAGAAGGCCTGATGCAGAAAATATTTTGTCTTGTACTTAGAAGTTCTCTATCATGCTGAAGAGACATGGAAAACACTAAAAAAGTATAGATAACTTAAAAAGCAAGTTGTCCTTGGCCTAGTTTGACCATGCTTTTCAGTTTTGATGCAGTCAGCAAATGCATCACCTCTTTGGCAGAGTCAAAAGTCCATCATTTGGATCTTTCAATCAATCAGTTAATCAACCTCTACCTGTATCGCACCAATTCAAAGCAAATGCACTAGAAGACACCTTACAAAAAGAACTGCACAGCACTGAGCAACATTTATAAAAGATACAGTGGCAATAAAACTTCCTTTCAACAGCCAGATACCTTGAACAGAACCAGACTCATGTTGAACATCCCTCTGTTCAGTTTGAGAGTGTATGGAGAGAGATGCAGAAAGAAAGTGGAAGCAGAGTCTAATGATCAGTGCAACAATTAATGAAAAAGATTGTTTATGGCTGCCCAGCTCATTACTTTGACCTGAACAAGCCTCCTTGACATGTTCGTAAAGAAAATTAAAATGATAAAATTGTGTGTCATTTTGTAGCAACAACCAGGGGCTGGGTGATTTTTCCAATGTTTTACAACAACTACAATGATTCTGAAATGTAGAGTGTAGATATTGGTAATAATAGTCCAAGATACACTGCTCTTAAATTAATTTTAGTAGTTTTAACAATGATAATAGCTGCTAATATAATGATGTTGCTGATGTTGGATGTAGTACCTGGAGTCAAACAGGCTTACAGAAGCTGGCTGCCCAAGTTGGCAGTAAATGGTAACACTAACATATTTATATTATTAAAAGGATTCACCATGTCTTGGGTAATTTTGTAGAGCAGGACAGTAATAATGATGGCAAAGGAATAAATAATAGGATGGGCATCAACAGTTGTCATAGTTAGAGCTACGTGGGTCCGCAGTAGCTGTTGTGCAGCGAATACACAGGACAACACACATGCTTTGCTCATGCCCTCAGGTGTTCCTTGTATTGGAGTCGGGGGCAGTGATTGGACTGCTGGGCCAACGCCAGGCTTGGGAAGTGTCTCCCATTAGGCAGAGTTGGAATATCCATACGGTCACCAGAAGTACATTTTCTTATTACATGTTTTCGCACACCATTTCAGAAAGAGGGAGGGAAGGGGATGGGGCCTTGTAGACAGGCCATGGATTTTTTGTGTGAAGACTAAATGTAATCTAAGACCTATGACTGAAAATACAGAAAATGGTATGTTTTTTTTTTCTGACCATAATTGTAGTTTAACGTTAGTGCATCTTAATTGTATGTTTAAGAAGAAACACTGTTGAAAATTTTATATAAAATGAAATAGAATCATATGTATGATGATATTTCTATGCTATGCACTCTGGGTAGTGATGTCAAATCATTGTGGATTATTGCTATGTCTTTCCCTCAAACATGTCAAGTGTGGCCCTTTTTTGAAAAATGCCCACCTGAATTTAGTTTTAGTCAACAGGACAAGAAGAACAAAGTCATGGTAGTGTAGATCTGTGAGGGGTTTAACTGGAAAGATGCAGGAAATAGAACAATGGCATTATTTGGCATCACTTTCCAGATTGTTCTGAACGACAGCCTGTATATCACTTCATTCAATTTATCTTTTCAAAGTTTCACAATCTGGTGGGGATGTTTTATTAAGTATGCAAACAAAGGACACTATTGCAAATATCCATTCATAGAAAGTGTATGATGTTGCAACCTACTCAAATGATTTGATCAGAGGAGCATACTTGTCTGTAAGAAGGGGCCAGTGCTGTATTTTTAGTGTCCTGTCTGTTATTGTGAATGTTTTAAAAGGCAGGCAGGTGCAATTGAATAGTGCAGTGTTGTGTTCATCCTGTCACGGTACAGGATCAGTTACCAGCCAGCTTACAGCGCACCTCTCCAAATGTGTTGTCAGATCATGGCATCTGACTGAGAACCTAGAAAGCCTTCAAGGCAGTAAGCAAGTGATACTTCTAAGCAAAGAAGGTGACTTATCAACAAATTAATAATATAGTTATTCACTCATTGGACAACAACACATCACAATAAAATGGTTTTAAATTTAAAAAATCAGAGCGTTTTGGTATTGTTCAGAAAACTGTTATTCATTTGAGTATCAGGGAGAGGCATGAGAAGTATGAGGGCAGCAATTCTGAGAAACAAAGTGTAGAAAAATGGAAACATCAATCCATTATCTATACCATTTATCCTTTTCAGGGTCACAGTTTGGAGCCAACCCCAGCTAACACTGGGTGAGAGGTGGGGTACACCCTGAACCGGTCACCAGCCGATTGAAGGGCCACGTATCAGGACAGACAGCTATTCACACTCATACCTAAGGGCAATTTGGAATCAGCAGTTAACATAATAAGCTATGTTTTTGGTCAGTGAGAGGAGACTGAAGTGCCCAGAAAGGACCCACACATGAACAGGGAGAACATGTAAAATCCTCATAGAAAGGCCCTGACCGACTCAAGGTTCAAACCTTCAACCTTCTTGCTGTGAGGCTTATGCACTACCTGCTGTGCCACCATTCTGCCCTAAATGGAAATATGATAAATTGACATTAAATAATTTTAGAATAATAAAATCATATTGTTGCTATAATCATGACATTCAAACTTTCTTATCTTGAAATTGTACTTTCATTTAGTTTTCATCATATCAGTTGATTCAGTGTTTTGCCTTTTTTTTCTCATTGGTGAAAAAATGGAAAGTTTCTTTAAGCATCTGTACAATTTCTTCATCTTCCCTGGCCCTAATATTCATCCATAGCATAATGTGAGACAGTAGGGTTGGAGAACTGGTAGGGCAGTACACTTTGTGATTTTTATAATCAGAAATTGTTAATATGAATAAAACATGGGAATTATTTCTTATTTGATCCATTTTATGGAACAACAGGACAGCCCCAGAAGCAAGCATATCAGTTGTTTCCATGTGGCTGGCATCAGAATGAGTGATAGGGACTGATCTCACTCTTAAAACCTAAGAATAAAAAATATATATTTTAGATATAAATAAACATAATAGCCAACACAATGTAAATTAGACCAAAAATACAAGGTTATTTCATTTTTAAATCCAACCTTCACAGGGCCCGTCAAGAAGAAAATGGTCTCTGAAGTAGTTGATTAGCCCAGAGCTACAACACCATAAAGAATGGAGGTGCCAATTTAAACAGAGAACCACAGTCTTAACTGGATCACTTTGATAGACCTTGCATGCAAAGAATTAAAGGGATTTTGGGCTGGCCTCTCAGATTTCAGAGGGCCTTGGCAACCCCAGAGATTTTTTCATCTACAGTCCACAATATCATCAAAAATTCAGAGAGTGTAAAGAAATTATCTGAAACAAAGCCAGCATTTCACACTCTGAGTTAACTTCAAGTCAAAATACATTAAAAACAAATATCATTCTGGATCATAAGGGATATTACCATGTGGGCTCAGGTATGCTTTGTCGTTTAAAATAGTTTTTCATTACATCTAATATCTGAAAGTTCAAGTTAAAACTCTATAATACAAAGCAAAGCCATACATCAACAACATCCCAACATGCTGCTGGCTTCTCTGGGCCTGAGCTCACCTGAGCCAGACTGATGTAGTCCATCTGAAAGTTCACATTTCAAACTGTATTTATATATCATGGAAGGTGTGTCCCTTTGGGCTAAAGAGAAAAAGTGTGCTAGTGCCCATGGCATGGGTATTAGCATCTGTGAAGGTACATTCAGGCAGCATTAGTGGCATAATGCTGCCATCTAAGCATCATGTTTTTCAGGGCCGCCCCTGCTTATCTCAGTAACATAATGCCAAGACACATTCTGTATGTGTTACAACAGTGTGGCTTTGTAGTAATAGTGCAGACACTAGATCATGTCCCCAAATCAAAACATGTGTTACATTATGAAGCACTAAATATGACAACAGAGACCCCGGACTGCAGAGCAAATTGAATCATGTATGCATCAGGTGAGAAAGGAAAAGAATTCCACCTCCAAAGCTTCAGTGATTAGTGTCCTCAGCTCCCAATTATCAAAAGAAGCTGATGTAGTACAGCAGTAAACGTCATAAGTTGTATGGTTTGAGTTGATATGGTGCTTTTCCAGTCTTCAGACTACTCAAAACACTGAGTACCACAGGTCACATCCACCCACCCATTTACACCCATCCACTCCTACATTCACTCACTGATGGCTCTGAGTGCCTATTTCAGTTTTCATCAGTATTTGCCAACATATCCTTGCCCTTTCATTACCATTTTAATGCACTGACGCAGCAGTGAGAGCAACCTGCAGTTAAGTATCCCACCCAAGGATGCATTGACGTGACAGCTGGAGCAAGGATCAAACATGCATTTTTCTGATCACCGATACAGGTGGTTTGTTTGGCACTATCAGACTGAACCACCAGTGCCCAACCTTGCACCTATCCCAACTTTTTTTGGAATGAGCTGCAGGCAAGTAATTCAAGGGGGTGTGTCTTTGGGGGAATATAACTATAAAGTTTATCAGTTTGGCCAATATATGTATTTTCTTTGTTGTGTCCTCAATTTAATAGAGGTTGACAGGGATCATTGTAAACTGTAAATCATTGTTTGATGCTTTTATTGTTTTTGACATAAAATTCTTAATTTATTTTTGAATTGTGGTTGTTAATGTTTTTCTTAAATCAATGGGTTAATTTCCTTTCCTTTAAATCCTGATCTGAATGACAAAATACTTTGTGTGGTTTGTTTATGACCTGCTTGCTGTACCTGTAACACATCATGCATGTTATTGGCATCACAGAGGATAAGGCACCCATGCAGCTCAGGTCAAGCCCTTCCATTTGAGTTAAGCTGGTTAGTCAAAATGCATCTTATGGATTTTCCAGCTTGGGATTGTGTGTTATTCAGTAGTGTTAAAAGTGACTTTAAACTAAACAAGGTTTAGGCTGACATATAGCAGTAGTTGGAAACATAGTCCTTATTACCCCTTTTATTTTGCATTAAATTAATTGTTAATCTGCTGTATCATGAACAACAGAAACATTCAGATGGAAACACAGTTAACATTGCTCCACCTTAAACCTATTTAACAGCTGAGTTTTGTTTTAGTTTTTTTATTTGATCATATCAAGAATTATTTAAAAAACTTCTCAAAATAAACACAATGCAGCAAATTTTCAGAGCCATGACTTAAATACTTTCACAAAAGTAATTATTTGATTGGGTAACTCTCAGTTGAATTGTAATTATATATGTAAGAAGGATCTATTCTTGTTGCCACTCAATAACTGAATTTGTGTGTTTTGTAAGTCGCTGCTGTTTGAAAGTTTGTGGGGGCCGATTTACATTGTCACACCTGTGCCACACCTGGTCCTCGAACCAAAGTTTGTACACCCCTGCATTAAAAGATGTGAAACCACATAATCACTTTTTTTTAAATGATGATCCTCAGTATTTGGTTAGGTTTAGTCATTATGTCCTATTGTACTTAGTTTATGTAAAATGACTTCAATACAAATAAAATTATGAACTGTAAAAAAAAGATGTTGATTTCTCAGAAAGAGTTTAAGTCGGTTTCAGCTGTATGCTTTGCGCATTTCTATTCTAATTTAAAAATACAGACTAAATACTTCAGATTTTCTCCTTTAGCCAGTAAACACATTTTTGTTTTGATGTATTTCCTGTTGTATCTGATCATTTGTAGACTAACTGGTCTTTGAGCAGTTAGAATAAATTAATGCACCCCCCTATGTGCACAAAGTCCGTCGAAGTGAAAAACTTAATTGAAAATATCTTTATATTGAATCACATTACGTTCAAGTTTTGCTTTTTGCATTTTGACAGTTCCATTTTTCAAAGATGAATAATTAATTTTAAGTTATAATGTTATTATGTCTTCTTTAGGCGTCCTTTTACTGCCTCATTTTTCATAGTTCACATAACTCTCACATTGCGCGAGTTTGAAGTAGGGGAGCTCGCAGAGCCCAAAATTCATGCCAACGCCTTTGAGCCATACTGTGATTTTGACAGGAGGGCCACACGAGATTCCTGCTTCATCTAATAACGACGTCCGGTCTGAAACGGTCGTTGTTGGTGCATTTTCGCACTCACGGAGCAGAAAGACACACTATGGCGCACTTTGAGTCGGAGTACGCGCCCTCGTCTCACTTCAGTACTGCAGGTTCCACCTTAAAAACCCTCTCGAGTGAAACTTTTCGCGCTAACTTGATCGCTCCACCTTAAGCGCACACGCAAACGCACTCGCAGGAGGCGTACAGCGAGGTTTCCGCTTCTCAGTTGGGCTCGGACCGCGACTCACGAAAAACACGGTGTGCAACGTGAAAAAAGGTTGACGCACTAAGATAAGGAACAAGACAGAAGACATCAGCGGGAGCGAGCTGTGAAGATGTCTGAGTCAAAGTACCGAGAGTGGATCCTGGACACTATCGACTCGCTGCGGTCGCGGAAAGCCCGGCCGGACTTGGAAAGGATTTGCCGAATGGTCCGGAGGCGACACGGGTCCGAGCCCGACCGAACCTGCGCTGAACTGGAGAAACTGATTCAGGAGCAAACAGTCCTTAAAGTCAACTACAAGGGCTCTATTTCGTATCGCAACGCCGCCAAGGTTCAGCGGAGGAGCCGAAAAAAGGACGATGTAACGTTAACAACGGCTGCGAGACGGAGCACGGTGGAAGAAGCCAGTCATTCTGACTTGAGCAACGGGGACAGCGCTTTCGGTCCCGTGGACCAGGACGACGAGGATTTGGAGGTATGTTGGTTGAGAGGCGGGGGGCATGAAGCAGCCCACACATCTTATTGTTCAAATTAACAGGTGGAGGTGAAAGCGAGGCGCGGGTGGAGTATAAAGCGTGTGTTTTTGTGTCTACTCGGGGAGTGATTTGCAAGTGCACCCAAAACTGCCGCAGACGGGGAGCGGCGGTTGGACCTCGCTCGAGCGCTGTCGAGGTGGAGACGTTGAAAAAAACGGAAGGTGCGCGTGCAGTTGGAGTGTGGTGTATTTGTCACAGTAACGCGTTTGAAGCGCCCAAACAGGCGATGCCAACACGAAAGTAGGAGACGGTAAAAGTTCTGCCCGTCCGCAACAACCCGAGCCTCCATTATCAGCACCAGAAAGCGCTTTTCGAGCCCCAAACTCGGTGTTGAGCGAAGGGAGGAGGGGGCTCCACCAAGCTCGCAAGATGTCCGAAGAGCGAAGCAGGAAGCTCGACAAACGCCCCTTCAAAATGAAAGCTTCTTACACCAGCCTCGCCGGTGCAGGATTTATTCTGAAAGCTGATGATGGAAATGCATGCCACGCATTCTTAGTAGCTTGTAAATGTGGGAGTGGGTGAAGGAAAAAAGTGCCTAACACCGCGGATGAAGGAGCCTGATGGGGGACTGTGGGACATTGTAGGGCCGCTGATTGTCTTTCCCCGAGGGAGAATGAGGACAAGCACCCTGAGCAGGGCGGGACGTAAAGGGGGGGAAGTTAGGGAGTAATGAAAAATGTCAAAAAACTATAGTTGTATTCGCAACATTTTACTAAAGGTATCTTTCCATTGCTGTAGCCTGCAAAGCTGCAAAGTAGCCTAATTTTTAGGCATTTTTGAACTGTGTAAAATCCCACAAAGTAACATTCATACAAAGTGTCCCTTTAGAATACTTATCAGAGGGTTTCAGGATTTCTGGTTTGTGCAAAGCACTGCACACCCAAGTGTCTGAAACTATGTTTATATTTTATTTAGTCTTTTAAGTTACAGATTATTGTAAGATAAATGTATAATCTTCAAAAGGTCAAAAGACCAGTAATTCACAGGGGCTGATTGTAAAAATAAATGAGAAATTAAAATGGCTTTAATGGCCCAATTATGCACGAAATGTATCTGAAAACATAGATTAATATAGCAATTTAGTTTTATGCTTTCAGCTGTTATAATTAGGCTATTAGAGGCCCACTGTATAGATCCTTGACGTTTATTGATGTATTGCCTTGTTTAAGAAATTATGTGGTTCAGGGATAGGGCTACCTTTTCATGGGGCTCAATATATCTAGCTGTTCCTCTGGTTAGAGTATTGTGCTGTATTTGTAAGCTTATAGGATTTCTGCCTAAATGCTCACCATTATGGTTAGTCCTCAGCTATTAAGTCAAATTTGTCATTATAGCCTGTGGGTCATGCGGGGTTCTGGTTTGGGAGGGTGCCCAGTCTGATTTCTTTTCATGGGGCCCAAAATGTCTGGAAGCGCCCCTGATTATCGCCGAAAAGTCCATTAAATGCGCGTATTTGCGGTCGCTGTGTATACAATTAGTGTATTTCTCGAGTTGTTGTCGATCCCCGACGCAGTGCATAAAGTCGTACTCCTACATCCATTATCGGACGTGCAGCAGGCTCGGTCACGTCTACAGTAATGCTTGGTTTCGTCTGTTGTGGCCTCTCCCGTCCCGTTCAGCAGTTACATCACTTCTTTGTGTCGGGGAATAGTTTGTTGACACGGTCCTCAGCAAAGCAGTACCACTGCAAAGTAATAAAATGTGCAAGAGCCGGTGACACGGTGAGCCATGAACTAACGCAAAGCGACTGCAAACTGTTCGCCCAGCGCTAGCTGCTGGATGCTCCGTCCGATTTGGGTTAAGCTGAGATCAAATTCACTTTGTTCTCTGAAAAAGGCGTGCGTGACACCACAAATACGAACATAAACACTTTTCATCTATATTCATTATCTGGGCTTGCTATCCATGTTTCATCGATGTGCGGATTAAATGTAGATTGTGGCGTGTCCGATGACGGACTCATACATGTTACTCTTTGGCCGTTTTCCATCTACATCGTTGACCCGGTGCAGATCAAGTATTCTGGTGATCGAGGTAACCGCAGCTCTCTGTTCTCAGGGTGCTGCGTTGATCTGCACCTCGAGTTAAAGCTTTTTCTGTGCGATCCGCTCCTCTCCGTGGCTCGGCCCCGTGGAGCGCTCCGTGTAAGAGCACAGACACAATGGCGAGGTTTTTGCCGCGGCTCCCAACTCCATGCGCACTTTGGAGGAAATTTGAGCAAAGCCAAAACCGCCTCCCATCGGCCCTTTTTGTGCTCCCCGTGTGTAAAAATGAACAATCAATACGGCCTCGAAGGACCGGGACGCACCGAGTGTTTCATCTTTTTTTCTCCTTAGTCGATGTGAAAGCCCCTCTGGATTGAGATCCTCTGGGGGGCATTGATATTTTGTGACCGTGTCTTGATGAAACTTGTGTAAAATGCGGTGCGCGGAGGCTGAATGCCGTGCAGGCGGCTCTGTTCACGGGAGCGGGGCGGGCTTTAGTGCGCTCTTGTGCTCTCCTCTGCTGGGTCTTGGACACGCAGTCGCACACAAGGTAATTCTTCACTCAGGGCGCCGTCGACTAAAACCCCAGCGAAAGGAATGCGAGCATATCCCAAAACTACTTATATACAAAAGGAAACATTACAATCCAAGAGACAAATTGCGTGACAGCTTTCCTTGGCGGCAGAAAAACCGACGGTCTGTGGCGGAGCGAACGCTGCACTGAAACGGGGACGAAAGCATTCAAAGGCAATAATTTACAAGCACAGCGGTCAAATTGCGACATCTGTATGAGTCGTGCATGTGTGACACGTTCAGCCCACAATTAGTCCTTGGTCATGACTACAATCTCCAGTGAACGGTGGTAATATGATTTTAAATAATGAACTTAATATGTATTGTTACTTAGCAAGTCAGATGTCCCCTCTCATCTCAAGAGTGTTGTCCCTGCTTCTAAAAACGAGGATATACTTAACTGGTTTGAATTTCCACTGTAAGATAAAGATAATAATAAAGGTTTCATCTTATGGATGATAGAGATTCAAATTAAAAACAGTGTCCATTGGGACTACAGTAACATGACGCTTCTGTTCTGCAGGCAGACACATCTATGGCCATGGACACAGACAGTAACGCAGATGATGAGGGTGCTGATGAGAGCCGGGATGGTCAGGACGGACCCTCTCCCAGCCACACTTATGAGGATCCCTCTGTGCATTGCTCCTCTGTGCGAGCTGTCTCTGCACCTTGCTCTCCCTCTGGCACTCGGCCTGGCCCCGGCCCCGGCTGCAGCCCTGGCTTCGGTCTGGACTGTGTCTCTTTCCAGAAGGTTGGTGAGAGGCCCAGCTCCTTGCCCCCCTCCAGCCCCAGGGCCCTCTCACACAATGACTGGGCCTATCACTCTGCTGTCTGCCCAGTGGAGCGCCAGCACCCAGGAATGCAGAGAGACAAAGGTATTCACCCTACTAGACACCATCCGATACAGAGCCTACAAATATTTGTGCATCTACAGGCTTTATTTTTAGTTTGCACTAAATGTGAAGGAGGGATGGTAGCTGGATGGGTGTTTGAATGTTATTGGGGTCAGTGAAAAGTAAATCATGTTCATAAGCTCATTATTATTTCTAAAATTGCATAGGAACATGCATTGTTTGAGTTATACAGATTCCTGATTTGCTTGTAAGTATTGGACTGTTACTCTTTTTACTTTAAAGAGCCTGAAATATCATGTGTTTATTAAATAAATTCTGGACAGTTCAAAGTCATTACAATCTGTGGATTGTAAACCTTACAATCAAGTCATCAAAATGCGCTGTGCATATAAATCATATTTTAATTATAAATACACTCATCCATATATAAACAATTTACAAAGTAAATCACTTAATTATGTGGCTGCTAATAGCTATAAACCAATAGAAGTTTATCAGTGTAAAGACCCTCCTCCTGGCCAATACCTGCCTTTGTAAAGTGAAAGCCCTTAAACTAAAGACTGAAACATCAACTGTAATTTGTACATACTGACCCATAGTGCTGTTAATTTATAATATATAAAATTTATATATATAAAAAAAGAGTCTCATTTTGTGCCACTCATTATTCTGACTGGTATCAGTGGCAAGGCTAACCTAGTTAGCCAAGATAGCCAAGATCTGTTATGAGCCTGTTGGTTTGTTTACATTGCTAATAACCAAAGAGATAAAAGCTGATAATATACCAGAAAAAACATTAAAATTGTGTGTGCCTCTAATATTACAATGTCTCACGCACATTGTCAATAAGGCAAAATATGTATACATTTATGGCAGAAAGCTATTACAGCTCAATTAATATTACAAGTCATAAACACAAAGATCATGGCATTACTAACATGCCATATGCTTCTCCTGGTGTTGGCATATGATACTCGAGGAAATAATATGCTGCCATGAGAGGTTTCATATGCCACTACAACAAGTGGCAAGTCATATGCCACCTTGTCATTTGATTTATCAGTTGTGACTACTGGCAGAAGTTTTCCAATGTGCCAATACAGATAATAAATCTTTTAATCCAGTGTCATTAAAACTGTTTTTTACTGAGGGCCATACCCAAAAAATACAAACGATTGGACCACACTGATATTCCTACCAGTTATTGTGGAAGTATTATTTATGGTGGTTGTAGGCCAACTAAAAGTTGACCACATGCTTCAGTCTACCCCCAGACCATAGTCTGAACAGCGCTATATTAAGCATTATTTGCAAAGACAAATAAGTTAATTTTTCAAAATTCAAATATGGTTTGATGCATGGTAAGCTGACAAAAAGGCAGGCAACACAGTGGCACAGCAGGCAGTGCAAATGCTTCACAGCAAGAAGGTCCCCGGTTCAGGCAAGGTCATTCTGTGTGAAGTTTGCATGTTGTTCCCGTTCATGCATGGGTTCCCTCTGGGCACTCCAGCTTCCTCCCACAGACCAAAAACATGCTCAATAGGTTGATTGGTGACTCTAAATTGCTCTTAGGTATGACTGTGACCGTGAATAGTTGTCTATCATTCTATGGGGCCCTGCGATTGACTGGCAACCGGCTCAGGGTTATGCCGCCTCTCGCCCGATGACAGCTGGGATAGGCTCCAGCCCCCCTGTGACCCCGAAAGGGATAAGGGGTATAGCAAATGAAAGAATGAATAAAAAAGTTGACAAAAAGGCATGAAAGCGGCATTTGAAATAAAATTTTCAAGATCAGCAGGAGTCTCCCTGCCTTAAAATCTTGAACATCATAGATATCACAAAATATGTGTAATTGGCACATAACCAAAATGTTATTCTGCTTCTGTGGTGACCATAACAAATGTGTAAAAAAATCACACACCACACTGCGTAAAATATTTTTTCTTTACTATGTATGTGTTTTTTTGCTCTGTATTAGCAGCAGCCACAAAGCCAGCAATCCTGCCTGTAACTACCAGCCCCACTGCTTTAAAGAATGGCAACCTGAAAAAGGAAGAAGGAGGAAAGCCAGAGGACGGTGGCCTTTCATCTGACCAGTTGGTACCAGACTATGCAGCAGGCCTGGTAATTGGCCTCTTATACTTCTGTGTCAAACAACACCACCTGGACATCTATTGCTCCTTTGTACTCTCACTTCACAGCTGACATTTTCATTTATTTTGTTCAATTTTGTTTGTCCTGCAGGATGAGACCAAGAATGTGCCTGATGTTAGACCACAGCCGCTGTCTTTACCTGCTGACAACTGTGAGTAGCATATTGTCTCATTGTTTGTTCTTAAAGCTGCTGAAAAGCTTCTGTCATTTTTCTGAGTCCCTCAGTGGGTTATATTTTCTAACATGAGGGGCAAATATTCTAGAGAATTAACTAATGACAGATTATGGTCAAAATACCATACTAGGTGTAATTTTGCCTTCAGGCCTGTTCAGGATTTTTTTGAATACTTCAACAACCTTGTCTTCCTGTCTTGCATCCAGGTGGCATTCTCTTTAACTGTCAGAGTCACCATGTGAAAAACGCTGCCCTTTAAAAGTACTGCACTTTTAACACTAGTGCATGCTGAAGTGAAATTCCAGAGATTTAAGTCAATTTGACTAAATCCAGAAATATCTAGAAAAACAATTTTGCCCCATGTAGAGGACATGCAGCCGGAGCAGGTTGCTGAAAGCTGTGCAAAACTGTATTGAAGAAGAAGGTGATAAAAAAAAGTTGTTAAGGGAAAATTGCAATCCACCACCTCAGAGAGCCATGGTTTTAGTCCTGAAAGATTAGCTTGTCTCTTGTTTGTTGTGGATTGCTAACCTTAAAATAATATGGACATGCATTTCTGTCTCTTTCTTTGTACCACACTGAAGCCAAAATACTCCCACAATAGGTCCTGATGTGGTACCCACAGAGGGAGGCTGTTCAGAGTACCTCAGAGATTGACACGTTAAAGATCCCTCAAGCTGGCAACGTGTACAACAGAACAGATTCTTGTGTCAATTTGGAGGAAGCACTTCTGACTATAGAAAAATTCAGACAGAGTCATTGCTTTTGTCTTTCTCTCTCACACCTTTCCTCCTTTAAAGGATAAGTTTGGATTCTACAGCTTTCACGTTGTTTATAGAATGAAGTAGAACAATATACTCACCCAGAAGGCTTTCTTGATCCAAACAGTGCTTCGGGAGGTATTTAGATCCAAAATCGAGCGGCGGACATCCGTATAATGGTAGCACACGGGGCAGTGCCACTCCTAAAACTACATTAATCGTCCAAAAACTCATTAGTTTCCCCAATATTCCATTATGGTCCGCTCGGGCTACTCCTCCATGACAGTCTGTGTCGCCCCAGACATGTTTTTGTAACTGTGCCGACCTCTGGACTGAAGAAGAAAAACGTATGCCTCCACGCCTGCGCAGTACTCTCTAGAGAGCTGCCTTCGCGTCCTCCTTTCGATGAGCTCCTCATTTGTAAACTCTGCTTGAAACTGTAAGGACACCCATCATATTCAAAGTTCTCCTCCACAACATCTTCATCCGATAGATATTTGTCCATTTTGCACAAAAGTGGATGAAGAAAGTCGTTGTGTAGCAGACCGTCTTCCCCTGAATCAATGAGCCCTACTGCGCATGCGTGGAGATAAATATTCTTCTTCTTTAGTTCAGAGGTCAGTAGAGTCACACAACATGTCTGGAGTGACACAGACTGTAATGGAGGAGTAGCCTGAGCGGACCATGATGAAATATTGGTGAAACTAATGAGTTTTTGGACGATTAATGTAGTTTTAGGAGCAGCGCTACGTGCCCTGTGTGCTACCATTATACGGATGTCCGCCGCTCGATTTTGGATCTAAATATCTCCCGAAGCACTGTTTGGATCAGGAAAGCCTTCTGGGGGGATATTGCTCTACTTCATTCTATAAACAATGTGAAAGCTGTAGAAAGCAAACTTATCCTTTAAGTGGCATATGTGACTACAAATACTGCAAAGGAGCCTCATTGCCTCCAGAGCTGTTGATCATTGCAATAAGTCTGCTGTTTTTTTAACCAAATTTGCTGTCAAATAACTAATTAAAACCAAAAAACATAAAAAGAACTTGAGGATAAAAATAAACGTTTTCTTTGCAGAATAAGGGTTGCGTCGGTGGCACAGCTGGATAGGGCTCTTGGTCAGTGATCAGGAGGTTGCAGGTTCAAGCCCAGCTTCGGGCAACGCATGACGATGTGTCCTTGGGCAAGATACTTAACCCCAAGTTGCTCCCACTGCTGCATCAATGGTGTGTAAATGGGCGTGAATGTGTCAGAGGTACTGATGGAAAACTAACATAGAAACCCTGAACCATCAGTGAGTGAATGTGAGAGCGAATGGGTAGGTGTGACCTGCGGTGTAAAGCAGCTTTGAGTAGTCAAAGACGAGAAAAGAGCTATATAAGCTCAAGTCCATTTACCATTTACAAGAATGGGCCTATTCTGTATTTTTGATATTTTTTTAACTTGATGTCTGTCAACACTGGGTAAGCAACGTCTAACCAACACGTCAAGTCAGCTAGGGAGGCAAAAATCATTGCAGCTGCTCTTACCATCATAAAACAGCTTACAGTGCATACAGTGATTCCTTGCCTGTTTTTCCCCTTCAATTGTACCTGAGGAACAGCAAAAGGCTTAGCCCCTCAAAACCTGAAGACAAAAAAGACACATTGCTGTTGAACATAGTTGAAGACAAATATTAATTTCTTTCAGTAAAACTGTATAGTAGAGTGACTACTTGCCTGATATTTTACACCAGGGATGAAAAATGGGCAGCCCAGGGGACACATGCGGACCCTCCAGCACCTCAGTAGGCCTCCAGTCAGTGTCAAATATGAAAATATATATTAACAAGGAAACATGACAACATCTGCCAGGAAAAATTGCAACATTTTCAAGCAAATAGAGCTGTAATTTGCTACAATTGTTTAGCTAACAATTTCCCATGCTTTACAAAGTGTGATCATACTAAACTTCATGCTTAAATACCAATAAAGCTCTGTTACATTAAAAAGTAGCTTAACATGGGGTTTATTCTGGGGTTAACTATTAAATTAAGTAGTACCTCCTGCTTTTAAGCCAAAGGTTACAAATCTTTTTTGATACCTCTGTATGAAACCACATTAGTTCTGTTGTTGAATTATTAGTAACTGTAATTGTGAAATAAAGGACAGTAAAATTCCTACAATTCAACCCGCATCATAACCAAAGTTGCCCATTCCTGTTTTAGGGAAATAAAACATCTATTCATTGCAGTTAGAAGGTTTTCACTTTTCTTTCTTGTTAATTATGGTAAATATAATTACAGAAACCTCAGAGCAGGCAGAGACTTGCACCCTATGAGTTTTTTTTAGTTTGGGAAACATTGGTGTATTGAATCACATCTTGCTGTACTTTCAGCTCAGTGTTCGTTGAGTTTGTTTTCCCGTCAACAATAGAACATATTAATTCCAAGTGTTAAGCTCATGAGGAGTGATTCTCCTACTTAGTGAGACATTACGAAGACACCTACATGCAGTTCTTCTCCGTAGGCAGAGGGGACATAACGGACTGAGCTGTTTTCCTCACAGCAGACACTTCAGGCCTTCATGTCCAGATCTTCAGTTGGACAGGAAGCTGTTGTTGCTGTGAGCAGTTTTTCTCTAAAAATTTGGAGCTTCACCCTTGTCATGTGTCTCATGTATGAAGACAGCCCTGTAATAATCAGGGTGCTGTGTGTAGTGAGGGGTGCTGCGTCAACACTTACTTAGTTTGCTCTCACTGTGCAGAACTGTGAACAAACTCTAACAGAAAAAGATACTGTAGCATGATAGTGTAGGCCTTACTCTTCTGCCATTGTCAAAGAAAAGGTATCACCTCACTTTGTTTGGCATTTGCTGAACAGCAAAACCACTTATTGTGAATAATATAACTCACTTCCATTGTAAGAAGTATTTATTTTGTAAGTTTTAATCCATTGTCCACATCATTGCAGAACTTGAGAAGTTAAAATATTAAGTGAATGCTATACTTAGATGACTCTTTGTCACAGTGGAGAACTCCAGATTAGGAGTAAGAGGGGATTTCTGCCTAGAGAATGGCTGTCAAAATGCCAACCTTTTGTCAGAACTTGGCACATCTTTGATATCAGAACTGAAAGCAACCTATTGGACAAAGTTTTAGTGGCATTACCCATTCCCTTTCTGAATTCAAACCTTTTTTGCCCCATCAGTGGCTGTTTCTATATTAAAAGCCCAGTCTCAATCTTTTTGTTATTCCAAAAATGGATGGAGATGGAAGCATGGTAGCATCTTGATAAACAACTATGCCTGCAACTGGCTTGCAGTTTTATGCATCAGTCTTGCCCCTGACCATACACAACTGGCATCCAGCTCAAAACCCAAATTTACAAGTTATAGAAGTTACCCCTGCATGGTGTGATCCTGAGAGTCATCAACTTTCGTTAGCAAATTAAATCTGGATCAAGCTTTAAACATTTTCTGCTCTTTAATGCTGCATTTTAACAAAGGGTGTGTGCAACCTCTGGCGCTCCTGTAGTCAGGCTCAAATGGACACTCAAGGACACTCAAGTTTTTCACCACTAAAGATCAAGTCTTGGTTAAAACTAAAGGTGCATCAGTCCATTGAAAGCCACTCACAATTGGATGATATCATTCAGAATACATGATTGACAGATCAAAATGTATGTTTTCATAGCAATATGGAATAATAACGTTAGCTGCATAAAGTCACTGACTTAATGTTACTTAACATATTACCTTTTATCTGTTAGACTACTTTTTCCTTACTGAAGCTTATGGTATTTTCCATCAACACTGTTACTGCAACAAGGGATTTGGGAATTATGTCACATCTCAGCAAGATGTTACAGTTACAAGCTGGTAAAGTCAGGGTAGCTGAAGGATGTCCAACTTCAAAATGGGAAAAAACTACAAAAAAAGGGCATTTAAACTGACAATATGTAATTTAGTACTCGGACTATCCCAGCTCAACAGGAACACACTGATGCATAGCTCCTTAAATGTTTATGTGGGCTTTTAAATTAACATTCAAACCAGTTGTGAACATAACACACATAACATGATTGGTATCACTGTTGAATGGTCTCACTAACAGGTGATCAGCTACTAGCAACAAAGAACTCTGATCAGGGCATCTTTATTAAGAACCATAGTTCTATGGAAAAAAAAAACACTGTCTTTGCTGTTGCCATTTGAAGTAAGCTTTTCATCATCTATTTTCTGTATTAAGTTGCAGCTCTTTAATTTGAACAAATCCTGCAGCATCTGTTGGACATTTATATGCAAAGAATTGGTTGGCACAACAGTATATGTTGGGAAATTCAAAATCACAGGTAAATTTTGGCTCAAATAAAACCTCCATGATGCCTGACACTGCTGTGTTCATTTTTTAGGACAAAGCCGCGTACTGAACGGTTTCACCCACATACTTTAAAACTGTCACTGAATAGAAACCATTGAATAAACCCTGAGTGGGTTTTAAGAAGTCATTCAAAAATACAACACAGATATTCTTAAAATAAAAAAGAGCTCCTTCAAGTTTTTTAGCAATAGCTACCAAACATTTGTGGTTATAAGGCCTTTTTTTGCTTACAGGTACGTTTAAGAATAAGATGGATACATCCTCCTTCACAGCAGCAGGAGACGCTCTTTTGAATGGGGGCAAGGATGATGAAGTGTGAGTATTCTGGTATTCATCAAATCATTATATTATCCTACTAAAATGCATCCACTAATACTCAAACCAAGATCATGCCCCCTTATTCTCTACAGTTGGTTAAAGTGTCTCTTGTCTGTTATGTTTAACTTAATGATTTGCAATATTTCTTTGACAACACAATATATTTTCTAAAAGTTATTTCTCAACTGTCCCCCACGCCTTGAAAGAAAATAAAGTAAGTAAGACTTGGAGGAAGGGTACTCTGTGGTCATGTCTGATTTGTTTTGTTTGCTCCCTCCAGCTCTGTGAAGAAGGAGAAGATTGGACAGAACTTGTTGCAGTGGACTGTGGCAGATGTGGCCAGTTATTTCTCAGCTGCAGGCTTTCCAGAGCAGGCTGTGGCCTTTCGAACACAGGTCAGTGCGCTACCACATAACTGCCACAGAGGGCACCACCTAATCATTTCAAACCTCACATATTACATTAATGCTGAAGGCCTGCTGTAGTGAATACTGACATTGTGATTCACTTTATTTGAGACTTTCCTGAAGCCCCAAACAGCACCAAAAATAGTTCAAAATTTTAATCAGTGATTTGCTCCATCTCGAGGTCCATTTGCAAAGCACATATTGCTAATAACGGTGTGAATATGCAACAAAGTTGTCCTTCAGTTTGCTATTGGTTTGCACATTAATGTGTAAAGATAGATACTTTATTGACGGACTCGAAGTCCATAAACAAACCACAAATGCAAATACAATTAAAGAGGCTCTTTGAACCTATAAAACATTAGTAAGCTATACTTAAGGAAGCTATACTTTCATGTTGGTAGACCATAATTTTGTACACATAAAGTTGATGAGGGGGAACTTTAAAAATGTTACTCCTTTAAATGCACAGTATGTAAATTCTGCTATCATGGACCACTCTATCAAAACCGTGACAAATAATGGCATCTGTGCACTAATTGCTAGGCATTTTTTTCATGGAGTAATTTGAATTAAAGAGGAAGAAAAGTTGTCTGAAAGTGACCTTTCTGGTTTGCACCCTAGGTAAGTCAGAATGCATTGTGGGATTGCTCTTAGGGCAGTTAACTAGTAGGGTCACTTCTAACTTTTCTTGCTCTTTATAAAAACATTAATCCATGATGCAAGAGCTCTCAATTTAAAACAAATACACAGCGGAGGTAGGCAGAACTTCTCTCCTTGAAAACTTGACTTTGAAATGAGCTGCTGGGCCATACTACTTCCAGGGTGAGGAGACGGTGGGTAGGGGGAATGGCATTGTGTGTAAATGACAAAAAGCATCCATGATGGCCCCAAGACCCCTGATCCACCAGCACAAAACATGAATAAAATGACATCATGGAACAGTAGCTTTCCGTAGCAGTGTCTGCTTCATTTTGGTTCAGGCTTTGGGGTAACATCCAGTGTTTCCATAGTAACAACAAACTTCAGGTTCAAGCTAAATTTGAGAGAAAATTTTTGAAATCATTATTTTCTAGTTTCCAAAAGTGTTGGGGATATTTGAAGTAGAAGTGAGTAATAGCAGGAATCTGGTGACACAGGAGTGACAAAATGATGACAACATAGTAGTAGTATGACACTGTATACATTATTCAGATAATTTGTTTTCAAGTCAAGCAGATTGTTGTTTCCTTTATCAGTGAGAAGAATTTGCATGTCTCTTTCAAAATGAGCACATGGTCTTTCTTGGGGGACACTTCTCTGCACATTAACTACATATTGCTTTCAGTGGCAGTGGTTGTGAATTAGAGGCTATTTGCAATTAGACCAATGTACAAAGATGAGGTGCAACTTTTCCTCATCATGACTACATGATGGCTCATCAATATGCCCACAATCAGCACAGGGGCACCCAGACACTGTCTGCTCTGCAGTGCTGTTCTGTGAGCTTTTTACCATTTGTTTTAAGATACAAAGTCTTTCCACTATCAATTTTGTAAATCAAATGATTTTTTTCACACAAAAATAAGACATTTAGTTGCAAACTTGGTTAAGACCTTTAATCACCAGTTAAGTAGAGTGCCTTTTACAAAACTCAAAACCAGTGGAGTTGGTACGTCGTGTAAATTGTAAATAAAAACAGAATACAATGATTTGCAAATCCCTTTCAACCTATATTCAGTTTAATACAGCAAAGACAAGATACTTAACGTTCGAACTGGTAAACTGTGTTATTTTTTGCAAATATTAGCTCATTTGGAATTTGATGCCTGCAACATGTTTCAAAAAAACTGGCACAAGTGGCAAAAAAAGACTGAGAAAGTTGAGGAATGCTCATCAAACACTTATTTGGAACATCCCACAGGTGAACAGGCTAATTGGGAACAGGTAGGTGCCATGATTGGGTATAAACCGGCATCACTGTGTAAAGGATATCACCACATGGGCTCAGGAACACTTCAGAAAGCCACTGTCAGTAACTACAGTTCGTGGCTACATCTGTAAGTCCAAGTTAAAACTCTACTATGCAAAGCCAAAGCCATTTATCAACAACACCCAGAACACACACTCGGCCCACCCAACACCATGGACTGATGTGCAAAAGACTGATGCAAAGTGGGAGTGTCTGTTCTGATCCACATTTTCAAATTGTTTTTGGAAAAATGTGTTCGTCGTGTCCAACCAAGAAGAAAGAAAAAGAAGAAAAAGAAACATCTGTGATGGTATGGGGGTGTATTAGTGCCCATGGCATGGGTAACTTACACATCTGTGAAGACACCATTAAAGCTGAAAAGTACATACAGGTTTTGGAGCAACATATGTTGCCATCCAAGCAACATCTTTTTCATGGACACCTCTGCTTATTTCAGCAAGACAGTGCCAAGCCACATTCTGCACGTGTTACAACAGCGTGGCTTCGTAGTAAAAGAGTGCGGGTACTAGACTGGCCTGCCTGTAGTCCAGACCTGTAGAAGGCAAACAGTCTTGAAGAATGGGAAAGAATTCCACCCAAAAAGCTTCAAAAATTGGTCTCCTCAGTTCCCAAACGTTTACTGAGTGTTGTTAAAAGGAAATGCGATGTAACACAGCGATGAAAATGCCCCTGTGCCAACTTTTTTGCAATGTGTTGCAGCCATTAAATTCTAAGTTGATGATTATATACCAAAGAAAATAAAGTTTCTCAGTTCCAACATTAAATATCTTGTCTTTGCAGTGTATTCAATTGAATATAAATTGAAAAGGATTTGCAAATCATTGTATTCTGTTTTTATTTACGATTTACACAACATGCCGACTTTACTGGTTTTGGGTTTTCTAAGAATGCCTCACAGTAGCACACTAAAACTAATCCCCAATGGCCATAGACCTGGTATGTACATAAGGACACTACATTTTTGGCTGTCATATATCATTGTTATTCTGCTTTAATTAGGACTGTTGGCCTCATTTCAGACACCTATAATGCTTTCTTATCACTAGAGCAAATTGGCATGATCCATGTAAATTCAAGATGACTGAAATCCTTACTAAAATGGTTTGTAAGCAGTCCTGATACAAACTTGAGGCCAACTAACCTCCTCAGATGTTATGATTTGAATTTGCTCATTCATATTTTTCACTGGGTATGACAGCCGAACTACACTAATTTTGTCAATGGCATAGTAACATGTTGAAAACACAGATTTTAAAATGGAGTCCTTGTTTAAGTATGCTAGAACTTTATCAGTGTCAAAAAAAATCCAACAAATGTTTCTGTCAGAACCAACAGGACAAACTGACTGACTCCAAACTTTGGCTGAAATGTCTTTTTTTATTTTAAGGACCGTGGGTGGGGATTTCCTGAGTTTTGTGTGTGTTTTGTGTGTGTGTTAGGTAGAAAGTTTCAGAAAAACCTTTAACATAATACCCAAGGAAATGTAATAATAATGATGACTTTATGTAACCAGGAAAAACCTTAGATTGAGATGATGGATCTTATTTACAAGTATCCTGGCCAAGGCAGGCAACAGTGTATATTTTAAATTTACAAACTTAAAAAGGTAACAACAGAAATACCAACACCGAAGAACAGCTTGGCAGTCAAAGCATCTAAAACCTGCTTCATCTTCCTCTAATGCTTTCAGTCTGGCCAGAGGCCAGATCCTCAAGCCTTAAACTTTTCTGCAGCAGATTCCAGTTTGCAGGAGCAGTGTATCTGAAACTTATTTTACCCAATTCAAGACTATGGCGCCTGACAACAAAAGTAAGTTTTGTGACTGAGTCACAAAACAATTTGTTCACTCATTAATATCTATCTAGTTCAGTTCTCCTGGAAATTCTGGTGCTTGGCCTTGTTGTCATTTTCAGAATAACAAGGGTAAAATGAAAACACCAGTTTATGCTTACTTCCTGAAAAAAAAGACTTCCCTTACTGACTGACAACATTATATTTTGACTGTCTGCACTCAAAGATACCAATTTTCATTGGCTTGCTTCAGAGATACCAGCAGTAACATGTGTTTGGAGATTTTACAGCCAAAAAAAACTCATTTACAGTATCGTTAAAAAAAACAGCAGTAGTCTGAATTGTTCAGGTATATACCTCCACCAAAAAGATTAGGATTTTGCCAGCATACGATTGTTTGTAAGTTTGTTTGTAAGCAAGATTACGTACAAGCTACTGGAAAGACTTTGCTGACATTTTCAGGAGATGTTGACAATGCCCCAACTTAAAAATGATTATACAGTATGTTGGTGATGATATCTGCAATTTGCTCAGTAACTGTCTAACTAATAATGATATCAACATGATTCTAAGGGCCAGGTGTGGGTTTTAGGCTGAAGGAATCTTTTTATGGTGTTAACTTTGTCAAGGAACTATGTGAGGTTTGTGCTTTGTAGTATAGTTCTGTCACTGTTGGGCTAAAAGGGTGAATTCATTATTTCAAAGGCTACAAAGCCTGCACTGTCTGCAGTACTATATTCACAGAGTCCTGCTACCTTGAAATATCAGAGAAATTGAAGTATTGAAAACAAATGAAGGATTAGCATGAACAACACAGTGATGTGCATTTACTTTCTCTCCTAAACAGGAAATTGATGGGAAGTCCCTTCTCCTAATGCAGCGCAGTGATGTGTTGACTGGTTTGTCCATCCGACTCGGTCCTGCCCTAAAAATCTACGAGCGCCATGTGAAGGTGCTGCAGAGGACCCACTTCCTGGAATTCGAAGACCTCTGAAGCGATGTCACACAATGCAGACGGACAGACTAACAATGCTGCAGTGACCCAAATGTGCATGCGGTGCCCTTTCCCATCTGGATCCTGCCACCCACCTTCATACACAGACTATGTAGAGGGTGAGTGGAGGGGGAAGGCTGCGGTGGAATCAGCTTTCACTGTGAGAATGACCAGATACTGAAAGACACTCATCCTACCTCTCATTACAGTCTTTCGTATTCAGATGGTTTTCATTTCACCCATGTGACTATTCCATTGTCAAAGACAAAGACAGCTGTGTTAGTTGTATGTTTTAAAATTGAGGACCAATGACCTTAAAACACTTATGAGTGGTTGATAAGGAAGATATTGAAGGGGATGGAGCTTGCACATTTTTTCTATCAGTGGGCTATGCCAACAGAGATGTGATTGCACACAGCTGGAGCAATTTATGCAAAAGTTTTGGGTCCAATTAGAATGTTGGTTATCCCTGTATCTATATTTCCTCTCCATATCCTTGTTTTGTCTACTATGGTACCAACACTTCATCCAAATCACTGTTGTAGTCACACAGATAAACATAAAGCACATTAAATGAGCTTTCTCCTTCTCTCAAGTGAGATTAAATGCAATTTCATCAAAGTGCTATTGGGGTCAGACTGCAAAGCTGCATTTAAAGTCACTAAATAGCCTGATCCCCGACTTGTCATGTCACCAGTAGCTGCTGATGTTGACAGGGGTGTCCCGATACAACTATTTCACCCCCGATACAATACCGATATTGCAGCCTTGAGTATTGGCCGATACCGATATCAATCCGATACGATATCAGCAGGGATCATACAGACTTTTATTACCTATTTTGTAGTATGGACAGTAAGAAAAGGCTTGATCAGGTCAGATTACTCAAACAGAGGACAGTAGTCAGCAATAGTAAGTATGAGAAAAACTGACCTATTTGTTATTAACCAATAGGTTAAATAAATTTTATCTTTAAACATAAGAATATAGTGCAATTAAAACAACATGAATAAAAAATATTAGAAGACCCTGAAAAGTGACCTCAATAAATCAAACAAAAACATATTTCACCAATTGCAAAATAACCACAGTGTTGAACTTAAACATAAGCATATTCTACAACTGAATAAAATAAAAATAAATATATTAGAATGGACTGCTTGTATCGGAGTGCTGATATCGGAGATTTAGGATGCAGGCCGATATAATCCGATATTTGTTTTTTTGACCGATATCCGATATCAATATCGGATCGGGACATCCCTAGATGTTGAGTTATTTCTTCATTGTCTGTGAGATATATGCTATTCTATCTCATACGACCTGCTGGCAAGGCAACATGTTGCATTCCTCCTTTTTTTCCTTTTTAGATTTGACTGTGGTCCAACTTAATATTCTGCAGATAGGTGTAATCTGGACATCTGCTGCCTAACAAAATTTACTGTCATTCATAGGCAAAAAATGTAATAAACTTGGGATACATTAACTGTTATAGTGAATATGCTATTTTAAATTCAATAGTGCTGCTCAGTGCCTGTTTACAGAGCAGCTTTCTTGTTCAAATGCAATATTATATGTCATTATTCATGTCTGAGTTGCCCTGTGTTAATTTGTGTTTCAATGTTAGTTGGCTTCTTGGATTTGAACATTCCATGATGTAGTCAGCATCTTCAATGTATATCTTCTCATTTTTAACTTTTGAACTTCTTCCAGAGTCACAAATAAAGTTTGTGTCTCCACGTTCAATTGCCTTTGTTGTTTAGCTCATTAACAGTCTGGAACATTCTGTCCTATTTGGTGCATGTTTGTTTTTAAGTGAAATTTCCTATGGATAACCCAATTGGCATCTTATTTGTCAGAAATGTGCATTTAGAATGTGGAGATCTATTATATCCAGTATATGTACAAATCTACTGATGCACAGATGTAAAAATCTGAGGTTGAATTTAATGCTTTTAAGACCCTTTTCAAGACCCTCTTTATACATTGTAAGACCCTAATGCCTCTTTCATTTCTAGCTGGTTACATGGGCAACACACTTGCTATGCTTCATATTATTACTTTTAGCTCTTTGTGCATTAAATATATTAGAAGCACCATATCCCAAGGAAGAGGATGAAGTGGCCTTTGATCTCTTGTCATTTTATAAATAAGATTTATGAATATATTTTTAAGGTACTTAGTAGTTACTCAGTTTATCATTTAAAATATTTTTCCAGACCATGAAGAAGCCTTACATAAAAGGCATTTAGTTCTGTGTAATTAAGATTACCATCTACTGAGGCCAAAAGCCACTCGACAGAACTCATTATGTCTGATTTTAGATCTTGTGCTGAATTAAAAAAAATATATATTATATTTCCTTTTGTTTGCAGGCCATGCACAGTCTTCAGTTTGTAAAATCTACTACATGGAAAGCTCTCCCGGAAGATAGTACAAAATGTAAAAAAACAAAACTTAAATCTAAGGACAAAATGTCCATTTTTTTATGATATTCAAGAACCCTTTGAGGTATTTACTCCAAACTTTGCACAACTGCCACCACTGACTCGATGAAGAAGTAATATGTGGAGAAAATAGGTCAAAATGTAAAGGCTTGCTTGTAACCATGACAACTCAACAAACCTTGGTGGTGTTTTCTTGAAACCTGGCACAAATTTCCAAGCTAACTCATGAAAGTATTGATTAGATTTGCGGGAAATAGTCAAAAGTCAAAGTCAAGAAGTTCCATGTTTGACCCTTCCTTTTTCATGTAATATCTCAAAAACACTTTCAGGAGTACTTAGCACAAATGTGTTCTAGAATAAAGGATCAACTATGTACATTTTGGGAATCATAGGTTAAAAATCAAAGGTAAGTAGTTGTGTTTATCTATTGCAAGTGAATACAATATCTCAAAAACGCATTCAGAAGTTTTTTTTCAAACTTTGCTCAAACATCCACTCTAATGCAAGGATGAACTGATTTGGTTTTGAAGGTAGTAAGTGAAAGGTCAGGGTCAATTGGCCCTTTTTTATCCCAAGATTATCAAAAACAAGGGAATTTCTCTGAGGGCTTGCACTACGGTGGCCCTTAAGGCCAATAGGAATAACATTTCAAAAAATGCAAAAACATTCCACAAAATACAAACACATTTTATTAAACACAAAAACATTAAGGAAAACACAAATACATTTCACAAGACACAAAAACATTTTACAAAACACCAAAGAATTTCACAAAGCTTTTCAGGGATCATGAATTACATTTCAAGAAACCGAAAAGGGTTGGACCATGCTACTTGTCTCCAACTGGGCTGACACATGGTTTGGTATCCAAAAAGTAGTCCTAGTCCCAGCAGCTCTGATGATGTTGCCCTCCTAACGGTCATCAAAGAAGAATATCCATCCCTTCTCTGTAGTCCAAGGCCCTTTAACGTGATTTAAGGGTTCCAATAGCCTATGTCATGATATGTGGAGAGCATTTCTAGAATCACACTACGTGTGTCCCTTGGTAAAGTCTAGCTCTATCAAAGCAAGTTTGCACTGGCTTTGCTGTAGCAGTATCCAGTGTAAACATGAAAGGATATTAGAGTGATGACTGATGTGCTTCAGTTAAGCCAATCAGAGACAAATAGCAGGGTCCCACCCTTTTCGGTTTCTTGAAATGCATTTCATGACCCCTGAAATGTTTTTGTGTTTTGTGAAATGTCTTTGTATTTTATAAGATGTTGTTGACTTTTTGAACTGTTTATTCCCATTAGCCTTCAGAGCCACCGGATGACACAACACAATACATATATAAATACATACATAAACAATAAAATAAATCACCAACATTGACTAAGCTGAGAAATAATGACATGACCCCGGTAATTACTCTTTTGGCATTTTCCTTTAAAACCTTTTTTCCATTTAAATTTCAGAGGCACATCAATACATTTCTGGCATGAAAGAGCTAATGTTCTAAGGAATATACTTGTTTTGTTCCATGGAAACTAGGCAGGACTTTAGCTGGTCAAGATATCAATTCAGTGAGAGTGGAAAATACAAATAAATACAATATGTGATCATTTGATTGCTATTTTCTGATGTTTCCACTGTTGGGAAGTGTGACTTCTTTTATACAAGTTTAAATTTACACAGAAAGTCAGCATTTAAGTCTGAATTTCCCCCAGGATCAATATAGTATCTGTCTTTCTACCTACCTATATATACTTAGCCTATCTATCTATCTATCGATCTATCTATCTATCTATCTATCTATCTATCTATCTATCTATCTATCTATCTATCTATCTAGCCGAAAAAAGCCTCAACTTGAGGTATTTTCATTGAAATTCGTTAGAGTATTGTGGCAGGAGCACGAGCGATGCCGTAGTCATGGTTACCGTACAATTATGAAATTTGCTCTCCTCAGAAGTTTACCGGGAGAATTTAGTGGGTTTTGTCTTTGACGAGATTTATGTCACATGTAGGTGGCAGATGATACATCTATGTGGTATAATTTAATGTACAAACCTTAAACCAGTGAAGTTGGCACGTTGTGTAAATTGTAAATAAAAACAGAATACAATGATTTGCAAATCCTTTTCAACCTATATTCAATTGAATACACAGCAAAGACAAGATACTTAATGTTCAAACTGGTAAACTTTTAAACTATTTTTTGTAAATATAAGCTCATTTGGAATTTGATGCCTGCAACATGTTTCAAAAGTTGATAAAAATAAAAAGATTGGCACGCACATCCTATGTGGGGTGCTGGATCCAAACAATTGTAGACATGAAAATGAGTAAAGCGATATGCACACCCAAAAATAGCTCCCAAAATTGTTTATTAGAAAGTGACGTTTTCGAGCAGAACCGCTCTTCCTCAGACTGAGGAAGAGCGGTTCTTCACTGGTTTTGGGTTTGTAAGGTAAGACGATAGTCTAAGGACTGAAGTTCTCGAAGTTTGAGCTAAGGCTAACAACAGGGTCTAGCTGCTACGTCATACTGTGGCTTGATGTGATTGGTCTGTGAAGCGTGCAAGCGCGAAATGTTCTCTAATCACCAGCTGCTCTGGTATTTTAAGGTTCTGCCCTCTGAATATACCAAAACATAATTAGATTAAAAATTAGATCAACACGGTTAAAAAACATAACGCATTACTTGCGACTGTAATTAATTAATCGTGATTAAATTTATAAATAGGCTGAATAAAAAACAATTATTAGCTTTAGATAAAAGTAAAAATAATTAATGGAATTTTATGGCTCTCCTCTGCTGAATCCACTTAGGAACACATTGTGCTAAATCTGACTCTTTTAATGTGACACGAGTATCAAAGTAGCATTTATAAGAGTTATGTAGGCACAAAAAATGGCTTCAGTGTGTTAGTGTCACCTTGAGAGGATGCTGAGACAAAATGATGGCCCAAGACCAAAACTGCAGATTATGATACAGCTCAACACTTCTTCCAATTACCAAAACATTTAAGCTTCATGATGCTTTTAAAGACCCCAAGTACACAAAACTGATGGTAAAATTCCTCACTTAAGTCCCAGTGTTCATCTGAGCAGATTACAGAAATAATTCCTAATCCACCATCCATTTCTGTCTGCACAACTCTTCAGACTGATAACAAGGTGATAAGTGGAAAAAACTGCACAATAATTATAATGCACAAACACTTTTATTAGATAAACAAAGCACTTACAATAGTTTGTCAATGGAAACATTGGATTTTTAACAATCTCTTGAACTTTTAATTGCCTTGTGTTTATTTTTACAGTCTGATGTCAGGCATACTTAACAAATTTCAGATTTTCCAAATGATTTTTCTCTTTACATGCACCATAAATATATTTGATCCATATCAGAAAATAGGAATCTGCATATCATTTTTAAGCCACAGGCTAACATTTAAAAGGCCCAGTTGAGTACGATATGCAATTTAGTTTATTGGCCTCCAAGCTTTTGATTCACGGGGTTTGTGTCCAGAAAGTTTCAAAGGTCAGGGTATATTATAAAACTAAAAAACATTTTCTTCTAAAACCTCTTTTGATAGTACCAAAATAACATCTTCTTACTGTTAATGATCACACACATAAAATTAAGACTTTGTTGGATCAAACTCTGAAGGCCTCATTGCCTTAACAGACCTGGGTTCACCAGACTCTCACAGTAACTGCCTCTCTTTGTTAAGGAGTGACATGAGAAAATGTTACATGGAGTCCTTTCAACCAAAATCCATCCATGCAGTTAACCTTAGCACATTCTTTCTGACATCCAGAACACATAGAGACCCCCTTAATCAGGTCTTAATCAGCAATTGGACTGGATGTGTGAAGCAGCTGCTGTTTTCTGTGCCAGGCTCTACAGGATGAAGGGGAGGATGGAGGAGCGCAGGGTTGGATAATCCCTAAACTCCTTCAAGTAGCTGCGGTGTTTGCCTTTGGCCCACACAGTCATCTGGATGAAGGCCACAAGGGTGAAGAAAGCCACAGGCACACACTGGGTCATCACTGTGAAGCCCATCCAGGAGCCCAGCTGTGAGCAAGAAGTTTGCAGACACACACAAATACACACATGCACACACAGGAACACAAACAAGGCATTGAGATTGATTGTACATGGGCAGACACAGACCAGTAGATGGCAGCAGTTATGTATCTAATACTAGTAATCAAGGCCAGAGAATCAGCAGCACATCATGTCTAATATACTGTGACCACAATTTAAAAAAAAAGGTTTTAAGCCCTGATTGATTGATAAACTGATTTAGTTTTTATTTCAAACTATCCAAAATCATTTGATCGCAAGATTGCATATTGCACTAGCCCTTAATTCAGTTTGCTTGTCCAAGAAGGAGTAGGAAGATGATTACAGTTATTCAACCGTACCGCTTCTCCAAATGTCATTGAATATTATCAATTCAGCTCCCTTGTGATACTGAAATCCATTCAATTGAGAATGGTTCTGTCTTGCATGGAACAAAACATGTAACAAAGAGATTGTTCAAAACAAACATCTTGAGAGAGTACATCATTACAAAGGCCCTGATAACCGTGCATGCTTATGCAATATTTTGTGATGTCTTTGTGATGGCAACAGCTGATGCTAGAGGCATTATGTTTAGAAGTTGTTCCACTGTATGTTTATACTTGCTGGAGATTAATGAATTATATTTTGGAGTTCATAGGTCAAAAGGACAAGGTCATGGTGTCTCATGTTCCACCTTTGCCTGTGGTTTCTCAAAAACTCGTAGGGGCCACTTCACACCGGGTATAGTTTTGTCAGATTCTGGCAGTGTGTGCCACTTTCCAATTCGGTGAGCAAGTTAGAGCTTTCAGACCAACAGCCACATGCACATCTCCACTAATAAGCTAGAGAATTTGTACCTTTCCAAAAAGCAGACAGAAAATGAAAACTAAAGGATCATATTTACCCTAATCCAGTCGGTATGAAAGTTGACAGTGGTACAATATGTTACAAAAAGGATGTAAAAACTGCTCATTACTTCTCCTGTCTGTCTCTCAAAGTTAAAACTCAGTTTTGCCACATCTAGAGAAACTTCTCTAATTCATTCAAATTGATTTCATTCTGCAGGTAAGTCATTCAATGAACCAGGTCCCTTGTTGGGGGATTAAATGTGGTGCGTCCTTAACTTAACATAGATACTTATTGAGGTAAAGTTTATGGGGAAATAAAGCTGTGAAAGAACGAAGATAGACACACAATGTAGGACACACACACACACCTACATTTGCAAAAGAAAAGTGATTCAGAATTCTTTTTTCACATAAAATGCTAAAAAATATAGTGATTATGCTAAAAAAAATACTAATGCTGCTGCCATGGGTATTAAATTTAACTAAAGATCATTTCAACAACTGACCTAATGGCAATTAGCAGCATAGAAAACTTTCTGGCGTGAAGTGGTCAAGTACATACTGCCAAATTTTTTCAAGTGAACTCAACTGTCAGCTATTTTTGCCACTCTATGGGTCTTGCACTCACTGCACACTGCATTGAAGAAAAATTAGTATGTTTTGTCAGTTAGTTTGACACGGATTAGTTTCTGGGTACCTTTTCCTATATTTGACAGTGGAAATGTCTGCTGACTGGGACTGAACCAAACTGCTTGATGGAAATGCAGCTTTAGTGCCTCTGTACATTAAAGACATCTTGCAATTTATGAATTTTTTTCCAGGCACACATTCTTAACCTATAAAATACACATTCTATATAATTGCAGTTGATTTTGAAGTTAAAAGTGGACAGTTTTTAAGATTTCAAACTTTCTTTGTACTATTAGTTTTCCTTGTTGAGCTGTGTTGGAGCAGGATTATAATGATAACCTTACAATGACTTAAATAGAGGATTTACCATTAAGAGAAGATGACTGGGATATCCCCTCTCTTTTTGAATATGTAAGACTGCTTTAGCCTAAAACAACCTTGGATAAGATTTGGAATTCATTTGCACAAGATTAGGATTATGCGTTTTACCTTGCATTATATTAAGATGGACTTTCTTAATGTCTTAGAATCCTGAAACCTGCCTAAGGTTGCATTGGTGCTTAAGTATTGTTTAAAGACAACCTTATACAGTGGAGATGCAACCTTTATAAGGACATATATGTAAACCTTTTATAAATGCTTTATTTTCTTTGGCAATTCACAAATTGCCCCATTATACATACTAAACTGACTTTGAGGGCTGTTTTCATACACTATAAGCACATTTCAGAAGACATCGTGGTTAATTTTATGAATAAAGATTAAGTTAGTGTGGATCTGCTCTCCTTACCTCATATGTGTAGTTTGGACAAGAGACCAGCCAAAAGATCCAAGTGAAGGGGTTTTTCGTGGGGTAGGGAATCCTCTTGGACTTTGAACCTGAGATTAAGTGTAAACACAAATGAAATATCTTACTGCTTTTTTGTAATGGATCAAACTGGCCAAGTTTGTAATGAAAGGAATCACTCACCTGGTAGTTTGAGGTTACGAAGAGCTACATGGATGGAGAAATTTCCTACTTGACAGAACTGTGGACAGAAAACAAACAAGGAAAATGAAATAGTGTCCAAACATTGCCAATTAATTGTGCAAATTAGACAGTGTAAAGAGAATTGCATGGATTCACTGTTACTTAATTTTGGTGGTGAAATTACTCTTGTGTAATTTGATTTTCTTTGGTCTGTGGTGTTGTGATGTTGCCAACCTAATTCTTGGACAGAAACTATTCTCTCTGTTGGTTGAAAATACTGCAGGCATATTCCTACTGGCTGTCTTAATTTCTTGGATAGGTTGGTATTATATGGCAAAATAAATACAACCTTAAAAATGTACTGAACACTGTCAAGATTATCAAGTAGTTTATCAATGTTCAGACAGGCACCTAAATCTGCAAGGAAACCCTTACTACATGCCATACAGTTTCCCCCACTTGTCTTTATTTTTGCAGATAAATAAAAAGGAATTCTTGTAGTTTTAAGTATATCTAGTTTGGTTTCAACAAAATGTGGGCAAAGCCTCATATTGGCCTTTGTCTGTGACCTCAAATGACCAAAACAGCCCCTGGCCAGACTACAACAATTTAGAGCCATGTGTAACTTACCAAGAAAATGTAAAGGCCTGCGTTCACCTGCTGCTGCCCATAATCTGTTCAATTGTCACAGAAAAAAGTGGATTAGGAAGGAGGTCAACTTTGGCTGATGGGTTGAAGAGAGAACTGTCGAATTCTGCACTCACACGGTGTGGTGTACAGAGGGTGGTTGATGTAGTACGCCATCCATGCTGCTGAGGCCCAGTAATAGCCACAGTTCTGCCATTGAAGGAGAGATGTAATAAGTCAATCATGGTATTGGTCTATGTGGGCCAACACATTAAATAATGATTCCCTGTAAACCCCAAACAAAGGTCAAATAATTCGGCATTCTCACTTTGAAAATGTTTCTCAGAGGCATGGTCCCATGAGAGATTCGATGGACAAACAGTGTCTCCAGAATCCTCTTGATGTAGTGGAAGGAGTGACACATACAGGCCAGACTGTAACAGGAATAAATGAACTTACATATTAGGCTGTGATTAATGAATTGTCCTGCTGCAGTCTGTCATACTTGGCTTTGCTTCAATGTCACTACAGGAATATGCCTCTGAAGTGTGTGTCGTGTTTAGTCTGCATCTGTTTAATGCCGGGACAATTTGATTCTCAGCAGTGTCATTACAATTAATCCTGGAAAATGTGTAAGCTGACACTCACTGTACGACCCAGTGCTTGCTACTGGTGAAGTCATATTTTGGAGAGTAAATGAAGGGTAGGCGGAAGTAGAACATTAAGTAGATGATCAGTGGGCCAACACACTCTGACAAAAAGACCTAAAGTGAGAAAAGAAAGCACAAATGGTTTGAGTGTGTTATTGAATTAAAGTTATTTTCAAAGAACGATATACAAAATTCGGCATGAAACATGGGTTAACATTAGGATACTTGAAAATAGTTCAGTAAGACAGCTTTATATCTTAATCAATGCAATGAAGATACAATATTACTCCTTTTACATGTCTTCAAGTCAAAGGAAGTTGGTGACATAAAGAAAGGAGTATAGAAACTTTTAATAGTTAAAGAAATAGCAACTTACTTACTTACACAAAACAAGTCAGGATCCATCTAATGTCAAAGTCAACTAATAAAGCTGAAAAAGTTGATTCTTATTTATGATTTGAAGTCAGTTGGAAAGCAAATATTAAGTTGTAATCACATTGAAATTAGATTGATGAAAAAAAAGAAGGAAAAAATCAAGTCCAGTTTCCAGAATGTATTTGAGAACACAGCTACTGAGTAACAGAAAGGGAGGGGATATGAAAGCCTCTTAGAGTTATGAGAATATAATAGACAAAAATTATAGTGTATATTATACACAATATAAATATACAAAGTACTTTAAGTTAGCAGTAGACAATGTGGCCTCAAAATTTGTCACAAAATATATAACTGTGGATCTGAATCATACTTTTTTTTATGCATGTGTGTATTCAATGGAGGCAAAAGTCACAGAGGTGTTAATAATTTGATATTTTGCTATCATCCTGCTATTGAAATTGAAATAAAAAGAGAAATACACTCCTCAGCACTTACTCATCCAAAGGGAGAGCATGAAACTGACTCCAGACTGATACTCCATCTGCACCCTCTCAGCACCCACAACAATTCAGAGTAACAATAATAGTATTCAACATGTGCTTGGTGAACAGACTAAGACAGCTTGTAATACCAGCTTTCCACAAATGATATGATCAAGTCGAGCGGCACAGCTGACACTGAAATGGATCCCTGAATCAGCACCTCTTGCAGAGCCCTGGCTCAGCATGTCTGACCAGTGACTACTGCTGGTGGTCTCTGTGGCCCCACCACCCTCAGCCTCATTAGGCTAAAGTCTGGCATGGTGCTTGAGGCTGTGCCAGGGTTGGTGAAGAGAGGGAATGTAGACACTGGGCGGGCAAGGGAGAGTAAGGAGGGACAGTGAAAGGCGAGCGAGAGGTCAGGGGGGATAAACACCTTTGGGAGAAATGAGGCCATGAGATTAGATGTCCTAGGACAGAGGACAGGCAGAGCAGGAGGCGAGAGAAAAACGAACCTCAGTGAACCACTTTTATCTGTCACTGTGGGCTGATATTTATATTCAAGTGTGAATGAGTGAGTGAGATGCTGTCTGTTTATATCTCTTGTAGACTGAAGGTAACTAATTACCTTTACTTATTTCACTTTAATGAAGAAGCTTTTTTAATGTCTTGAATTTTTTTCGGCATTTTCTATTGTACTCTACTTTCCCAATAGTATGCCATGCTGAATGGGGAAATAAAAGCCTCAGTGGATCAAAGCTTCCTATCTCCAGCATGAATATGGCTGCTGATGCTGAAGTCCACCCCCTGACTACCAGAGAACACTTTTTTGTTTTGATTCTATGAAGCTTTCAATAAGTTACATTACCAAATTAGACCCATATTACCTCCAACATTTGCTCTTCACTGATGTATTATTTTAATCCTTTCTGATTCCAAAGCAAGCCTTGTTTGGCTCGGGAGCTTTCTGATTTTAATAAACATCACATTCACAAGCTCAAGCTTTTTCTTGCCAAGATAAAGCCAGCTGATGGAGATTAAAAAGGACCATGTGAATTCCATAATTTCTTTCACTGGTTTGGGTTAACTCGGCAGATAACATCCTGTATGCTGGGTAATCTCAAATGTTTCAAAAATGTACTCAAAAGTAATTATCTGACTACAACATCTATCTGTTCAAGCATGTATTGCAATTTTGTCGGCAGTATCTTGCAATGGAGCTTCAACATGAGGGTTTGACTTTGTTGTAACAATATTTACAATATACCGGTATAACATCATGTTGTAACTACTTGTTTGAGAATTTCTTCATGAGACCTGATCAAATTTATCCTCATACATGCTATTTTGTGTAAACTATTGTTTATAAAAGAACAGTTAGAATTGCTTACACTGATGTCCTTACCCATTTTTTGGAATCATTTTAGCAAATCATGAACAACCATCCTTTTAAATATGCTACAATGCTTTAAAATGAAAAAATCTGACAATATCAGACACATTTAATTATTTTGGATTATGCATTAAAATCTCTTTTATGTCTATGCTCTTCACAATCCTTATTTTAAGTGTTTATCCATTACAGCATTCTAAAATCCCATGTACTTTTGGCCTTGGGAGCCATGAATGCTAAATGCTAACTCACTTTTGGACTGATTTCTGCACCACTATGTTAAGTGGGCAAAGATGGGTAACCACTAATTGGGTTTTTGGGATTAAACATGCAGATATTTGATAAATGGTTCTAAATGTTGTGTTGTAAATATGTAAATATGTGCACATTGACTTACAGTTCCCCATGTTAGCTGAGGTCCAAGATCACTGAAGTAAAAATGGGCTGTGGTTCCCACAGGAAGTGTCTGCAGGACTTCCTCATCCCTCAAACACTTGGCCTCTAAAACACAAACCAGTCAAACAGCAACCAAAATACATAAAAAAATAAACAAAAAAATCCAAACACTTAAACACTAATTAGTGAAGCAAATTCAATTAATGTATAAATAACTGTATGAAGCACATACTTGGGTCTAAACGCAGGGATTGTCTAGCTGGATACCACTTTGGATCTGTTCAAACAGAAAACAACGTAATTGTGAGCATGCTTGTTTGGGTTATTTATGAGCAAGTAAATAGAATAACATTTTTGTACACCTTAGAAATACTCACATGATTTTTGAAACAATGCCTTTATATCCAAAATGGTGGCAGTTGGCTCCACCTACAATCACAACAAAAGCATTCTCAACAGGAGCAGTCACGGTTATTTAGAGACCTTAGACAGAGACAGATTTTTGGGCCCATGAAGGCAAAGAAAAACAAACAAAAAAAAAAACAATCTTATTACCTTATACCTTAAATGTCCTCTGTCATATTCTTTACCAAAAGACAGGGACCACGGCCTAAATTGAACAATGATGACAATTTTTGGTCAAGTGGGTAAAACTGAAAAGGTCATGCTGTAGCAGCACCAACTTATTTAAGAAATGTGCATAATATGTGAATGCACAGTTGTTGACAAAATGGTGCCCAACAGAGCTGGACTGGCCAACTAACGCAGAGCATGACAGTGCTGAGTCTGTGGAGAAGAGGGCGTTAATGTCCCAGGAGCTCTTACAGAGGGTCTTACACAGACAGGTTTGAAAACTTAGGTGTCTGAACCCAAGTTATGGCATCTACACTCTAACAGTCCTCAAATATCAACATTCAAACCTGGGGTAAAGTTTGATAAGGCCCTTTAAAAACATAAACATTATTGACAATTAATTAAGATGTATTCTACATATATGATTTTAACTCATAATTACTTTGAGCCTTTTAGGTCTGCTGACCCACCAATCAGAGAGCACCCTCACAAAGCATTTATTGCTGTGCTATTCTTTTTAAACAAATTTTCACCCTGGCTTGGTCTGTTCAGTAAACCATAATAAGATTGTGACAGTAAAATACAATAATTCAACATGTTTAAAGGGTGTACATTGTATATCTGCAAGATTGTCTCAGAATGTCTACACTGGGAGTATATTTTTATCAGGTTTCTTGTACCAATAGTGAGTAACCAAAATGTTTTCCTGGACTCAGCTTAATGAATTACCAAACTGGCATGTACATGAAAGGAAATGAGTAAGATGTGCTGATACCATGGACATTTTGTTTTTTTCACAGAGATGCTTTATCATGTTCATGATCGACAATTCAATTCAAATATATTTAAAGGGCACACACACACACATACACACACACACACACACACATACATCTGTTTGGGTCTGTATGTATATATATATATATATATATATATATATATATATATATATATATATATATATATATATATAGATATGAGCTGCAACTATCGAGTATTTTTGGAATCGAGAACTCTGTCGATTATTTCTTCAAGTACTCGAGTACTCTAACAAAATATACTTATTTGTTTTTAAACAAATAAATCAATTGTATACAATGCAACATGTTAGGGCTTTCAAAATGAGCAACCAAATGCTGTTTATTCCTCAGAAAAGGGTTTTTATTGTAACAACTTTTAAACCAGTAATGGCTTAAAACAAGGCCAATACAATACTGATTTAAAAAGCAGTAATATAATTCTATATATATATATATATATATATATATATATATATATATATATATATATATATATATATATATATATATATATATATATATATATATATATATATATATATATATATATACATAGATATAGATATAGATATAGATATAGATATAGATATAGATAGATAGATAAATAGATATATATATATACATATAGATATATATACAGACCCTTTCCAAAAAAAATTGAATATCATGGAAAAGTTTATTTAATTCCATGATTCAATTAAATAACTCAAACTGTCATAGATTATAGATACAGGGACCACAATTTAAACAATTTCAAGTATTTAATTGTTTATTTTTACATAATTTGGGTTTCCAGCTCAGAAAGCCTACATAAACCGGCATTAAAAAAATTTGAATACTATGAATAAGTCACCATTTACTTTTCAGTTTTTGCAGAAAAAACGAAAGAAATTAGGATCACATCAAATCAATCAAAATTTGATACTTTCAAAACAATATGTCAATCTTCACTTGGTTGGGAATCCCTTTGCGTTAATCACTGCTGAGATACACCATGGCATTGAAGCAATCAGCCTGTGGCATTGCCTAGGAGTTATGGAAGCCCAGATTTTCTTGAAGCTCGCTGTCAGCTCTTCTTTGTGTTTGGATCTGGTGCCCCTCATTTTCCTCTTGATAATACCCCATAGATACTCAATGGGGTTTAGTTCCAGAGAGTTGCCCAGTCACGCACTGTGATGGCATGGGCATCAAACCAGGTTTTGGTGCTTCTGGCGGTATGGGCAGGAGCCAGATCCTGCTGGAAGATGAAATCAGCATCTCCATACAGATCCTCAGCAGAAGAAATCATCAAGTCCTCGAAAACATTCTGCTAGACTGTTGCGGTGACCTTGGATTTAAGAAAGCACTGCACTGCACTATACCTGCACTGGACATAAAATCATGACTGACTGTATATTTCACACTGGACCTCAAGCAGCTTGGGTTCTGTTCCTCATCCATCTGCCTCCAAAACCTTGGACCTTAATTCCTGAATGACAGGCACACTTTACTTTGATCGGAAAAGAGGACCTTGGACCACTGGCCAACTGTCCAGTCCTTCTTCTCCTTGGACCAGTTGAGACACTTCCTATGTTGGCTCAGGCTCAGAAGTGGCTTGACCCGAGGAAACTGACAGTTGTAGTCCATCTCCTGTATGTGTCTGAATGTGGTGGTTTTTGAAGCCATGACTCTCGCCTCATTCCACTCTTTCTGGGTCGCTGCCAGATTCTTGAATCTTCTCTGTTTGATAACCAGCTGAAGCCCACTGTCATCTCCTTTGCTGGTGCATCTTCTTCTGCCACATTTTGCCCTGCCACTAGACTTTCCATTGATATGCTTGGACACAGCACTCTGTGAACAGCAGTCTCCTTTGCTATCAACTTTTGTGGCTAACCCATCTATGGAGGGTATCAATGATGGTCTTCTGTTGTCAAGTCTGCAGTCTTCCCCATATTGAACTAAACTGAAGCAATTTAGGCTCCATCCACACGAAGACAAACCGAGGTCTAAATGCATACATTTTTTGCTGAATCTGCGTATCATCCATACGAAGATGGCATTTTGGGGGTCTGTAAACGATCATTTTTGAAACTAGGTTCCAGAGTGGAAAGATTTTGAAATGCCGTATACGCAACTCCGTGATTACTGGCTCTCTGCAAGTTTTCAGATACGCTTACGTCATAGTTTCATATCTTCATTGACACGCATGCGCCACACGCGGCGATGACAACAGCAATGGCGGCGTACGTGAAGCATATGTGCTAATGAAGCTAGTGACCCTACTGTCCCTGTTGCAGCAAAATCTCCTTCTTCTCAATCACCACCGAGTTGAACAAACAATTATCAAGGATATATTATGGCGCTTTATGATCACTTTATCACGATCTCTGTTTACAACTTTTGTGGCAAGTGCACATGTCCACTGTTTTTCGTCTGTTTCCGCTTGTTTCCATCATATCGTTACAGTGCCCCAAGAGGTCTGGCATGTGTTTTACAGCGTTTTGATGCATATCGGGTGCATTCATATAGACGCACACATTTTCTGAGACGCCTTCGTCTTTATGACGATCGTTTTTGAAACTGTTAAGCATTTTGTCTTCATGTGGATGGGGCCTTAATGACACCTGGGGAAACCTGTGCAGGTGCTTTGAGTTTGGTAAATGATTAGTGTGGGACACTCAGTTTAAAACATTCATGCCTTGCAACATTTGGGCTGATTTCTTCACAGTATTCAATTTCTTTGAAATCCTGTTTTTGTAGGTTTTATGAGCCGGAATTCCAAATTATGTAAAAATACACAAATACCTACTTCACATCATTTAAATTGTGGGCCCTATCACAATTGGAAAAAGGCACAAACTGTTTCAGCTGTAGAAGCAGATATTAATATGGCACCCCGACACTATGGTGTTCAGACTTTAATAGCAATCCTCAGAAGTCATTCCTACCCTCAAGTGAGTGTAGGTAATACACATTTGTCAAGTCTAGCCCTCCTTGATATCTTACCAGTAGACAAAATCACATGTTACAGGGCTCCTTTCTTTATATAAAACACTTTTAATTTGATTTGCGTTTATTTGTATTCACTGATTCTGCAATACACTTGACCCCAGTGACAGAATAAAGACAAAGATCTGGAAAGGTTTATTAAGGAGACCATTTTGCCATTTTGTGCTTTTTTAAAAAGCACAATATGACTTTATTGTACTATCAAGGAGGGCTAGGCTTGACAAATGTGTATTACCTACACTCGCTTGAGGGTAGAAATGACTTCTGAGGCCTTCTATTAAAGTCTGAACACCATAGTGTGCAGGCTTCCATATTAATTTCTGCTTCTACAGCTGAAATTGCATAATCTCCTGGAGTTCATTTGACCTGAATGTTGTTTATTTTAACTTGCTCAAATATACAAGCTGCTAATCATGTGTGTCCTCCTGCCTGACTGCCATTTGGCCCATGCAGCCCTGGCATGTACTGTAGCTGGAACAGAAAATTCCTGCCAGATGAAAGGGGAATTCTCACCTACTAAATGCAACCTTAGTTCAATAAAGACATACCATAACTGATGATGGCTGTGGTTGACCATGCTGTTAAGTACATTCTTCTTCTTCTTTTTTTTCTTCTTCTTCTTAAAATACAGATATGGCCCAAACAACAACCTTGTAGTTCTTGAGCAAAGCCAGAAGCAGTTTTAGATCAGCCTTCGGGGTTCTCAGCTCCTTAAGATATTCTGACATGTTGAGCATTCAGTCTTCTTACAGAACTGCTAGTATGGATAACAAGGAATGTCCTGGTCAATAGCCTTTCCTAATCTTAGTCAAACGGCAGCCCAATTCAAAACAAGAAAATTTTCTGATAACAAGAACTACACAGCATTACACTCAAATTTTTTACCACCAGAATTTTCTTTTCATAAACACACAATTTCAACACAAATGCTTTGTTTGCTGCTTAAGTATCATCTTTGGTTACATTCTGACAATATATTATTTGTGACAAAGTCTACTCTCCCTAATATTGTGATTCTTTACTACAATCAAGCAAGAAGCATTGTAAATAGTTCCTGCAGGAATGTAATGATTTAATTTAACATCTGTTAAATTGAGATACTTGTTCATGCTAATCAGCTTAAAAAAATGATAAAAATGCTTTAAAAAATCTTGGCTGTTTTTCGGTCAGTGGTGCAGTTAAAAAAGATAAATGTTTTATAATCAATTAATGTATTTTTTTGTTGTTGTTTTTAGCTTTTCATAAGAGACAATCTTGTCTTTATTTTGGTTCATACAATCATTTGGAGCAAATTATGTTCTAAATTGCTTATATAAAAAAAGGTTTTCATATCATGAGAATGACTCTATATTCATTTTAATGTCTCTGCTCTGCAGCTACCTTTGCCATAGAGAAGGACAGAGGAAGAATCCATACTGCGCAGACTCTTGTGTGTCTTGTGCATGCAAGGGCTCTTTTATTAGGGAAATAGGCCCATGTTTAAAAAACACCAAGGGGTTGAAGGAAATCTTAGGGCATGACATGGGCTTTTAAAACCAGTGGGTCTGAACTGGTTTTCAGAATCCAAAAGTGGGTCACTGAGCAATTGTATAGAAATTGTGTCTGAAACAAAATAATGGCAAAGAGTAGATGACGTATGGATGCCCTTTGCTGACATTTATTACTTCCACCAAGAAGGTCATATTTTTGCCTTTGCTTTTTTTGTCTGCCTGTTTGTCTGTAAAAAGATGACTTAAAAAGTTCTCAACAGATGTGGATGACATTTTCAGGCAATGTTGGTCACAGGAAGAGAAGTGTTTACATTTCTGTAAAGATCTGAATCAATCCAAGAATTTTCTAACGGATTTGTCAATAGGGCAGTTTTTTTTCCCCATTTTTGATAAAATCTTGACTAGATTATTTACACTTCACACTGTTGTTAAAATTGTCTAATTTTGGTTTTCTAATCATTTTGGATCATTAATCTTATTGTCTTCTGATAAGATAATGATCCATATCACATTTTTTATTTAACAAATTTTACTGTTGAATTTTTAAAGGTTTTAAATCCAGATATTTCATACAGAAGTATTTTGTCTCATGGGATAGCCATAGTGTAGCTGTGTGACATTCACTCTACAAAAAAGGTGAAAATATTTCAGTTTATGGATTTTTGTCACAGAAGGAGACAAGTGTCATACTCGAGCCGGTTTTAAGCAGCAAAACAACATGCTGCAAAAGCAGGGAAGAGTTTGAGGAGTCATAGAAGATCATAGAGCCAAAAACAGGAGGCATTTCATTTCTATGCCCGGTACACCTCTATTTGCTCTATGCTCTAGTGGCAATACTCAGACCATCAGGGTCACTGGTCATCTGTCTTCACATAATGTTATAGTCTTGGCTTAGCAAGCTTGGAACCTTAATGTAATTAAAAAGAAAGACTTTGCTAAGTATTTGGAAAAATCTCTGATGGAAAACCAAAATAATGAAGTTGTGTCAAGCCAATACCACTTAGTGGACATACCTTATTCACAGTGCAACTCATGGCCCAACTGCAGTACTTCAAAGACCTATAAGGGGGCTGTGGATGTAGGAAGCCTTGACCTATTAGTTACTTTTTTATTCACCAATAAAAGTAGCTATTTGTAGCAAAAGTTTAAGTGTGAGTTGGCAGAGACAAAGGAAATAAGATGTAAATTGATGATAGCGACAAACTTGTGTGCGCCTGGACAATAAATCTGACCTCATCTTATTGGCCTCTATTGAATTAAAATTTGTTTGAGATGTGGCATCTCATTTTCATGAGAGTCCTTTTCTCTATATAATTGAAAATGTAGTTATTATGGTGGAACAATTAATAACAACCACAGATATGGTATGTTATTCTACTATTAACATAAACAGCTACTGAATATTGATGAAAGGGTTAAGACGGTATAGCATAATAATATTTAGTTGATCTGCCCTTAAAATGGATTAAATCAATTCTGTGATCTTTTTCTATTTATATTGGGCCGTTAAGTCATTCAGAAACAAAATCTTTGCTAAATGCTGCTCCTTTTTACTAACTATACTGACAAAGTTTGAATGCATTACACTGCCTTCACGCACCAAAATAATATTATGTAAACCGCCTTGGTCTTTTCCTTCCACTTTTGCTAAGAGCAGGGATGACTACTTGCTAACTGCCAGAGTCACACCTCTGCAAATATCATCTTGACTGCCAGAGGGGGAAAAAACTCTTAGTTTAACATCTGTGAATACAAATACTGGATAAACAGATTAAGCTTTAACAAGTTTTTTTTTTTTTAATCGAAGCATTTATGCTCAGACTCAAATGCAAACAGTAATGTTCGGTTTAGTAAACTAAACAGATTTCAAGCCATTTGAAACTATATAAGTTCTTGAATATTATCAATTATTTGTATAAAATTCAGATTTTTAAAAACTAGATTTATGATAAATCAGTGGTATGGTTGAGAGATCAGTTTCAGTATGATTGAGCCATCAATATCTTTTGCCGAGATGACAAACAATTTATTCATAAATTAATTTGTTGTGCTGTTTGCCTTAACAATGCCTTCGGTATGTGTATGCCCTTCAAAAAAATGACGTAATTCTCTCATCAGAGGTAGTCAGGATTAACAGTATGATTGATGGTATTTTGGTGATGATCTGGACCCTGATCCATATTTTTTTAACAATTCATTAACATTGTGATGGTATATTTTCACTATTAGCTTGGCTAATAATGTCAGGAATACTTGAATAAAACCATGCAAATGAACATCATATACAGTGCAAAACTACAGTTAAGTTTGAATCCAGATCAGGATCCAGAGTAAATACCTTGGTTGAGGCTTGTGCTATCTGAACACTTCAAATTAATTGAAATTTAACTTTGCCTTAAAATCTAGAAATTAAATTTAAGTTTTTTGCAAAGTTTGTGTCAAGAGTTCAAAACCCACTAGGAAATATACCCTTCTAACTATCATATCATGGGTGTTAAAACTAAATTTAAGGGACTTTGAACACCTAAGACGAGCCTAAAAGCACATTTAACTAAATCAAACATGCCTCCATTTCTGACTTCCATGCAACTAAGTCTCATGTTGTGCAAGTATGGAGCTTCAAACTGAACTAAGTGGGAGGTGATAAACTGTTGTAATTGGTCTTAAAATGAATGGCGTGCTTCAGATTGTTGGGCACTTTTTTCTGTCCTTGACCAAAAGGCATAAAGCAAGTACAAGAAGTCTTCTTAAAAGTCACTGAAGTCAATTTAAAAGGTGGGTGTAATTAGAAACCTTCAGTCATCCTGACACTTACCTTGTCCAATAGCAGCAGTTTCTCCTTGGTCTTTAAGTCCACAATCTCTACCTCAAAGTATACAATCCTTTTGGCCTTTTTTGGTGCCTTTGGCTTTGGCCTAGGTGCAGACTTCTTCTCAGCCTCGGCTGCATTGTCTTTCTTTGCCTCTAAGGCGAGTAAATCCATGGTGGTGTTTGATCCCAACCCTCAGCAGCTTGGTGAAACAATCTCTGATATGTCCAGTTTTGTTGGCTGTCCTCTGCCTGTATGATGATCTACCCCCTGCTCTCCCTCGGCACAACTGTCAGTCCAACTCAAGCGTGTCGTCTTTGGTGTCTTTGGGACTCTCCGAATAGCCCTCCACCTCCAGGAGAAGAGTGTGCCTGAAATAAGTTAGATCATAAACACTTTTCCCCCCTGGTGGAGTGTATGTGTGTGGAAGAGGAAGAGGTATTAAACTGAGGAGAAGCTGAAGGAGAGTTGGCCTGAGAGATACAAAGCGAACCTGCTTCTTACCTGAATGGAAGCCTCTTCATGATCCACAGCCCCCCTTCATGTGGCAAAACGCACTGAAGACGAAACCGGAGAGCCCTAAGACATAATCCACAGTGCGCCATTTGCAAGGCTAAATATAAGTTGCCTGATTTGCTCTGCTCCAGCTTGGTAACCTTGGGCAGCCACATGTAGCCCTACCCAGTGACAAATGCCGATGTGCTCTCATTAGACCCATAAGACAGACACCTCTACTGTCTGTTCTGCTCCTCGCTTTGTTTCACTGTGACGGGCCCCACTAAAAGACTGATCCATGGGATGAAAGACCTCCACATGCCAACACATACCTCCTCCCCCAAACCCCCTCTCTAGCTCTTTCGTCTCTTCTCTTCCTGACCTCCGGAACATGACATATTTATCTCTATGGGCCTGTGCGGTTCAAGGTTTGACATCAAATGAAATGACATGAAATACTTCAAGGAAATTTGCAGGGAGAGGAGGGTGGGAAACAGAAAATGCTGACTGGGGGAGATCAAAGATGCTTTTCGTCATACTGGGTCAACTAATCATTGCATGTATGCCAACTGCATGTCTATATTCTGTGGTCTATTAATAACCAGAAGGAGCTGTCTGAGCCAGCAGCATGGAGAAGTATCACCACTAGCATTCTTAGACCAGGGGTCTTTAAAAAACATAGCTTGAAACTCAACACTTTTTTCATGAATGCTACTTTTCAGAAATATATGAGCTAGTACACACACTGGACTACAACTAGTTCACTTTGAAAGGTGGTTACACATTTGACACCAGAGGAATGCTGTAGCACAGCACCCAAGGGATCACTGATCCCCACAGACCCTCTCGACTCCAGCTCTTTTCATGCACTCAACCCTGAAACTTTTTTGAAATTTTCTTGTCTTACCCTGGATATTTCGTATTTGCTTCTTTACACTTGTCCCATTCAGCAGGTAGTCACCCTCATGCCTTCTTCACTGTTACTTTTGACGCCATCATATTAACTCCTATATGATGTTTTACCTTAACCAAAAACATTACAATGACGCAATAGCGGACAAATTCATACCTTCATTTGTTCCATCACCAGAGTTTGTATCAGAGTTGTAGTAAGAAGGGAGTAAGTAGGGCCACTGAGGAAGCACAGCACTGTGTGTTCCTCTGCCAGTGTGTGTGGAAATCGTGCTTTATTTAAAGAAACTATGGTTCTTGACTTAAATAACATAACTGAAGCGTTAACCCCCTTATGAGCACTCCTTTAAACTCACTTCATAGACTTGCTGTTAGATAATTACCTCTGCACAAAAAAAAATCGTTTTGCTGATGTGTTTGTGAACAGGATAACTCAAAAAATAAAATAATACATTTTCAATCAATAAATCAGTCGAACTTTATTTATACAGCACTTTTCAAGAAAAACTTAGCTCAAAGTGTTTTACAAACACACATATAAATTAAGAGAAGATAAAAAAAGTATGACACAAACCCAACCACCTAACCCACCCACCCTGTAATTCCTACACTGTATTTGGTAAAATGCATCATAAATAAAAAAAACATACCCAGAACGCACCAAGGATTTTAATGACACATTTAGGAAATGGCACAAGGAAGAACTCATTACATTTTGGTAGGAATGTGAATACAGATGGAATTTTGCCATGGATTTGTTTAAAGTGTAAAGTAGGGCAGTTTTCCATGTTTGACAAATACTTGCTCGACAGTGTTGGAAATGCCTTGGCAGGGTTTTTTCTGCTCTTGAAACACTTCTAGTTTCAGGTTACATTCGCTTGATCTCTTATTCTGCTCTCATTCACACTATTTTGTATCATTTTATCTTCGCAGTCCTAACTGCAGATTTTCTCGTCATTATTTTTATTGGTCGTAGTCCTTATAATAAAATTACTATCACATTCTAACTGTCTGCAAATATGCCTGTAATCACATTTGTTATTGTTACTTTTTTTTTCACCAATTCTAGTGCTCCTCGAAAGTACTATACTGTGAATTGACTAGAGCTGAAACGATTCCTCGAATATTCGTGAGTACTCGATTACAAAATATCCTCGAATTAAATTTTGTGCCTGGAAGCCTCGTTTAATATATAATTATACATATAAAATATATATCTGGACTACTAAACAGTGCACGGTGTTTGACACGGACGGTCATTTCTGTGGCACAACGCGCCTGCTACCTCTGCTGCTGTGCGGCTTGAACAATCATGAAGGAAGAGAAAAGAGAGGAACAGAAAGGAGAGAGTCTGCAGAAGAAATGGCAGAGAGTGTCCCAAGTGTGTGGTCACTACAAGAGGGGACGAAAAGAAAACAGTGCAGTGTGTCTGATGTCAAACTGAGTGAGCTTAGCACGTAGCTTAGCATGATAGCACGTCGTTAGGGCTGCAACTATTACTATTACAGCATTTTAAATATGCTCATCACAGACATGTGTCCTCTTTCCATGGTGGAGGACACAGGATTTAAGAACATGATCAAGGATTTCAATCCAAACTACACAATGCCCTCCAGAACACACTTCACAAATATAATTGCAGAATTATATTACTGCTTTGTAAATCAGTATTGTATTGGCTTTGTTTTAAGCCAGTACTGGTTTAAACTTTGAAAGTTGTTAAAATAAAAACCCTTTTCTGAGGAATAAACGGCATTTGCTTGCTCATTTTGAAAGCCCTAACATGTTGCATTGTATACAATTGATTTATTTGTTTAAAAACAAAAAAGTATATTTTGTTAGAGTACTCGAGAGAAATAAGTGACACAGTACTCGATTCAAAAAATACTCGATAGTTGCAGCTCTAGAATTGACATTAATATCATATTTTCACAGACTTAATGAAAAGACTCTATAATGAAGGTATAGCCTAATGAAAGTAGAGCTTTATCGTGGCATTTTGAGCACTGCACTGTGAGAAGGGCTCCAGTCAATAAGGGGGAGGAGAAATGTATAAAGGCACCAGCAAGGAAATCTCAGTGAGTAGAACTAGTAGTCCGACTTTTTGACACAGCCCAATATTCTCTCCACCCAAGTGCCCGTGTTTCTTCATTGACTACAAATGCATCAGCAGAGCGACTGCGCATGCTCTTTAATTAAACATCTCACGTCTCAGTTGCTCATGTGTGATGGTCTCTAAAGTTCATCCAGACCTATGACGATTCGTTACAGAAGTTGACTAATTCTGTAATAAAAAATCTTCATAAGTTACATTTTACGGACGGTCACGGTTTTGTCTGGATGTCTGCCTTGCTGCGACCAAAACCGGAAGTCGTCCATCGTGAATCCTCTTGGCTTGATATTGACGACGATGACCCACATCAGCAGCACCAGCCTCTTCCAGAAGTTTCCTTGTAGGGGTTTCAGCTCGACGTCTGCCTGTGTGTGGAGGTGGTATGTAATGTCGCGTTATTAGAGTGAACTGGTATTATTTCTCATCGTCTACTTGAAGAGTTAAACTTTCGCAGCCATCTGTGACATTGAGTGAGGCTTCCCTCCGCGGCTAGCCCGTTAGCTGGATTCTGCAGCGGTGACAGCTGCTGCGGTGTGAAGGTGGCCTGTACCTGGACCAACGCCGCTGACGTGCTGGATGTTGAGCTGGCATCGGACGAAAACTGAGGCGTCTACTCTGAAAATGTTTTTGTGAAGCTGGAGAGAGACTGACCGGTCATTGTAATGGGTAAAGATTATTATAAAGTGCTCGGAATAGCCAAAGGAGCCTCCGAAGATGAGATAAAGAAGGCGTACAGAAAACAGGCCCTGCGTTATCATCCTGACAAAAACAAGTCTCCTGGAGCAGAGGATAAATTCAAGGAGATCGCCGAAGCCTACGATGTCCTCAGTGATGCCAAGAAAAAAGACATTTATGATCGTTTTGGTGAAGAAGGTAATAAAACTCAACCTTCCTTCAAGTTGCTTTGCATAAAGTTTCTGCAGTGTCTCAGAGCTAAGGATGTTTCAGAAACATGCAACCATGCATATATCAACACTATTAGATGTTCTGGGTTGATGCATCAATGCAGTGCAATTTTTAGTTTGCTGCATGTGAACCTCTCAGTAGACACACAATGAAGGTGTGTGTGTACACAATAGATGGAGAACTTGCTGGTAATGTCGAGGTCTTTCCTGTACTGTCTGTCTGTCCCTAGAATAAAAAAAACAGGTTTAGCAAGTTCAGAGAAGCACAGATTTGTGCCTTCAACCCCAAAGTGTTATAATGTTTGTAAAATGGATGCACAGACAGGAATAACCGATCTGATCACCAAGGGTGTTGAGAAGACATACTGGAATGTGGACAGTCTTTATGGGTAACATGGCAATAACAAACCTATGTTACATTGTCTTCAAGACATTTATATTAGGAAAGGATCACTTTGAGTCTTTACAGGGATAGACAGGTTTGGGCCAAAGCAAGAGTTTATGGCAAAAAAGAAAGCAAATATTTTAGAAGTGATTTGGGATAGGGATGCACCATTGCCACATTTTCAGACTGCATTTACATCAAAGTATAAGCATCAACATCAGATTTTAATAGCTGTTTAATTCAAATGTGAAAATTTAAGTTACAGCTTTCACCTGATGTTTCACGCATCTGAAACATCCTGGCAGGCAAGAAATGCCTCATCCTGCTTAACACCAAGGAAATGTTTGCAGTCTAGGTTGTCAGGTGTGTAATTTAATTACCAGATTTTCCGGGCTATAAGTCACACTTTTTTTCATAGTTTGGCTGGTCCTGCTACTTACATTCAGGTGCAATTTTTATATCAAAACATATAATTTAACATATTTTTAATGTTAACCCATACTGACAGCAGCTGCTAGAGGGCGCTCTAGCAGCTGCAGTCAGTATGTCTAGCAGTTGCAGTCAGCTCTAGACCTGTAACAAATATGCTGCTCCTGTACCACTGAAAAAAAAATAACAGAAACAATAACTTAAAGACAAGTAAGAAAGACTAAACACAAACAAATGCCCCTTATAAGAAAATCTTATTCCGCAGATTACAAGCTAAAGGTAGTAAAATGTGCAGCTAAAAATGAAGAAAGCTAATCATGGGCTAAAAGCAAGATGGCCAGAGGTGGAGAAACGAGTCCACTAATAGGTGCTTGAGCTACGTGCTGCCTGGAGAGACCTGTTAATGTCTCCATGCCTTGGTAGTTTTGAAGGAGATGAATATAATGACTGTAGACACTGGCCCTCTTGGTGCTTCAGCTTCATGCAATGCAGCCGCCTCTAAATAATGGGGCTTAAAGTTCAGTGTGACTTAAAGTGCTTTAATACAGTAGTTAAATGTGTATGTTCTGAATAAAAGAATGTTTTGGATATATTTGGATGTGATAACTGAAAGAGGCAAGCTAAATCATAATTCAACAGATCCATATCTAAAACTCCATCCACACTTAAATAAAAACCTCTACAGTATCTGGACTTTATGCAGCTGTTCTGTATGTGTGAACACAAGGTTTTTCTCCCAGACTTTACCTGGGTATTTTTCTCACACTCCCCTTGTAAGGGAGACTTGACAACACAACCACTACTGTGGGAAACATTGATTAGGCTTAAGGAGAGTAACACAAACTCAAATGTATGTCTGAACATTCAAACGTGTTGTCTGTGGTCTGTGGTACATCTGCTCAAAAAGGATCACCAGCTGGTCTCCCGGGCATCTATACAGCTGTCTCTTGCTGCTGTTGGATACGAAGCTTAAACACTGCAGCTTTCTTAGTCTGGTGTAATTGTTGTAAATGCAGTGATGCTGCTTCATATTCACTTCTGCGTGCTACAAGTCAATATGACACTTCTTGCCCTCCTACCTTTGCATCGGTCACGTGACTTAAACCTATCAATAGTATCATTATAGTTTTTGTGTTTTAAAGTTTATTTTTTTTAATAAGATATGATAATTTTCCGTCTTGACAGTTTAGAAGTCAAAAACAGCTAACAGTGCTCGTCTCCTGTTTCCCTCTTTAATTTTCTGCTGCAAATATGAGCATGATTATTATTGCTGAAGCTAATCAAAACTGACTCTATGACTACCTTTGTCTTCATCCTTTCTTGTTTTAGGATTAAAGGGCTCTACTGGTGGTGGAGGTGGGGGACCAAGCGGTCCAAGCTACAACTACACTTTCCATGGAGACCCTCACGCCATGTTTGCAGAGATCTTTGGTGGCCGTAGCCCCTTTGATCATTTCTTCTCACAAAATGGAGAGGATGATATGGACATCAACGACCCCTTTGCTCCCTTCGGCATGGGAAGAATGGGTGGCATGGGTGGCTTTCACAGGTCTTTCAAATCCCACCCGGGGGGCCCTCACAGGCCACATGAGAGAAAGAAGGACCCACCTGTTGTTCATGAGCTCAAGGTGAGCCTGGAGGAGGTCTTCTCAGGCTGCACCAAAAAGATGAAGATATCTCGTAAGAGACTGAACCCAGACGGCTGCACCATGCGAAATGAAGACAAGATTTTGACCGTGGATATCAAGCGTGGCTGGAAGGAGGGGACAAAGATCACTTTCCCTAAGGAGGGGGATGAAACTCCGACCAACATTCCTGCAGATGTGGTGTTTGTTGTAAAAGATAAACCCCACCCAGTATTCAGAAGAGAAGGCTCAGACATAATTTATCCTGCAAAAATATCTCTTAGAGATGTAAGTAAACACGTGAGAAAATAAGAATCAGTGTGTAGAGAAGAGAGTGACATCAAAACCAGCTCAAAAACAGGGACATAAATAGATTTGGTCATAGAGCGGTGCACATGGTGAACACATGCATGTGAGGGTTTTCCTACAACACAAATGTTTCTGGAATTGCCCCCTTTTAAGGACAGTTGCTAAAATACTGCTACCAAGGACTACAGAAGTGGCAGGTAGGACCTCAAATGTGTCTTTTAATAAAGACTAAGACTTTTAGTATTTCAACTGCCATGAGCACCAACATCATTGTGTCACAGTAAGAGGGAATAGACAAGAGCAGCATGAGGTTTATGTTTGGAGCATGGTAATGGCTACTTAGCAGATCCACCATGTTGTAGGTCTTTAATTGCTTGGCTGTAGCTTTCACATTAAGCTTGAAAATCCAGAATGTTGTCATTTTTAATCAGAATCTGTTAATTGAAGTTTTTTTTTTTTTACAGTGATCCACAAATGCAGTACAGAGTTTAGACTTGGGTACAAGTAAGGATCACAGAAAACAGTCCCTAACTTTTCACTGCCAGCAGCTAGATCCAACTGTAAAGTCACTGCTGCTCTACAAACCTGCAGCGTGTGAGCGGGTGGTGCATACTGCAGTTAAACCACACCTGATGGTCGGGCCCTTTAGGGTTAAATTATATTTCAAAAAAGGAACCCCGCGCTTTCTGGAAATTCTTATTAGAATGTTGAAGTGAATCTTCTATTCTCCCTTTTCAAACAGGCCATCATATCCTCTAACCATTGAATATTTGCTGGAGGGAAAGTGAAAGAAAAGATTTCTAGTTTTCTGCATTCAGTTGCATCTCCCCTCCAGCGACCCTGAACAGAGCAATTGCATGGTTTGGCTCTGATTTGAAGAGTAAAAAAGATGTGTGAAAGATTTCCCTCTAATATTAGTGAAGAATGGAGCAGGACAGATTTACTTTGACACAGTATGAACTGATCTCAGAGCACATGGTGGATCATTTTCATTTAAACATATCTGCTCTGTGGAAAGGTTGAAACTGCATTAAACAATGACAAGCACATGATGAGAGAGAATTGGCCCTTGAAAGTATGGAAGCCAAAGTATTTTAAAAGAAAGACCGAAATCCTCCACCCATGTGGTGCTTAGCTTATCAGAGGGGGATGCCTAAGATGGAGCACCGTGCTGGATTAAGCTGACACTAAGACAGCAAAGAATAAAGCAGTGCATCTGTTGGCATCTGAGAGCTGGAAAGCAAAGATGGGATAAAGTTCCATGCTTGGAGAGAACTAAAATCGTTTGAGTGAGGGAGACTGAGTTTTTTAGTCAACTGCTCAGACGATGCCATGTGTCACCACTGCAGAAATATTTGAGACATACAGTGCCTCTCTGTGCCATATCTGAGAGGCAGAGTCTTAAAGAGATTGTCTGAAACTATGGCCTGATGCTGTGGGGCTAAGGAGAAAGAAACGACAGAAACCAAGATACTTCATAAACTGGATCCTTCATTTAAAGGAATCTTTAACTGCATAAAAGTCGTTTGTTCATCGAAATGATCACGATGGACAGAGAGTGTTGGTTTCAGAAACATTTGCCACACTACCAGTAATTCCTGATTGAGGGCTTCTTGTCAAGGAAACCAGCAAATTTCCAACTTTAAGGTTGACCGACAAGAACTGGTCATCCCTGAACACATGATATTTAATGAACCCCAGTGATGTACAATCCATCAGTTCAGGGAGATTTAAAGCTTCAAGCAAGTCAGCATTATTCCAAAAAAACTAAAATCGCCTGCTTTTTGTTTTGAGGGAAAAGAACTCTGACGGTCCCACGACTGCAGCAGGTAACTGCAGTGAGTCCCTCTGACCGAAAATATAAATCCAGTGTTAACATTTCTGCTGGAATTTGCAGGGTATCAGTTAAATGAGGGACTGAAAGATGACATGTGCTTTATGTGAACATATGGAGTTCAAGATCAGAACAGAAAAGGACCAATAAACATGGTTTTGGCTTGAGACTTAAGAGATGGTCGGTGGGGAATTGTTTGTTTATTCCATCACTAAAAATGAGACTTAATAGATCAGATCATGACGTCTTCATCTTCTTACTTGAAGGAGGAATGATTGTATCAGAATGACAGGTGTCAGCAGATAACAGCATGGAATCAGATCATCTGTATTCCCAGATTTGAACATTTCTGCCAATAACTATGATGTAAATGTTGGCCCTGTACAGGAGACCCTACGATGGCATCCATGATATCAGCAAAAAGTACAAGAGCTCTGTTGTGCTTCAGCATATCACTGAGTGTCTGCATTTATGAAGCAATACAGCAGAATTTAGGATGGTTTCACAGGCTGTTAGATATCAGATAGACTGTCAGAATGAAAGGAACTGGACCGTTCTGGTATAAATGTAAATATTGGAATCAACACCAGTTTTTACTAAGCTGTGTTTTGAGGCCTCAGTACATATGAGACTATAGAGGTGCTCAGAAGCACAAACCCCTGTGGAGGTGTTTCTAACTCTGTTAGCAGAGTTATTTGCTATTTGTTATTTGTGAATTAATTCTTTAAAAAATCTGAATCTGCATCCTGATTCAGACCGCCACCCGTATGTCAACCCTACTTATTTGTGTTGTTACCATCATTCCCTGAAAATGTATCAGAATCCACTGAGAACTTTTTGAGTTAACCTGCTTACACACAAACAAACACCTGGACAAAGGCTGGAGGCTTTAGAGAGTAGATCTGTGCACTGACTCAGGCTCAGAGAGGTGAGGAGTATCAGTAAGAGTGTCAGGGTCTGTAGAACTGAACCTGCTCTGATCAGTATGACTGGCATGTGGTTAACTTGTCTTCCACCCCCTCTGTTTCCTGCAGGCGTTGTGTGGGTGCACCGTCAACGCTCCGACACTGGATGGGCGGACCATCACAGTGACCTCCAGAGATGTCGTGAAACCTGGAACCAAGAAGCGCATCGCCGGAGAAGGTCTCCCTCTGTCCAAGTGCCCTGAGAGGAGGGGGGACATGATCTTGGACTTCACAGTCAAATTTCCTGACAAACTGGGCCAAAACACGAGAGAAGCACTCAAGCAGATTCTCCCCCCCTGACTTAAAGCACTGACAGCCTGCTCTGAATAAGTGTAACCAGTTAGCATCTTCACTCTTGCTCTGCCGTGTGTTTAAGCCTGAACATCTCAAGACGAAATCACTACCCTGACAGTTTAAAGACTGTTTACACACACAACAGCTAACTTTATGTTTGGCAGGAGCATGAGTTCCAGGATCACACACCAGTCTGCCACAGTATCAGAGAGGAGGAGGACAAGGAAGCAGGAAACATAAAGGATGTATATAGAGAATCATGTGAGGAAACAAGTCCCAGGCCATCGTTTGGCTCCGAGCCGAGTGTTCAGGTTTCTCAAACTGCAAAACTTCATATAGCAACTGAGTGATATATTTTTGTGAGTGCTTTCAGATAGATGGCTGCCAGCTTTTTAACAATACCTCAGGTGCAGCAGTGCAGACTCTGATGTAGCTAAAACTCTGTTACACTATAGGACATGATGTTTAAGTGAAGCTGAAGTACTGGTGTTGACAGTATTATGGTTAATATTTCCATAAGAAAGAACAGGTCTGATCCATGCTATCAGGTATTCTCCTGACTAAAGTGGGTGGAGATGCAGCTTCTCCAGACACATGCATTCACATAGTGCACAACCAGAAGGCAAGAGACACGATTTTGTATTAAAACATTCCTTTGTTCTGTTTTTAATGAGTTTGTAGTTGTAGTAGTTATTACTAATATTATGAGAGCTTGTTGTGGTTGCATGTAGGAAAGAAAGAAGCAAAGGTGACTTCCAAATACAGTCCCATAGCACCCAACTAGATCTACTTTACTGTCTGTCCTTTGAGACGTCTCTCAGTCTGAACTGATGATAAGGCTTTTTTTCATGAGCTCTCTCCAGACTTCACACATTTTGTTTTTCCTGAAGGTGCTGCTAACCACAACATCAAACAAAAGCCAACAACAACAACAGCCTCAACAGTGTTGTAAAACTTTGTTAGATATTCACCATGCCCAGCTCAGATCAGATGTGTGTGTATAAATAAATATATATATATATATATATATATATATATATATGTATATGTATATATGTGTATATATGTATATGTATATGTATATGTATATATATATATATATATATATATATATATATATATATATATATATATATATATGCAAGCAGTTTCAAGTCTTGAACCTCCTGAAACTAGCCCACATTAACTTCTGTCTCCAGTGGTTTCTCTTCACATCCCATATAGAGCCATCCTCCTCAGGTTTCTCTTAAATAAATGGCAGACAGCTAAAGATGCACAGACGTGTTGGTGGGCTTTTCTTTCTTAAGATGTGATCCACAGAGGTCTGATCGTAGGTATTCCTGGAGATGTGTTGTTAATGCATGACATGGATGCAGACACTAAGGTGCCATCATTGCAGACTCACAGATCCAACGTTAATGTAAAATGTAAACGTGGTGTTTGTGCAGCACAAATATGGACTAACTCAGAACAGTGATGGTTATCGGATCTCTGATGTGAATTTTTGAGATTTCCTTGAGAAGGTTTAATGATTCTGTATGGGATGGTAAATCTTTCAGATGTTTACTGGAATTCAGAGCCTCACTCTTGTAAGAAAATGTTTTCAGAGGAGTTGTGCCAAATACCTGTTCATTCGTGATTATCTGTCTGTGTGTCCTCACAAGTACGTAAAGAGCATGTTATTTTCTGTCATGTGAGTCTGAAAACTCTAAAAACGTGTACTCTTAAAGGATAAGCTTTGCTATGATGGTGAAGTCTGGCTGCATTTCCTATTTACCTAGAGCTTGAGAGCCAGATCTCTTTAGTAACCATTATGATTTAAATAAAGACATTTAATCTGACTGTGAACACTACAAAGACTGAGAAGTGTAAACATGTTTAGCCCCCAAATGAAATCATTTTGGTTTATCTCATTTTATACCTCACACCTCCAAGATGTACAACACCTGAAAATCTGTTTTCAGTGGAGGGTTACAGAAAAACTGTTGAACTGTGAGTCATCTTCAGCAGTGTGCACCTTTAACTGTGATAATGACTGAAGTTTGGAAGAGACCAGTTCATTTTCCATTTTTTTTTGTGCATTAGAGTCTGTCGGCTTCATGGCAGTCTAAACGTCATCCTGCTCCTGATGGAGCTTTAAGTTACATTTTACAAAATCATGTGATTGACATGAATGTAGAGATGTGTAATCTCTGTTGTCTATTTTTTGTTTTGTCATATTTTTGTTGGACTTTGATCCTTTTTTCTTGCAGTTTTTGCCCATAAGGGAATATTGGTTTTACCTCTAGTTTGTTTTAAGTTGTCCAGGTGGGGACAAATGAATTTATGATTTTAAATAGCAAATATTTAATGAATTAATTTTTGTTGAAGTTTTGTAATGAATCTTTCCTATGCTGTGTTGATTTGCATTTCAACATTAAAAGACTGGCTATCTGACAGATTACTTGTGTGTCCACTTTTGAGAACATAAAAAACTTTAATATATTCTAAACATAGGCTACTTTCACATGCAATTCCTTTATCCGTATAGTATTTTATTATTATTATTGTTATTATTAGTATTAATTTAACTATTAAAAGATGTAGTTCATATTTCCCTCACTCCGCTTTCACAGGGGAAAAGATGAAGTCGGAAAAAAACTTTGATTTTTGTAAAATGTTCCCCTCAGAATATCATAGACTGATTAGGAACTTGCCAAGTATTGACCAATAGTCACACAAGTATGGCATTTTCTACAGACTATTCTACAACAAGGTGGGAAATAGGTCAAGTAGATTAAATTACTGTGCAACTTAAGAATCTACAAACCATCTTATAAAAAGTACATTCAATAGACCACGTAGGAAGATATTTTGGGTTCCTCGTGGTCAATACTACTGTTTTCATATCTATCTATCTATCTATCTATCTATCTATCTATCTATCTATCTATCTATCTATCTATCTATCTATCTATCTATCTATCTATCTATCTATCTGTCTATCTGTCTGTCTGTCTGTCTGTCTGTCTGTCTGTCTACTCACACGATTAGATAGACAGACGGTTTTAGACCGCCGTCCAGTGTAATGTTTGTGCCACACGTGTCCTAATAGCATTTTTTTTATTATTATAAAATAAATGGATATCTTCCAAACAAAGGTTATTTCAATATATTATTGATTTCAGAACTGTTATTCTTTTCACCGTTATGTCATTATTCTTGTCTTTTGTCATATTTCACAATTAATTTTAAAAACGTTAATATTTGTCTTGCAGATCAATTCACAGAGTAAAAAGATCACACACGTCAAAGACATGGCTGTGAAAACACTGCTGCAGCCAACAGACGGTGCAGCGCCACGCCGCTTTTATTTTGTAATCCATTTTAACCGGAAGCAATGCTTCATATTATTTCTACCTTTATTTTAAGTCAGGCTGCAACAACTCACAGTGGCCGCTAGAGGGTTCCAACGATTTAAACTGAGGCACTAAATGAATGAAGATGTATATGAAGCTCATGCTGTTTCTGCAGTGTTGCATGGCTGTCAGTAACTGAAAGAATTAGACATTATAAAAACATGTCACCACTGAAAAGGAGTTTGCTAAACCAATATTTATTTATTTTTTTCTAACTCACCAGCTGAACTGTTCCAAGTGAACTATGGTAAGTATGCGACATTTTAGTACATCTTCAATCAGCTGCAGGTAACACAGGCGCTCATGAAAGCTGCTGATCTAGCCCTGCTTTTACAGCGTTGAAAAGGGTCTGTGGGGTTTGCATGTTCTCTCTCTTTATCATTGATTTTTCTCCCGGTTTTTCTCCTTCAGATCAAGCACAATTTAAGCAAACAGTTGAAGATAAAAAGCCTGGTAGGAAACGGTAATTTAGTTGTTTGTGTGTGTTTGCTTGCCTATTTCGGTATATCAGCCCTGAGATTTACCAGAAGCCAGCCCATGGTGAACCCTGCCTTTTGCCCACTATCCACACTATCCATCCTGCCGCCTCCAAAACAGTCAACAGTTTGATAAGTTTTTATGTGTGGGTCTTTATATCAGGCGTAGATTTTACTGTGCAAATCTGCGTTGTCTGCCCTCTAGTGGCCATAGCGTGTTACTACAGGTCCTGCAGACAGACTTGCAGGTCTGGTGATCCCTCTATAATTTTAGATAATGTGTAGCCTGACAGCCAGGCCCAGCCAGAGCGTTTCATTTGTTGCCTTTTTAAACCACGAGCCCCACCTACCCATCACATTGCAACTGGGGCCTAGTTGGACATACTTTTTGTTTTTGTTTAGTTTTTATTTGTTAAATGTTCCTTTCAGAATAACGTAAATGGACTAAGGACCTGCCAAAAAACGATCAATAATGGGAGATAGAGATGATTTATGTTCTAGTTTTAAATAAGTGGATTATAAAACACAGTTACATACAAACAGAGAAATACAAATGCCTAAAACGTGAAACAAACACAGTTGTAATTACCTGTTGTATCCACTAGAGGGCGCATGGTTACACCTCCAAAAGGCGCCAGGAGTTATCCCCATAGATATACATAGATATCTATGGTTATCCCAATGTGCTTTAGGAAGAAGGGACTACAGCAAGAAAAACACTCTGTCCAAATTAATTATAAATTTATGCAAAAGGTGTGTGTCATTTAAGCGTGGCCTCTTTGTTCTTTTATTTACAGGTTGTTCGTTGGTTTTCTTGTCCCCGTTGTTACATGAGCCTGAGGAGGACTTTAAGTGAATTTACCGACGTCAATGATTACTCTGCCACCTGGCGGTCATACGTAGTAACAACAAGGCAAAGATAATCAAGATACCTTCTTTTTCTTATAGGCAATTCCGTTTAAAATTCCAAAATAAAATAATTTATTGACTACGGATGTTACCTCTTTTCTCTTTTCGTCTGTAGTTCATCATTAATCAGCCGCTTCATCAGTTGTCTTATGGACATGTTTTGGAGTTACATTCTGATATTTTCGTCTATTTCTTGTTTTTGTCCTCAAACAAATATTGATTCATGATTACTTTTCGTTAGCTAGGGCTGAGGTATAATTACGATAAATAAAGGTGCCGTCAGAATGAAACAGAGCTAACTATTTTCCACTATCACTCCTTTGTTATACAGCTGCTGTTGGACTATACACGTACGATCGTTAGCCAAGGAAATGGCAATTTCCGGGGGAGCCTGAAGGCGTCATTGTCCCTCCCCTGCTGTGCTCGCAGAGAGCTAAGCTACAGCCGCATACCGACACTGATAGTGGGCCAGCACAACACCTGTCAAAGCAAAGTCCACCTGTAGGGCCCAGGGAGGAGCAGGTCTCCGACAGTGTCTGACGGCGGGACGGTGTTTTCTGACAGCTCACAGCAGCAGCGTCTGCAGGCTGAGTTAGCAGGAAGCGCTAACGACAGTATGCTAAAACTCTGGTAAGAATGACTGTCTGCCATGTTTACTCCCTCTGTTCACTGTTTAAGCTAGCTAACTATCTCAGCTGTCCAAGCCACTTAAACGCCCCTCTGACCTGATCTGTGGGCTCTGAAGTCACGGCTTTACATACATTTAAATACACGCTAATATGCTGGCAGCCAAAGATGTAAATGTTTGTCAAAGTGAAGACTGAAATGTAAAATCATGTCTTTGAGCTAACAGCTAACATTAGCCCTGTCTGTGTCAGCTTAAGAATAAAGTGACTCAGTCTAATGTTCATGTAAAAAGAAAAGTAAACACTTGTCGTGTTGAATTAAGGTTCATCTACAACAATGGTGTCAGCTCTGAGTGTCCAGTTATGGTGAAGGATGTTTATGTGCCAGTCGGCTTTTATCAATTTTGATAAAACATGTCAGAAGATTTAGGGTTAAAAACAAGCCCAGACACGTTAAACTGAGCTGTACACTCTAAAGTCATTTCCCCCGTAAAGAAATAATAGAATACTTTAGATATTTACTTGGTTTGATTCACTAAACAGTTAGGATACCTGTTTGGTAATATGGCAGAAACCACACATCCCAGACGCCCACTGTGGATGAAGTTTGGTTTTTACTGATAAAGGAAGTTCCTCCCCTGTTCTCCACTTTTCCCATGAAATCAACATGTTTGTGAGATCCTGTGATCAGATGTGTGCCAACCACGATAATTATGCCATAATTAATTAATAACCAAACATCAGCTCTTTATATGGCCTGTTTTTGTTGCAGGTATCTAAACTGCTTAGATTTATTCTTCTATTCTACAAATTACTCTTACATATAATAGAACATGAAAATGGCATTTTGCATTTAGTTCAAATATTTAAGATGCTCATTTTTTTCCCTAATTAAGCTTTATAAGTATTAATTAAAGCAGCATTTTAAATATAGACTCATATTTGTATATATAGAGTTTCCATGCATCTTGAAAGTCCTTAAATGGTCATAAATCAGAGTTTTTAAATTTAAAGTCATAACATGTCCTATTTTTTTTTTAACCAAAAGAGATCTTCTATTTTAGGTGGTACATGGTCCAAGACCTCCTTTCGTAAACTGTTTTGGGTTACTGTGAGGGTCGTGCCTAACAAAAGAAAAAACTGTTTCAGTGGTGTGTCTCTTTAGAAATGTTCAAAAGTTTTCTATCCATGTTCATTTCAGATCTCTCTCATGTCTTTGTGTTTCTTACTTTATATTTAGCACCATTTCGAAATAATGATCTCACAACAACAAATGAAGAATTTAGCACTTGATGCCAACACAGAACTGTTTCTACCATGATAAATGAAACTCAAAGATTTTTGTTTTTACAGCTGAAGATGAACCCCTGAAGGCTGCTGGACCTGACAGATCCAGCGATGTGAGCTGCTCTCATGTGTGGATGTAGAACTTCTAACATCTTCTGGTTGCGACAGCTTTCCAGCCGCTCTGGAGAACTTCATTATCACATCGACATAAAGATCGAGCAGCCCTGCAGCTGATTTGGCTGAGCAGGTGTGTGCTGGCCCGGAGCACGGCATAAGTCCTCGAGAAGCCTCCTTTCCTCTCCTCCCTCTGCTCCTCCTGCAGCACCACGATGCCTCTGGGTTTGGGAAGAAGGAAGAAGGCCTCTCCGTTAGTGGAGAATGAAGAAGCAGAGCCCATCCGTGGGGGCCTCAATGTGCCGGGTATGGACGGTCTCGATGGAGGTGTGGTAGGATTAGGTGAAGGGGCCACCTCTGAAGGTCTGCCTCCTCCACCCAGCAGCATGAGACCTCGTCTCATCTTCCACACTCAGCTCGCTCATGGCAGCCCTACCGGCCGGATTGAGGGTTTCAGTAATGTGCGAGAGCTCTATGCCAAGATTGGAGAGGCCTTTGGGATCCCAGCAGCTGAGGTGAGTCTCTGTGCTGCTGAGACTTGTGTTCATCATAAAGCTGCATTGTTTTCTCAGACTAATAACATGATGCTGCCTTATTATTTTTGAATCTCATGAAAACCAATACAAGCCTAGAAATGTGCCTGTGTACAAATGGCAGGTCTGACTACAAAATGAACAACAGGGATTTAATTTCATTTTTTCTTTCTCCAAATAATACCACAACTCTGACATCATAGTTGTTTGTCGGGAGAAAACTCAGAAAAACAGCTCCATAATCTTTACCTGTGTTTCCACTTGAGGGGAAAGTGGTAACTTTGCACATTTATTGTTCAAACATGTACATCACTCAAACCTCACTGTGGTTAAAACCAGTTTTGAGGATTTGATAAAGAACGTGAGATTCAGCTCTGCCTTTCAGTTCTTAACAGGTGCATACTTTTTTTTAGAGTAAAACCCCAGAGAGAATCCTGCAGTCCTTAGACATTACTGTGTCCATCAGGACCTGCTGTGTCTCTGGAGTGTGACTACATTTATGATGCAGTGGGAAAGCCAAAGCTTTTAGAGAAGGATCATGGCAGAGCGCAGCTTCAGAGAGTCTGAGTAAAACACACTAGAAATCTGACAGCTTGCACGCTGAAGACAGCAATGTGGGGTGGTCCCATCTCTCGACCACAGGAGCCTCTGGACCCCAGCTGCAGGTAAAAACTCAGCTGAGCTCACGTTCACATTTCTGTTAACAATGAATATTTCCAACACACTGTGCAGATTTGAGTCCAGGGAGTGCTCCAATAACCCCCATTGACTGTAAGGAGACCCTGCAGAGCTCTGCGTAGAGATAGTCACATCATTAGATTGAAACTTTAATCTAAATAAAAAAGTAAAAAGGGAATATCTATTTGTCTACAGCACACAGAGGAAAGACAAATCAGTTTTGCCTTTTTTGTCATTAAGAAGTTTATTAGACCAACAGCAGGACAATTTGTGTTCTCAAAAAATGTATATTGGTTCTTATTATCTACGGGAAAACACCAGCTGCTTGTTACTCGTCTAACAACCCACTGGTCAGCTTTTCAAAAGTCAAAACACCACAAGGATTCTGGGTAAAATTCTGAGGCAAAATGAAGTCTGTTGCTTAGTTGCGGGTAGGGTGTGTCCTCTGCAGCCCCATCTGCTCCTCTTCTACAGCTAACTCCTCTTGCAACAAGACCAGTTGGGTGTCAGGGGCTTTCAGGAGGAGCGCCTCTCTTACACAACAGACAGAGTGCACAGTCAGGAGTCGTTAACTGTGTTGACAGATTATTTTTGTCATAGCTTTCTTCAATAACCTTTGTTCCCCTAACGAAAATTAGACAGTAATAAATAAAAACAAGTGCACACGGACAAAAACTAAAACTATATTAACTGACATTTTCATCAGCAGATAAAAACTAGACTCAAATGTTTGACACAGATTTAGTTTCAATCAGACCGAACTTTGTCAGGTAGATTGTAGGGACAAGTCAGGAATATGTCCAGTCACAGCTGCTTTGGTTGTGTGGAAAGGTTGGATGAGTTAAGAGCGACATCCAATCACAGCTGCCTTAGCTTGGAGAAGTTGGGAAGTGGTCCAATCAGAGCTGCTCTCTTTTTGAACTGACATATTCATGTAGAGCAGGTTCACTTTTTGTTGTCAGTTCTGCTATTGTAACTGAGATGCTCTGCCAGGTAGTCTGAAAAAGGTGACTACATTTCACACAACAGTTAAATTTGTTTTTGTTAATTTATACATTCAAACTTTACTAACTTTCAATAAAGTGTTTATTTTATTTTATGCAAGTGTAAAACATGACTTCAGAAATTCAAGGAGACATAAAAATGACTTACACTTTACACTTCATATTTAGTCAGATGAATTTACAGTACACTGAAATGTAGTGAAATTTCATCAATTTAAACTAGACTGAATTATACCAATTTAGATGACTAAATTATGATTAAAACTGAAATATATTTTTGGCAAATTACTGATACTCAAACTGAAATAAAAACTGCTCTCAAGGGTGGCTCCAAGGGTGTATGTGTGAACACTGGGACAGGCCTAAATAAAACTCTAATCTTTTATTGTGTGTGTCTTCCACAGGTGATGTTTTGCACGTTGAACACTCATAAGGTGGACATGGATAAACTGCTGGGAGGTCAGATTGGCCTGGAGGACTTCATTTTTGCCCACATTAAAGGACAGAGAAAGGAAATCGAGGTTTACAAAGGAGAGGATGCATTAGGGCTGACGATCACCGATAATGGAGCCGGCTATGCTTTTATCAAGGTGAGGAGTCTTAAAATAGCTGTTCAAATTGATGCCTTCATTCAGGGTCCAGGAAATGCCAGACCTTGTTAGATGATTACTGCTGCAGAGGATAAGGAGCAAAAATAGATGTATGCTGAGTAATTACTTTGTTTTGTTCCTTCAGAGAATCAGAGAGGGCAGCATCATCCACCAGATCCAGGTCATCAACGTTGGCGATATGATCGAGTCGATTAACGGCCATCGTCTGATTGGCTGTCGACATTATGAGGTGGCGAAGATGCTGAAGGAGCTGCCTAAAGGGAAGATGTTCACCATCAAGCTGACTGAGCCTCTAAAAGCCTTTGGTAGGTGAAGCTGAAGAAAAGCAGAAGCCATTTCAAATTTGGGCTGAGTCCTGATTTCTCCTTATTTTAGCTCTACATTTACAGATGTGATGTGACAGAAACATCTGTCTGAGGCTCACCTGGGTGGAAAAAAAAGACCTACAGGTGTAGATGAGTTTGCATCAGTATTTGGACTGAACACTGTAATGACATGAAGTGCCGTGGTTTGTTAAGTTGCATTTGAGCCTGGCAGTTCAGCTTTGCTCGAGCTAACAAGCTTCTGCTTCTCTGCTCTTGGTTTTGTGGGAGATAATCTTCAGAGTTAACTTGTCTTTTAACTATTGATTTTGTGTGTGTGTGTGTGTGTGTGTGTGTGTGTGTGTGTGTGTGCACTTGTTTTTGATAAAATGTTGAAATGGCAGCATGGACACAGGCTTGATTTAAAGTTCCTGTGAGGTGTATCAGCTGGTAAGAAAAACAGAAGAAAATGACTACATGCTGCAGGGATGATGGTTTTCTTTTTGCCAACCTACCATCCGGCATGTTCCATGTACGGATTCTTTAGGATCGTCACTGAAAATAAGCTGCATTGGGATAAAAGTCTTCTAATACTGGCACAAGTGTTCATCAAGATCATTGTCAAAAAGAAACATGACTTAGTTCAATAGTAAGCACAGAAAATCAAAAGTTTCTGAAGGCTTTAAAGAAACCACACAGAGGTCAGCTGACTGCAAAGGCACAACCGCTGCATCTACACGTTATGTCGCTGATGCCCCTGTGAGCAGACGAATAATAAACGGCCATGAAACAGTGATGTTACTGCAGAAATTACGGAGAGAGTTAGAATTTAGGACTGCTGAATCAGCAGGGACAGAGGACAGGCATTTTTTTTAATGTATTTTTTGGGCATTTATGCCTTTTATTGATAGGAGAGAATGACAGTGGATAGGCTTGTGAAAGGGGATGAGAGAGTAGGGAAAGACACTGCAAACTGGTCACAGACTGGATTTGAACCCACACCGGCAGAAGCATGTACATGGAACGTGCATAGTTGCTAACCACTCCGCTAAACCAGCACCCCAGGACAGGCATTTTTAAGCATTTGTTTGGCCTCTTATTGAGACATGCAGGAAAAAGACTTCTGAAACATTGGCCAGTAGATTTAAAAGGTAGATTTATCTTTTAGTGCTGAGCAGCAGATCGATGGAAGGGCTCGTGGTCTGCGTTGTTTTGGTTTGCAGTGACATTTTTGTGGAAATGACAAGAGCACAGCTCTCTGTGTCTGTTTTGGGCTGTGCATACCCAGAGCAATGGATGTGGCACAGCTTTGACTAAGAAGTATAACTTAGCCATTAGGGCTGGGACGATTCACTTTTTTCCCGATTCGATTTAAATTGCGATTCTACGATATTGCCGATTTTTGCAATCTTTAGTTAGCTTTTTTAAAACCAGTGAAAAAGATGAACAATGATGATGCCTACAGACTACATCAGGAAAAATACACATCACATGTGAGTCTGTATTTTGGACTTATTCAGCAATTAACCAGCTGTTTATGCTCCCTCTCTTCAAAAGCCTGGATTGCATATAAAAAGTGGCTTATTATCCCTTCAGGCAACAGAGTTTTTTCAAGAAATATTCAATTTTGCTATCAAGATTTAAAAAGGCTATAGTTTCAAAGTGGTTAGTTTTCCCAGCCATCATCATCACTGTAATTTACGGGCCGAGCATGAACGCCTCTGCTGCCTGCACTGTTTACCCCCGGCTTCTCCCTCGTCTGACCAGAGCTCCGCGGTCTTTCTCATTCTCCGCTAACACCGTCACTTTTCGCGGTGTTTTGAGCTTCCTTGCATCCCAGACCATGTACCCTCTTCGATAGTCGCCGGCCATGGAGAGGAAAAGCTCTCGGTATGTACTGCTCCGGGACTGTAATGGCGCGCGGAGCAGCTCCCGCTGCGCGCACGCGCCGCCAGTTTCTTCCTCACTGGACGACTGACCGTCATCCTCAGAGAGTAAATATTCCTCAGATTCAGAGTCAGACAGTACTTGACAAAGTACTCTCGGCATCGTGAGTACTCTCTATCACTCTGTGTCTCTCTCTGCTCAGCTCCACAGCCTCTACAGACACACTCGCGTCCCTCGGTCCGGTGTGTGTGTGTTTTAAAATAAATATACGCCAAAACTTTGAATAGAAACCTGTCATCTGTCCACTATCTGCTGGTAAAAAGTAGGAACACTATTCAGCACTATTTTAACAGCTATGGCCTGTTTTATCCAGCAATGTCGCTTGCCTCAATTTGGCGACTTTAACGCCTATAGTGTGTGTCTGTAGGGGGGGGGGGGGGTATCGATTTTTGAATTAAAAAAAATCGATTTTAAAATCGGCAGACAAAATATCGCGATACTTAGGTGTATCGATTTTTTCTCCCACTCCTATTAGCTATAAAGGTCCCATATTTTGCTCCTTTTCTGTAGTTTAACATGGATCCTTAATGTCTTCCTGAAGCATTAGTAACATGCTTTTGATCCAAAAAGCCTATGAATTAAGCACAGCATCATTCTTTCCAGGACCACATAGCCCCTCAGTTCAGAACGGCTGGTCTTGGGGGAGGTCACCCTAATATGTTCATGAGCAAGAGCAAAGTAGAGTACATACAGCAATTCGAGATAGACCTGAGCTCTCCAGCCACTCGCCACTTACAGTCCTAAACGCATATGAACCATTAATTCATGCCAGTTGCCACACACATGGTTACAACTGCGAAGCTGGTCCCCCCTATCATCATAGGCTAACGCACAACATGCTAATCGCAGTAGGACAGCTGCAACTTAGCCTGTCTTCAGGGCTAACAGTAGCACAAACTGAGGCAAAATTGGGTGGGTAAAGGACTCATTATATTCTGCCAACCATTAAACTTGTCTTCATGAACACACACGAACCCTTAAGTCAGTGACCAGATAACAGCAAGCTGATTCCCCCTAACATCGCAGGCTTATGCACAAGATGCTAACCTAGCCTACCTACTGGGTTAAGGTTGAGACTAAGGGGTAATTAAGTGGGTTAAGGACTGATTATATTCAGCACACTGTTAAACTCCTCTTGACTAATGTAAGAATGCTCATACATTGAAGTTTATCCTTCAGACTTTGAACAAGTAACGTTAACAATGACTAGCATGTGGAGTAACTCCTGTTGTTAGCATTTGTTCGTAGCAATGAACAAAATAAATATTACACAGCAGTAAATACTCAAATTTCCATCATCAGACTTGGTAACAAATTGTTGGTACTGAGCCCGGATTCAGAAAAAGTCTACATCCCAGTCCTGTGTTGAACCAACAGAAGTTGAAGAAGCAGTCAGATGTATAGTGACTGGCACACTCATACAGGTTTAAGCCGACTGTAGTTGCTCATTCCCTTCAAAATAAAATTAATCCACTTGGCCCTTTAGTCCTCCAAGGCTGGCAGACTATATGTGAGGATATATGTGGCTGTTCGGAACCAACAACTGAGCAGTGATAGCTTCTGAGCTTAGACATGCTGAACACCAATTACTCAATAAGAATGTAAACAACATGGCTGCTCTTCACAGAGGAACCTCTTCAGCAAGGGTAAAGATACTCAAGTAGACCAATCAGGTTCGGTATGCAATTAAAAATATTCTGTTACGTAACAGTTTATTCACAGACTGAACAGCTTGCTGAAGACTATGAGTTACATTTATTCAGATTGCTAAATACAGGTTTTGTTTTCTAATATCACATTTTGTGGACTGGGAGGAAGGCCAAATACCCAACAATGTGTTTCAAAAGCCTTAAATGTGTTATTTGCATAATATGTCCCCTCCAACTTCAAGACAGTTTTTGGTGTGTTCTGTCTGCCTGATTTTTTTTTGTTTTAATTTATGTAGAACCTCAACCCTTCATTACACCCAAGATAGAGTTCTTTCTTCAGGACAATCTTTGAGAACAGAATTTCTTCCCTGTAATTCTATTGGATCAATTATTTGTATGTTGTGGGACCTAAGCTACAAGGCCCTGGATGTTTGGAGAAAAAAAAAACAATGTGCAAGCAAACTCACAACAGGAACTTTTACATGTTACACTCATTTCTCCAGACTTTTTACTTTATGTGGTTATTTTTATCACTTTTGGAAGCAAATTTCTGTCTCTTAATATACAAATGGCCAAATCACGTTACACAACCTTCCACTTAAAGTCTTTTAAAAACTGACAGATCTTGTCTGTTGCAGACTTTTGTCTGGATGACTATCGAAAAACAACTAAGGAAAACAAAACAGATTGGTCAATAGACTGCCTCTTTTAAGGGTCAAAATTGAGGTCTCATAACAATAAAGCTATTTTATTAAGTTCATGGCTGGCTTAAAAAGACTTCTGAGAGGGATAAACCTGACATGCTGTCCTCCGCAGATCAGCAGCACAGTGAGCTTCCAAATATAGATGGTCCCAGCGATATTTTTAAACAATTGCAGTGTTACCCCCTCAGGCACCTGCAGTTCTGTGGTGTGGGGATGGTATCAGCTAAGCCGTCCTTTGAGATTGTCCCTCTTTTCAGATTCACACACTTCATCTACAGACTCTGAGTTGAGCTGTGTTTTTATAAGAAGTGGGATGTGATGTGAAGTGTATTATGACAACGCTGTAGAGTCTCAGGAATTGATCTGATTTTTAGGTTTGTGGAAAGCCTGATGTCTGTTATCACTTCTCGTAGACATGATCAGCCAAAGGTCGGGAGGGTCCAGGTCAGCGTCAGGTGTTCAGCTGGGGACCGGTAGAGGAACTCTACGGCTACGCTCTAAAGGACCTGCCACTGTAGAGGAACTGGTGAGTGTATTTTCAGTATCTGAGGACAACTACCGACTGCAGAGTGATTACAAAACATTGATTGGTGTGACTTTGGGCTTGTTGTCTTGCAGCCGTCTGCATTTGAGGAAAAGGCCATAGAGAAGGTGGATGACCTGCTGGAGAGTTACATGGGCATCAGAGACAGTGAGCTGGGTAAGTGTCAGGACGATGTTGGCCTTTTAAAGAAGAGTTTCAGGGTGTGATATTTACCTCTCAGTTGTGGAGATGGACTGAAAAAGGTTCTACCACTTGCCTTTACCACTGGTGATAATACATGTTTGACTATCATAAGATGCTCCTTGTTTGCCTTTAAAGACATAAAGCCTGATGTGCACCTCTGTATTTCTCTAATGCTGTAGCCTAAAGTGTTGGTCTTTACCACTGGTGATAATACATGTTTGACTACCATAAGATGCTGCTTGTTAGCCTTTAAAGACATAAAGCCTGATGTGCACCTCTGTATTTCTCTAATGCTGTAGCCTAAAGTGTTGGTCTGTGTAGCCCTGAGCCAACACAGAAGCCTTCTTCCCTCCTGACGTGCACCTTTGCAAATATTTAAAAACCGAATGTCCTCAAATAGAGATGGGTAATCAAATAATGACCTGGCCTTATGTTATGACTGGAGCTGTTGTCAACACGAGCAAAAAGTGAGCTAGCATTTATAGACCATGATCATTTTAAACAGTGCAGCTTTTTATGCTAGCCAAAAATCATCTATTTTTAATGGCACAGCTTTTCTTTTTTGCTGTCACATGTGGTACTATATTGACAGCCATCGTTTTCTCTGTGAGTAAACATAGAGGAGCGAGCAGAGGGATAAACACTGTGGGAGAAATGAGAGGAGAAAGCCTAACACTGTGCTTTGAAATCAGGGAAGACAGAAGAGGGACTAGAGATGACTCTATATGCTTGTTTTGTATTGCCACGGGCAGTTAAACACCAGTTTGTTACCCATCTTTCAGCACCATCGCAGTCATTAAGTGCTGTTATGTGAAACAAAGCGCACGTCTTCACTGAACTGACGACCTCTGATCCATCACACAAACAGCATGCCCACTGTCTCCTAAAGCTTCTGTTTCTTGAGCTGATAGAGATGTCCTGTATATAAACAGGAAGTTTTTGACTCGGATAGAAAGGAATGACCTCTCAATAATAACTGAAAGTGAGGAAACGGTCTTTTTATAATTAAAAAATTGTCCTTCAAATTCTAAAGAAATAAAAGGAAAGTTAGTTTTAAACTGAAGAAATAGCGTAAAAACTTTAGTTACATTTTAAAGTCATCAGATATTGAAGTATGTGTTGTCTAACTCAGAATGTGTTGATTTGTTTAGCTAAATATAATCCTAATTACCTGAAACTAAAAGACAATAGATAGGATATTTTTGTTGTGTAAATATTGTTTAGTGAAGCTTATTTTATGCCCCTGGTTGATAAAAGTGTTTGATAGTCTAAAGTTAGTATGATACTTCAGATGGGGCTACACTGCACTTGTTTCACAGGCTTAACAGTTTGAAAAGACCATGAGCACACTCAAAGGGACTAGTTTTAGCAGATTTTTGTATGAAGACTGAAAGACTGGGGATCACACACTTAGCACCAGCTTCTGATGATTGACAGACTGCATGATTTGTCAATCCAACTAAAACCATATGAAGGCATCAAACTCCCGAGAGTGACAGTTCAGGGGGTAAACAAACCATTTGGTGGCAGCATAACATCAGTTTTTTGTTTGCCTCATCTGCTACTTCCTGTGTCTGATCCAGGGATGTAATGGTATGAAACAAAATTATCCTGATTATCATTATTATCTCTCTGTGTTTGCAGGTTGCTCAGAATGTTCAAAAAGTACTTTTACACACTTGAAATCATTTAACGCCTTTAATATTATAACAGGCTCTGTTTTGTCAATAAATATGTCAAAAACGTCCGTTGGGTAAAATTTTCATTCATTTTTTTCATGAGAAGTAAAAGTAACAATTTAGGCAAGTATTTGTCATTATGTTTTAAATGTGTAAACAGTGTTTGAGTACTAAAAAGGAAAAAAAGATATTTGAACTTTTAACAGGATTCTCTTCATAAAGAATTGTAAGTGAACATGTTAAAAATTTTGAGATATTCAAAATAAACTTAGCCTACTTTACATAAAGTCACACACTTTTGTTTGTCTGCAGCCATAGTGTCCATGTTACAGCCTGTTCTATTAGACCATGTTCAGGTGTTTTTTTTTTTTCACTAGTGATAGTCCCTGAAGCAATTCCTGTCCAGTTAGCCCCATCTAGGGCTGAACAATTAATTGCAAATTAGATTAAATCGCAATATGGCTTGTTGCAATTTTCAAATCGCAGACAGTGCAATATTTTTAGCCCAAAATGTGTTGAACATTTTGGCATTGTGATGTAGTTTCTTGCAATTTCATGCCTATTTTAACCTTTATTAACCCAGTTTTTACAACTTTATGCCTACCTTGCTCCCATTCATCTGTTTTTTTGGGCCACTGTCAGACCATGTTTGGAATTTTTACATGGTTTTTGAAATTTAATCTAAATTTTGCTGCGATAATCAATTTTCCTTAGTCACTTTTGAATTTTTTTGCCTTTTTTTTTTTTTTTTTTTGCAATTTCATACCTATTTTCCACCTATTCACTTTTTTTCCCGCTTTCGTACCATTTTTTTACCCAGTTTTTACAATTTCATACCTATTTTGCTTCTGTTCTTCACTTCTCCACTTTTTCTCAAATCTTTTATCCTTAAATTGATTTAATGTCATAATGGTTTTACTATAAAACGATCTACTGCTTATGTTTGTTTAAGAATACATAAGATGAGGAACATTAAAACAATCACAGAGTAAATCGCAATTGCAATATTGGGGGAAAATATCGCAATAAGATTATTTTCTCAAATCGTTCAGCCCTAGTCATCTATGACTCTCCTCTGGTCTCCTTTATCCCTTTCTCAGATCTTCTTGACATTTCCTGACACGTGTGGTAATTAAACACGGGTTACTGGTATTTAAACCGGACACACTAATACTAACTGGTGGATATTTTAATGCAGTTTATCTTTTTACCGGTAACCGTTACATCTCTAGTCCCATCCCGTCTTTTTCACTGTCTGTTGGCAGCACTTGTTTGCAGTTGGGTCGGTCATCAGCTCACACCATCAGACTGTGTGTAGATTTGGCTCAGAATGTTCAGACTTGTTTGACTGACTGTGACTGAGGTCGTCAGCCACGTCCCTCACTTACTAACTGATTTTTGTGCCAACTAGCCATGCTGACTGACCCAAACTACTGCAGACTTTGTCCAACTGGGAATTGTGGGTAAAAGCTGGCAAACAAATTTTGTAGTGTGTCCTTCGCTTTATTGTGATCTGAAACAAAATAACTACTCAGACAGTATGACTTGAAGATAAAGGTCTGTCTCTGATGGGAAGCCTCTGTCATATAAAACCTAGTACTCTCTTATTTTGTAAATCAAGTCCCTGGTCTGTATTCTCAGTTGTTTTTCATTCAGTGTCCAGAAAGTGCCAAAAAACCACTGGTCATTTTTTTAAAACAAGAATTTATTTAAATCAACTCCAATGTTATACACTATGTTTCATGATTTCCTGTGTAAAAAAGGAGAAGATAGTGGAAAATAAATGACACGGTCATCTAGCGTTTTTGAAAGATTTTGGAGAAGTGTTGTTGTGTGTGGGGGCTCGACGCTGCATGAATATAAATGCTCAGGACAGTAAGGGGCTCTACAGCAAATATATGGTATTGGTTCAAAGCTGGTGCTCAAACATGCCTACCAGCTGGAGAGCATGAGGCAAAGCGTTTGTACAAACCTAATGTGATTAAAAGTATTCTGAGTGTTCAGGAAGGAGTGGTAAGGATCAAATTGTGAGCAGAAAAGAGAACGAAGCAGCTTCACTAAGTGCAGCTGCTTCGGTCTCGCCATGTAAATGTCATCTCTCGGCCCACCAGGGGTGAATTTTCCTGACTTTTTCGTGCTGTATTTTAATAGATCACCCACACTCGACCTGGACATTTAACTGGTAGGAGGAAAGTTCAGATAAATAAGAGGAGAATAAACTCTGACATTTTTGTAGGTATTCTCAAGAGTTTGGCTCTTGCATAAAAGCATCTATGATGTTGTTATATGTCGACTTAATGATCTCCAACCTCTCTCTCCACAGCGGCGACCATGGTGGAGCTGGGAAAAGACAAAAAGAACCCTGATGAGTTTGCAGAGGCTTTAGATGAAACCCTGGGAGACTTTGCCTTCCCAGATGAGTTTGTATTCGATGTCTGGGGAGCCATCGGCGATGCAAAGGTCGGGCGGGTTTAACCACAAACACTAATGGAGTAGACCAACCCGTGTGACGCCCACAGCATTCAAACACTTCTAGAACGCAACACTACCGTCATGAGTTTGTTTTTATTCTAGTGTATACTCCTATTATTTTAATTTAGAGTGCACTGTGATGGGAGACTGTGCCACACAAAGAGGAAGATGGCAGGGAAAGGGAGAAGCAGCAACTGTGATGACTTCCCAAGTGCTTTTATTTGTCTTCCGGTTTACTCCAGGAACTACAAGCACGCTGACGAACATTTCCCTACACGACCCTGCATGTTATTGTTGTTTCTAGCTGTGGAACAAGAACAGCACAAGTCTAACACGGGGGAGATTAAAGATAACTGCTAACATGAAGTAGTTACTTGAGACTTAGCAAAAGAAAATGTGATTTTATTCCACTGCATTTCTCTGTGTTACACTGCGCTGTAGACCAATGACAGGACTGAGCAGAGATTACACTGTACTTTATCTTGATGAGCAACACGGTCATTGCAAAGCATCCCTGAATGACGGTTTTGTCCTGAACCACTCGATGTTACTGTTGATGAAACATTTTACAAGCATGTGCTGTTATATCTTGATCTCCTTAATGAACTCTGCTGATTTTATTTAGTTTTTATTTAGTTGAAGTTTCAAAACGGCTCATTGTAAAGTGTAGCTCACTGACTAAAAGGCTGGTGGTGTTCACCATCTCCACACTCCATGCTGTAACGAGGCTAACTGCAGCACATTTCTCTTACTTTCTGTTGAGTGTTAAGGAAATCAGTGTTACTATACTTTCTTTTTTTTATTGAAGGTAACTGTGCGAGAACAGGGAGCTGCTTGATCTCCAAGTTCATGGAGTGTCTTGACTTTTTTTTTAATAGTTAGTGTTTTTATATAAAGTGATGTGTTGTCTATTTTAAACAATGTTTGTGTAACAGATGTTTTGATGCATTACAGAAGACAGTATTAAAGAATAGAAAGTTATGGGACGGACCAGTTTTGTGTAGAAAAAAGAAAGAAAGAAAGGAAAGGGAGTGTGTTGGGACAAAAGGCCTTCATTTCCTCTTATTTTAAGCTTTTTTCTGTGTTTTCTAGTGCATGGTGCTGATAATCAAGTATCCTGTCAGTGGCAGCAGAGAGATACCACACTGTTTAAAACGTGTGCTAAAAACCCATGTTGTTCAAAGTGAAGAAAAAGAGGCATCGACTACTCAGTGTTGGCAAATATGTGTTATAAAACCTTTGGCGTTAACCTTTTAAGGTATATTCACATGTATTAAGATATTTTTAGTTTTTTTCATTCCTCTGAGCTGATGAATATCAATGGGTTATGTAATGAAAATGATGCTAGAGCACTGTAACACTGAGAAGAACACATTATTTTGATGGCTTTGTAATACACTTTTATCATTGTTCAATTATAATTGAATAATAACAACAACAACATCACGGCAGTAATGCTTCTGTTTGCTCTGGGTTTATCACCACTCCAGAAATTCTAGTCCAAGTCAGACAACATTGATACATAGTATATTGATTCTGCAGCAACAACAAAGAAGTCGGACACGTCCAGTATCAGGCTGTATCTAACTTAATTGAAAAACAAGCAAACAAACAGCTATCACTGTCAACCGGTGAAAGCAAACAAAATCAAACACTGTTATTCTGCAAAATAATGCTCAGAGCTCCTGCAGGATCCTCTGGAGTCTTCAGTGTTTTTTGTTCTCAGTGAGATTGAGATTTAGGGTCAGAAAAAGTTAAAAGAAGCTATATGCTCTACCTATGAGAGGTTTTAACATTTTAGAGTACAAGTTGACAAAGCCCTTGTGTATCACATCTGGCGTGGGCCACTTTAAGGGCTGCTGCCCAACGTGACAGAAAAAAATGGAAACTGAAATATAATGCCTGTCCGGTAAGTTTTCAATTCATGTCCATATTGGTAAAAACTATTTTGCAACATTTTTTCCTCCTGCAGCATTTTTTGTGTTTTTTAAGTCTCACTTTCTACATAGATATGTCTTTTAATTATAGCAGTGTCAGAACTTTGTTTCTCTTGGTAAGATACTCTCATAAGATGCATATTTCCTGTATATTTAAGGAGTGTCATCTATGGCTTAAACCTTTTAATAGCTGGTAACACTGTAACTGCTTCCACAGTTGTCTCTGAATAGACCTACTGATGGTGATATGACAGACTTTCTGAACACACTTGAGAATCTCAGAGTTCTACTTTTGATGTTCATCAATTTGCAAGTTGCAGTATGAGGTGACTGACGTTGCACCTTCTCCAGTATGACTATTACATATGTGCACATTGCAGTTACATTGTTAAAAATGATACATCGTGCAGCTCAAGCTTTCATCATGTACTTGCTCATCCACCCATTCACTCTCACATTCACTAGCTTATGGCTGAAAGTAGACCACCAGTATTAGTTAATCACATTCACCCATTTTATACCGGTTTATATCCCCTTGGCACAGCAGTTGGGGCAATTTGGGATTAAGTGTATTGCCCAAGGACATAGCCAGGCTTGAGCCCTAAACTTTCTGATTGACGAACAACCGACTTTCCAAACTATGTCATGTATCCATCAAAATTTAGCTCCCTGACTTGTTACAGTTTATTGATAAATGATCTTACTTTAATAAAAGTGTTTTAGTGAAAAATAGAATAATTCAAAAAGCATGATTTTGATTTATGAAAGTGTGTGGCAGCCATCATACATGAATTTTTCTTTATTGGTATAACAGCTTCCATGCTTAATAATACTGTTTTATAAATATTAGGGCTGGGTATCGATTAAGATTTTCTGGATCGATTTGATTCGATATTACAAGGTCTCAAATCGATTCGATTCACGATTCAATTCGATATTTGTTCAGTCTGGGATATCTTAGTTGAAATAGTGCTGTAAATTTAAAAAGTGACCTTTTGACCTGGTACATCATAAAAAATTGTTTTAACATGAAGAACTAAACCCAAAGCAGTTACATTAATCATATTTTAATGACATGCATTCATGCATATTCTGCATATTACTTGCTTTTTGGTCCAACTTGTATTTTCCTTTGTACTTGTTAAATCTAAAATACTGTACATCCAAACATCAGCTTTTATACTTACCAGTGGTGCTCATATAGTGCTTCCACCATGTTTGTTTGCAGTAACATCTCATGAGATCTTGTTCAGTAGAAAACAACGCTAAACGCTGATCACACGAGACTGGCAGAGTTGATACCACAGGCTGCTTCTCTGCACATCCAAAGAAGAAAAAACTTCCCAAGTTAAAAGATCGATCTTTGGATTTTATGGATCGATTATGAACCAGTTAAAGGAAAATCGATTTAAATCGATAAAATCGATTTTTAAAAAAATATAAAACCTTATTGTAAGATCTGACATATTCATTTTGGTTCTCTTCGTTGTTGCATTGTCTAAGCTGCAGATAGTTAACCCGTTTTTAGTTCCTTTATTAATTTTTCTTAAGTCACTGTTTTCTTATTTCAGCATTAGCTGTTGAGTTTCTGACATTTCCAAAAACAATGATTAATGTGAGATGTCTGAAACGCCAAATAAAAATTCTCAATGTCTTTTGTTCTTACAACAAAACAATATTTCGAGTATGTCATACAAGAAAATTTAAAAGGTGTACAATTCTCATTTTGGTCCTTAGAAACATCTTAAAGTGTTCTAGTTTTAAAAATCGAGGGATGGTAACTTAAATATTTCAGAGTAAATACATATGTTCCCACAACTTGAACAGTCAGATGCTTTGCTTTCTCTCTCTGTAAAGTCATTACTAAGATCAAATCATTAACAGAGATGTTCATGCAGTTACAGAAAGAGAACCAGTGTGTGTGTGTTTGTGTGTTCTGTTTGCTGTGTCCTCCTGAAATATAAATGACATTTAACTCGAAATCACTTTGAGTGTCAGAAGGGTTGGTGTAATAAGATCACCTTTAGTAAACCTGATCCTGCTGGTGAAGCTCAGCAGGGTCAACTCCCGGCTCCACCAGGGAACATTTGTTCTGGTCACTTTATGTATCATGCTAATAATAAATGCTGCCTTTTCCTCAAAATCTGACCTGCGGTAGCTCTCAGAAAAATTTGCTTTTAAACATTGGTGTCTGCTGTCATGGGGGCAGATGAGGGGGGTGGCGTGTCCTTTATTTACTCTTAGTGAAGGAAACCTGTTCTTCGAGTCCTTGTTGATCTATAACCCTGGTTGTTTATAAGCGGAGATTATTCAGTGCACTCAGAGCAGTCAGAGACCACAGCTCTTCCCCGCAGTGAACCCTTTGCAGCTCTTCCCCGCAGTGAACCCTTTGCAGCTGAAAACTCCAGCTTTAACAGGAAACCTGTCATGGCGCAGCGTCCTCGAGCTTCCTCTCAGCCTGGAAAGCTGTCCTTTCTCCAGAGTCCCAAAGTGGCCTCATTTCTTCGACCACGGGCTATTTCGTCCCGGTCCGGCTCCATGCTGGAAGAGGAGCTGTCCTGCCCTGTCTGCTGTGAGATTTTCAAAGACCCTGTGGTGCTCAAGTGCAGCCACAGTTTCTGCAGAGCATGTTTGCAGCAGTTCTGGAACAAGAAGAAGGCCCGGCGTGAGTGTCCCGTCTGCAGGAGGAAGTGCTCCCTGACTGAGCCCACAGTCAGCTTGGCCCTGAAGAATGTAGCTGACACCTTTCTGAGGGAGCAGGAGCGCAGGACAGGGGCAGTGAGGACAGAAGCAGGGGCCGAAGGGAGTGGGGAGCAACCAGAGACGATAGAGGAGAGGTGCGCCACTCATGGAGAAGTCCTCAAACTGTTCTGTCTGGATGACTTAGAGGTCCTCTGCTGTGTGTGTCACACCTCCAAGAAGCACCAGGGACACAGAGTGTGTCCACTGGAGGAGGGAGCTCAGGACCTGAAGGTACTTTTGTTTATCTGCAGTTAATTTATTTGAGATGTGAAAATGAATCAAGGAGGAGCTGGTTAGTTATTAGCCCTCAGGAAACCCCTAATATTAGTTAAGCTAAAAAGTAACCATAACGTGGACAAAATGTTTTTATGCCTTTTGGGGGTGTTTTCAGTGCAGATATTTAATAATCTTCAGTCGTATTTTTTTTTTATCAAATGAGCGAGCTTTGCTCAAATTTCACAAATGTGTTTCAGAAGTTTGGCAATGTTTGGTGAAATAGTAGAACTAAATTTCATATACACACTCAAATCCTTGTACACCTATTTGAGAAAGTACAACGGCTTTGGACTGTTGCTTGCACTTTTATGGGATTTTTCATAGAATTGTGTTCTTATAATTTGCTAGAAATAGCTTTACATTTTTTCTAAAATTTTAAAAAGGGTATGAAAGTAGCAGTGAATGACGGAGCATGAAAAGCAAAATAATTTTGACAATCATGAAACTATCAAGGATGACATTCAATTATTCAAAAAAATCAGGCAATACCCCTGTCAGTCTAATTCAATCATAGGTTGGCAGTGTTGGTCCAACTAAAGAAGACTGTGTATGGAGAATGTTTTATCAGACGCCAAGACACGCCAGTTCATTCTGTAATTTTGATTGTGCAGCACATTTAAATGCTCATCCCAATCATTGAAAGTGATTGTAGATATTCTTCATATCTCATATTTGATTTACACCTAAAAGACTGAATCTTGAGACCCCTTAGAGAACAAGGACCCTGGGCAAGTAACTTTCTTTGATTATTGCTAAAACGTAACTGACTTAAGTCATTGGTTTATTTTTTTTCCTTATTTTTTTCCTACTGTATCAGATCAGCAGACTGATTATTTTTTCAAGGTGCTACCTAATATCCATACATACGTATTATGTTATTTGTTTTCTGACATGTTATTCCTCCGCCCTTCAGGCAGAGATGAAGAAAGAAGTAATCCCTCTGAAGAAACACCTGCGTTGCCTCTATGAAGCCAAGCAGGAGTGTGATGACACAACTGTGCACATCAAGGTATCAACAAACAGACATCCACGAAACACTAGAAGGCCAGCATGACCTCTGATATGCCCAAGACAGAAATCGATCCACATGCACTGTTAGTGTGTAAACATGTCAACATGTTAGAAAAGGCACACCAAGAATTCAAAACCTTTGAGGTGGTCAAGAGTTAAATGTGCTTTTGTTTTTTATAATGTGTATGTTCGAAGCAACTCTGACTCTTCAAGAATCCAATTATTGTAGTCCTGATTCTACTTCAAATTTATAATAGTTTACAGTTAAAATTTCAAATATTTGTTATAAATATGAAATAATAAGACAGGTAAATTGGAAAATTGACAGTGCCAAACTAACCAAGTGAATTAATTTAGTGTCATAACTTGATATATAGTTTGTTTAAAATTATGTTGTTATAATGAGACGTCCTTTTGAGATGCATACACGTACAGTAAATCCAACTTGAAAAATGTAACATCAACTTTTCAGTTACACAAAACAAAAAAAATATGTAGATACAATCTGATCCAATACAGCAAAAACCATACCAATATTATATTTGGTTGCCTCAAAAAAGACAGAAATATCCTTATTTCTTCTTCTGAGTTACATAATTTTGTTTGAAAAGAAAAATTTTGTACTGAATATGTTGAGTATTGTTGGTGGGGATGTTGTGTTAAACACAAACTTTATCATTAAATATTATAGATATTTATGCTAAGAACAGCTTAAATAATGCTGTCTATTGCTGTAGAGTAAAATGTTTTAAAGTTAAAAAAAAGTTTGGCTGGGAAATAAAATACTTTTCTTGTTAACAACTTTAATGGATGAGCCAATGTTTGTGAAAGGACTACCAGGTTATCATTTAAACACTAACTTTCAAGATCAGGATATTATTAGAAACTTTATAATAATTGTTGTTATCCATGACTGTTCAATATTAAATGCTTCCCCAATGGAATAGTAAAGCACATTATAATTTCTTTGTTAAGATGTCAAATTATAATTATTAAGTTGCATTCTGGAACAGAAAAAAATAGTTGAAGTGGTTGAATATTCTAATTGATTCATTTATGAGCTCTCAGACAAGCCCAGTGAGCGGCTCAAATTTATGTATAGAGAAGTGACTTAAGTTTGAATTTCCTCATTCATGTTCAAAATGTACTTCCAATAACAATAACATTTTCAGTTTTAAACAGGTTTTTGAAATATTTCTGAAATATTCATGTTTCTTTATTTTATGACAGGTTTAATACATTTCTTAAACACTGTGAAATGATCGAAGGATGTTGTGAGGTGCACATAACATTAAATGGTTATGGTAGTAAAAACCGTAGCACAACACTGATTCCCTCAAGAAACAGCACAATAGTCCCAATCACAGGAAGGGCAGTTTCACCTGACATGATTGCAGGTGAATTGAAGAGGACAAGTGTACTTAGACAAGAAGCTAACACTCCTTCCCCAACTGTCCATTCACCATATTTCTCTCTGTGCTAGAATCAGACTCTGGCCACAGAAAAGCAGATTAAAGAGGAGTTTCAGCAGCTGAGAGAGTTTCTGCAGCAGGAGGAAACAGCTCGACTGGCAGCACTGCACCAGGAGGACGAGGAGAAGAAAGAGCTGGTAAAGAGGAAGTCAGACAGCATCACCAGCAGTATCCTCACCTTCTCTCATGCTATCATCGCCATTGAGAATGAAATAGCTTCAAATGATGCTCTCTTTCTCATGGTAAGATTAGTTATGCTATGTATTTAAAAATATCTTAAGAAGTTCTTATTTTGTTAACTAATTGTAAAATTTGTTTTTACAGAATTATGCCAACACAAAGAAAAGGTAAAGGTTTTGTCATCTTTTTTCATCTATGTTAAAAGATTCAGTTCTCTTGTTATTTACAGTTGGTTTACTTTGTCTGGTTGTTTGTCAAAGAGCGCAGATCTCACCGAAAGATCCAGAAAAGGTGTCAGATGCTCTAATAGACGTGGCCAAGCACGTCAGCTCTCTCAAGTTCCTCGTGTGGGAGAAGATGGTGGACCTGGTTCAGTACAGTAAGTCCAACATTGTCTCAGTATGAAATTGGTAAACTCCAGCTTTGCTTGGAGGGAAAGTAACCCTATTTACTCACATTACTGTGATTAAGTTTCTTTTTTGGAGTACTTAAAATCAGCAATTCGACTTTAACTCACATTTTGTGAAAGGAGGACTAAGCTTTCAGTCCACTTTATGTCCATGACAGTGATTTGGGTAACCACATACAGCTCACCTAAGCAGGAGAACAATTCAAGTTCATTCTAAACTGTGCTAATGCACTGCGCTTCATCAAAAGGATGTGCTGTAAATACACTGGCAGGAGATTTGTCTGCTTTTTCTCACTGCATGGAAAGAATAGATCATATTTACTTATTCTTACCCACCCCCTGTTGTATCATAAAGTGCTTTAAGTGCACAAGCGCTTTGAATAAACATGCACATTTTTTATCTACTCTGGGTACATTTAAAAGAAAAAATATTTTCACATTCTTCTTTGACAAAATGTAATCAAAATGACTGTATTTTAATTTGAGTATTACAATTCAAACCATTTCTGTCTCTAGATTTTGCTAAGTACAGCACCACAGTGAGTAGGGTAAAAGGTTACCTAACTGCAATCCAGTTAGCTAACACTTAGCAAAAGGTAGACAAAAATTGTAAGAATGAAAGTTTTTAAAAATTAGTAGCTCACTTCAGGTTTTCTGGGCAAGTGATACTTGACTGGTTATAAACAACAAACTCCTGTTTTTGGATAACAAATAGGAAAATAACTACTACATAAGCTACACAAAATTGGAATATATACCAGGTTCTATGAGCCATTCACTGCCAGTTAACCACGAGATGAATGAGTAAGATGAAGGGCAAATGATAAAGTACTAAATAATTATCAGTAATATGATTCACTTATCGGTACTGAATAAAATGATTGACTAATGAATAGGTAATCATTAAATAATGGTATTATTTCACAGTTATGATTATGATTATCAAGTAAAAGTAATTAGTAAAATCTGATGAAGAGTAACGCTCTTCATTTCGGTGCAGCACATTTCCTTTTGTTAGAACTTTGAGTAGAAACTCTGAACATAAATCTTCCCTCTAAATCTTCAGATAAGGAAACCTTGATGATGTGAAGGATGCTGTTGTGTTGTCTCACTTATTAAAGAGAGTACAAGTTAGAATACAGTACATGCTGTGTTTGAACAAAATGATTAAAAGTTCTATTTTAGAGTACTTTTGTCTCACGAAAAAAATGGAAACCTTTAATTTCTTGTTTTTCTGTCCAAGGTCAAAACCTCTGACACAACTTCACCAACTTCCAAGGTGCTTGGACAGAAAAAGTTTTGAAGAGATCAAAAGAGCTCCAGCAATACTTGTAGTTCAGGAAACAACTTTATTAGACCGACGTGTTTCGGCTTGCGGCCTTCATCAGGGTCATCAGAAATGCATTAAAAACAACACTTACAAAGGGTAGAGTTGAAAATGAAAACATTTTGGAATGATCAAACATTTTTGAGAATTGGCTAGTCATGTGAAGCTATAATCTGAGACAGCCTATGGATTGGCTGTAGGGGTGTGTCACTTGAGTCACCATGTGATTTTTGACTAGTGAGCTGCTTGTTTTTCTGTCCAGTTATAAAAACTGCACATAGACTATATGCAGTGCAGCATGGTTCTTTGAAGTGTCTGTGCAACAGCTGTTTCAGTGAAAACAATAAATCTGATCTCAAATAGCTTTTTTATCTTGCACTTTAAGTTAGTGTTGTTATAGTCCCCTTTGTCCTTAAGTCAACATGATGGGAACATTTTCACAGTGTCATGCTGTCATCTCATCAGCTGAATCAGCAGCTTTGCCCACCCATCCACACAGCTGTTTTTACTTCCTCCTGCAGCTCTGTGCTGACTAGAAGAGAGCAAAACAAGAGCAGATGCTTCTGGGATTTTTTTTTGGCTTGTCTGTTAGCAAGATAACACAAAGCTACAGGGTGGATTTAAATTAAAATTCTACCAGAGATGTGGTTTGGTCCAAGAAAGAAACCATTACATTTTGGGGGTGATCCACATATTTGTCCAGATGCTAAAAACTCCCCAAATTTGCATAAAATCTCACAGCTTAACATTGGGGCGTATATTAAAAATCAGATCTCTGACAACAATTGATGGATTCACTTCAAATTCTACAGGATAATTCATATAACCCTACCATCACAGTTAAATTCATCTTGATCTGATCCAGATTGACATCACAAATATTGTTGAAGTTTAGAACAGCAAATCCCATTAATTTCTCCTTGGCTTCTGTGAGTGTTCTGCTTCCTTTATCATTATGGTAACTGTAGTTTATTTGCAAACTTGTGTCAACATTTTTCAAACCTATGTCCCTACATTACCCAGCTTCCCTTGCAATGCCAGCGGAGGAGTTCCCCACATGGACAGACATGATCAGAGAGTTGGCCGTCATATTAGAGTATGTGGTGATCCAGAACTGTCTTGGCGGAGGGCTGCACTCTCCAAGTGCTTTTCTAGTTTAATTATGGATTTTTTTTAAGCTGGGCAATTTTTGCTCTGAAACATACCTTAGTGAATTTTGAGAGAAATCATTGTCTGTTTTCTTCTACAGCTCCCATCACCCTGGACCCCAACACTGCCTACTCCTGGTTAACTCTCTCCACAGACTTGACCAGTGTGGCTAACAGCGGGTCCCTTAAGAAGCTCCCAGACAACCCTGAACGTTTTGGCCACTTTGTGTTTGTGCTAGGCTCTGAGGGCTTCACTTCAGGCCGCCACGCCTGGGAGGTTGAGGTCGGTGACAAGGGGGACTGGATGCTTGGGGTGGTCAAAGAGTCTATTGACAGAAAGGGTCACATTTCTGGCTGCCCCGAGGGGGGCTTTTGGATGATATCACACTATGAAGGTGAATACTCTGCCATGACGAGGCCCAGCACTACACTGCAGTTGACCGGTGAGCCAACTAGAGTCAGGGTGCAACTGGATTATGACTCAGGGGAAGTTACCTTCTCCAATCCCATCAGTATGACACCCATCTACACCTTCAATGACTTCTTCACTGAAAAGATGTACCCATTTTTCTGCCCTGGAGCAAATATTAATGGAAATAACCCCAAACCACTGAAGATATGCTCAGCCAAGGTGGCTGTGTGGAACAGTGCCACATGGTGATCTGAAACCACATCACAAAGGACAAGCTTTTAAATTATAATATTATGAAAACAAAAATCACAGTGTACCAGCAGACCATTTTTGATCTGCCTGATCTAAGAGTATTAGGATCAGGCATGAAGATCAGGCAAGTGAAGAAAGGAGAGGTTTAAAACCATTGAATGCTTGTTCCAAGTAAAAATGTTAAGAATAAAGTAAAATGTGTAGAATTAGCTGAACTGTCTGGACTAGTAATGTTGACTAAAATGGAAATATCAAAATGAAGTTAGAAAACACTTAGGGAAGTTAAACTGAAGTGATAAAAGAGCAAAATTAATGACATTTTGACTGGATTTCTGAATGTGTGCCTCAATTTTGTGCTAGACATTCAAATGTTTTTTTTCTTATCATCTTATAATTTTGTCATTTTTTTGTTTTATGAACTGTACAATGGAAAAAAATTGAATTGAATTGAATTGAATGCTTGAATTGAATGCTTTATTTGTCATTGCACATGCACAAGTACAGAGCAACGAAATGCGCTTCACAGTGCAACCCGTCCAAGAACATACAAAGACAATCACAAAAAACATGGGGGACAGATCCAGGTCGACCGTTCGCTGTTGCCATGAGAGGCGCCACGATTTTTTGCAGATGGGACAGAAAAACCACACCGGGGAAGAGGAGGAGAAAAAGGCCAGTCTCACACTATGCCCCAAAACAGAGCACAGTGAAAGTCCAGGAAAAAAAACACCACAGCGTTTCAGCAACATAGAAAAAAAAGACAGTACACATGCAGATGTGATGGGCAGTTCGGTAATTAGGAAGGGGGTTTTGAGATGAACAGTCCGCGAGGGAGGTGCAAAAAAACCCTACCACACCTTAATACGTGTTTGTCCTGCATGGCCCTGATAATCCTTTATGTTTCATTTGTTATAGTTATTTGCAAAAGAAATGAGCACAACCCAGAGAAAGTACAAACAGATTGCTTTATTTCCATTAGGTTCAATTTGTGATGACTAAAGCTTTCAAAGGACTGCATACTTCTGGATTTACCAGGGGAGAGTTTCGCCTTTATAATCCAGGAAGCCTCCATTCTGCTTCTCAGTCAGTGAGGCCAACACTCGGAGCATCCCCTCAACACTCTCCGTGACATCAATTTCCCCCTGGTGGTTGGAAAAATACCCAGTTGATATGAAGGCACTACAGAGACACTTTCTACTTTTGAGGAAGGAGAATTGACAGCTGAATGTTTCTTTTTTATCTGAAACCAGATGCAGATTCCACAGCTGCATTCATACCAAAAGAAGCCAAGAACATTTTTTTTATTGTTTGGAATATTACAAGCATTATTTATTTGAAAAACAAGCATTAAGAAATGGAAAGATTACAATTATGAAATAATGTAAACCTGGAAATAAAGATGTACAGAAAAGTATTAATTTCCCCACTTAGAAGTTCTGTGAGCTTTTAAAGGCTGGACATGATTTATATTGCCCTAAAGTTACATAATTTGCAGCTGTAGAAGGAATTTAATATCATTATGATATATTTTTTTTTATCTAGAGAAAATATAGAAACAGCATGGGAACCACTGAACACACTTCCAATATTCAACAGAGACAAATATGATTTAAACCGATATTGGCCCATGGATCTGCTACTAGCTTTAGGTTTTACTTCAGTCCACTTGTCTCTGCTCACCTCCCTTCTTTAGCGCTAGCACTTAACTCAGCGTCATGTGGATTCATCATGAGACTGATCCACATTCAAGATTTTCTTCTGTTAAACAGTTTGTTTTTTCTTGGAGACTTCATGACTGGGTGTTGGATGTATGTACAGACGTGTGCAAAATTGTTGGTACCCTTCCTTAAAGAAATAAAAACCTACAATGGTCTTGGAAATTATTTGAAACTGACAAAAGTAAGAATGAATAAAAATTAACTGAAAATAACCAGTGAAAATCAGACATTGCTTTTGAACTGAGGTTCAACAGAATTATTTTTAAAAACAAAACAAAATAATAAAACAGTCCTGATCAAAAATGATGGTACCCCTAGAAAAGATTGACAATGATTTGACCATAGGGACATGATAAACTAAGCAGTGTGTCCTGCAACTAGCATTACAGGTGTCCTCAAGCTTGTAATCAGTCAGTCTGCCTATTTAAAGGATGAAAAGTAGTTAGTGTGCTGTTTGGTATTGTGATGTGTACCACACTGAACATGGACCACAGAAAGCTAAGGAGAGATGTCTCGGGTAATTAGAAAGAAAATTATAGGCAAGCATGTTCAAGGTAAAGGCTATAAGACCATCTCCAAGCAGCTTGATGTTCCTGTGACTATAGTTGCACATGTTATTCAAAAGTTTAATGTCCACTGGACTGTAGCCAACCTCCCTGAACGTGACTGCAAGAGAAAAATTGATGAAAAATTAAAGGGACAGATAATACAAATGTTCACCAAAGAGCCAAGAACAACTTCCAAAGAGATTAGAGGTTAACTCCTAGGTCAAGATATTTCAGTATTAGATTACACCGTCCGTCGCTGTTCGAGCCAAAGTGGACTTCTTGGAGGACAATATGTTGACAGCAAATCATTAAAAAAGTGAGACTGGAATTTGCCAAAATGCATATTGACAAGCCACAGAGGTTCTGGGAGAACGTCTTTTGGACAGATGCGACAAAACTGGAGATTTTTGGCTAGTCACATCAGCTCTATGTTCACTGACTCCAAAATGAAGCATACAAAGAAAACAAACATGGAGGAGGCTCATGAATCTGTGAAGGTACAATGAAATGTCAAGACTATCAAGGCAGTTTGGAGCAAAATGTGCTGCCCAATGTCAGAAAGCTTGGTCCCAGACACAGGTCATGGGTCTTCCAACAGGATAATGATCCAAAACATACAGCTATAGACACTTAAAGGAGACATATCATGCTGATGCATGATTTAATACTTACATATAATATAATAAATTTGAAAACAAGACCTTACACCCCCTTAATTTTCAAAAAATGAGATATTGTATTTTTTCTGATATCCTAGAACAAGATTTAATGCCTCTGAAAATAGGTCATTGCGAGATGTCCGCGAGATTTAAATCATTGTGATGACACGAGGTACCTTTCTTTTTATTGGAGTAATCTGATAAAACACTTCCTCCTCTGTGATGTCTGTTAGCCACAAAACCATCACCGAGGAACACATCCTCCAGCAGGGGTATATAGCTCCCTAGCTCACACTCACTCATTACCAGTTCTGGCCTGTAGGGGGCCTCAATACACGGTTGCTGCTTTTAGCCTGCTGGAAAATACAGTAGAAGAAGAAGGACAGGCTGGCTCTACCCCCGATAGAACTGATCAATCAGAGCACAAAGGGCTGTGATGTTGTGAGGTAACTGTAGGTCAGTCTGAGAACCGAGCATTTCAACGAGAGCTTGATAATGGCCTAAAATGAGGATTTTGAGAACGCTATTGTGGGGCAATGAAGGAACTAAATGACTTGTACTGAGGGCAGAAATACTTTACAGGCATCCTAGTCTGGCATAGTGAAAAGGAGAAACAAGCATGATATGTCTCCTTTAAGAATGGCTTAGAACAAAAAATTGGACTATTCTGAAGTGGCCTTCTATGAGCCCTGATCTAAATCCTACTGAATATTTGTGGAAGGAGCTGAAACATGCAGTCTGGAGAAGACATCCTTCAAACCTGAGACAGCTGGAGCAGTTTGGTACGGAGGAGTGGGCCAAAATACCTGCTGACAGGAGCAGAAGCTTCCTTAAGAGTTACAGAAATTGCGTGATTACAGTCATTGCCTCAAAAGGTTGTGAAACAAAATATGAAGTTAAAGGGTTCCATCATTAGTTTCATTAGTTTGTTTTTTAAAGCAGCACAACGGAAGATCTCCGCTTGACCCGATAGGGAACTCAACTACCCATGAGCTCTAGCGCGCGCATACTGTCGTAAGGATACAGATCTGCCGGTCGCGTGCATTTGTTTTGTAGGCAAACCACAGAAGCCAGGACTTCGCTAAAAGTATTCTTCTGTCTTCAGCGGCTGTTTGCAGGATGGATAGCGACGAGGTAATGTATTTATTTTTGACTAAATGACGATGTTAAAAATCGCTAAGTTCAACTTGGTTTTATTGCCGTGAAGTCGCCCCCGTCCTGTTGAAGCGATAAAATAAATAAAAGTAAAGACAACGACGAGCTGGTGATATCACACACTTGAAATAGGTCTAAACAAAACTACATACTGGTACGTTCTGGATTTGTTGTGCTGTACTTGTTTCCTGTCAAGTTTTTTGAGGAACTTCGTTATAAATTAGTCACTAACATACCTGATAGTAGTCGGACATCCCTCCTCGTCTTTGATTTCACGCCAGCAAGTGAACGCCGAACCGATGATTATTCCTGTCCGAGCATTCAGCTTGTTTTTCTCTCGCTTTCTTTGTTTTGTATTCTCCGACAAAACTTTTCTCTTCCTAACGTTGTTGCCTCCGCCATGGTTACAGCTCCGCGACCGGCTTTTGCCGAGACTTCCGTGTTTTAAACGAATCGGGAATTGGGGGAAGTGATGTATGCCATAAAGCAGTCCGAACATGTAGTTTTTTAGTGTGGCAGGGTTCCCACCATCCACCTTGAAGTTACATAGCGCCAGTGAAAGGGATACAGACCACTCCAGACCACGACAGAGGTGTCATTCAACTCCATTGTAAAGTGGTGGACCATCACAATGAATATCGAAGGATTATATTATGTTTGAAAAACTACATAGTGTTGGTTTAAAACAACTCTGTCGAACCACAATTAAACAGCAGTGTCTGATTTTCATTTGTTAATTTTTAGTAAATTATATATATGTATATATATATATATATATATATATATATATATATATTTATAACACATGTAAACTAGTGATAATGCCTTATGGTGATGACAGTGTGACCTTTTGATCCCACAGTTTACCCTGTTTACACTGAGATACCTCAAATGGAGTTTTAAAAAATCTTCATTGCCGAATAAGTTTTCCAAAAAACGCATTAAGCAAACTAAACCGCAGTTTTCATGTGGACAGAAGGACAAAACACAGAAAAAGCTGTTTTTTTAAAAGTACTGGCCTATGTGGACATAGCCTAAGTCTCCATATATGCCTCTCCTTTCAACTCCATAAGTGTAACAAGCTATGGGAGGAAACTGACAAAATGGCATAGTGTGATTTCCAAGCCCCACCCCAATACTTTACATGGAGGGTGGTCATCGAGGTCGCAAAATCACGTTTGGTGTGTAGGTAGCTTTAGGCCCTGATTACACTAGGCCAAATTCGTCCAAATCCAAATCATTGTGTTTTAGCCTCCCGTTTACATGGGAACGGTGCCTGGAGTGCCTGAATCCGCAGACTTTTGAAACCAGGGTCCAGGGTGGAAAGGTTTGAAAACCCTTGGCCACTAGGCTTCATGTATACAGGATTCAGCATTTCAGGGTGAAACGATGACATCACTGCATGTGCAGTACTCTTTCACATGCAGGCTGCGCACGCATACTAGGAACAACTACAACTTCGGCCGTCTACCGAGTAACATGTGCTGCTTACTGTGCTCGGTTTGTTATCCAGACAAAACTGTCTAGACAGATTTGTTGTCCAGACAAGAAACGTATGGAGAGAGATTTGTCTCAAAAATATGCACACATATATATCCACGATTTTCACATATATTTTGCAGAATCACAAGTATATCCACTATTTTCACATATTTTTTGCAGATTCACAAACAGCCTTTATCTAGAATTTTCACATACGTTTTTCAGATCCACAAATATAACTAAAATTTTCACACGTTTTGCCAATCCACAAATGCATCCATGACTTTCACATATGTTTTTTAGGTTCACACATATTTCCATGACTTTCACATGTATTATTATAATTTATGAGAGCATTTATCATGACTTATCATTTGTAAATCTTCAGTTGTGCTTGTGAATTGTTTAAAGTACTGTACGTTTGTGGATAAATCGGCACGTGTCTATTTTGGAGAAAAACGTAACACAGTTTCACAGAGATTCACATACACATAGGTTGAGAATATTCCAGTGTGGAGAGCCCCCACCCCCACTAGGCTTCAGTACTGCTCTGTCTGTGTAACAGTGGCCGTCAATGGCGATGCTGGATGCAGTTCAAGAAGAAGGAAACACCTTCAAGAGCAGAAACGCGCCTCAACTTAGAAACAAAAGCAGCCTAACCTGGTCTGTCAGTACCAATTTCTGGCCCTCGCCATGCTCTGGAAATTGTCTTTAATTTGTGCATAATACTTATTCATTTTTGTTAAAAAAAACTTTGACGATTGTTAAAGGGATAGTCCAGTATTTTTGAAGTGGGGTTGTATGAGCTGTATAGGCCACTATGTACATTAGATGCAGTAGAAAGTTCTCTCCTCAGCCACAGTCTGTTAGGGACTCTTAAGCAGAACCAGCCACAAACAGGGAAGTATCATACCAATAACAAAGGGTACAAGAACAACTACAAGAACTCCCATCAAAAATAATTTCACAGTTAAAGGGTATGCTACATATGTATGTTTTTAAGTGCATTAACTTTTTGGAAATATAAAGTTTAAAGTTTATCTTGACCTAACTGACTCACGTCATGTATTCCTCCACTCGCCATTGTTGTGAAAAGTTTTTCTTCTTCGTATATGTGTTGTAACACTGCTGTTTCTCTGCAAACCTACATCATCATCATGGACTGGCATGCACAGTACAGCGTTTTCAGTTGTTCTGGCATGTCCATGTAAACTTGGATTGCTATTGGAAATGCAAAGGAAGAACCTTTGCATTCCAGGGGAGAGAGTCTTTGTGTAAACAGGGCCTAAGATGTAGAGAAAGTGTTTGCCTGGAATACTGCAGGTAAATAAAAGGTTATTTCACTCTAATTATGTGATTAGTTTGGGAAGGGGGTCAGTTAAAACACAGTTTTACTTACATTCTCTCCACCCATGTCAGTGCGCACCCAGCCAGGATGTATCATAGAAAACAGGATCTCATCTTTCTTCAGTTCTTCCACAGCACACACAGTCATCATGTTCAGAGCTGCCTGTGAAGTTAACAGCAGGAACAACAGAGTCACAGTTCGACTTGAAACATGCTAAATTTAATGTAGCCTTTAAAAGAAGTCCACAATTAGAGCAAGCTGTTACTAACCTTGCTGATGCGATACGGGAGATAAAAAAAGGTAGGGTATGTTTGTCCCACCATCTGAATGGATCCCAGATAGGAGGATATGCTTACAGATGCTGCTTTGCTGCAGGACATTCCTGGAATCTCACTGGCCTTTGCTGCATCACGGAGGAGAGGCAGGAACTCCTACAGATTCAGGTTGAAAATTAGAAACCAGATATCCACTGAAATTTCAGCATTCATTTAAAAATCACCTGGGAAGACTTGACGGACTTACTTTATTGATGTTGAAAGGGCCAATGACATTAGTGTTGAAGACATCTTGCACATCTTCTGGAGTGCAGTCAAGCAGGCTGTGTTTGACCAGGATTGCTGCGTTGTTGATCAGTAGGTTCAGACCCTCCTTTCCTACCACTGCACTCACATGCTGAACGCTCTCTTTTATGCTTCCAAGGTTATTGACGTCTGAGGGGGAGACAAAAGATAGCAAACCTTCAGTGCAAGTTAATACCTGATAGATTGATAAATATAAACAATAATGGCTTATTCATGGACTCATAGCCATGCAGTGCTTAGATGTTGGAAAAAGATCAGAGCTCGTACCCATTCGAATAACAAGGATGGTGTTGGGATGCTCTTTTGCCAATGCTTGTAAGGCCTGAAAGTACACAGAGAGGACAAAATGGTTATTCATAGGAGCAAAAAAAAAAAAAAAAAATCCAATGAAGTGAGTACACGTTCAAACTGGAAGACATGTTCTGCATTCATTCATGTTGCTTACTCTGTTTCTGTCCATCTGTCAGTCTCTCTCTCTCTTTCTGTGTCCATTCTTAATCAGGTGATTGACTGAATAGGTATCAGCTCTTTTTACCAAACAAAACCAGATTTATTCATGACCATTATGAACGAGTCCTATTGCTTTGATTGGGCTATCTTCTGCTGCTATGAGTCTGTCCGTAGTTGAATCTGTGTGGCCTTCTTCCCAAGCTCATAATTGTCCAGTTCCTGTTCATCAGTCTCAGGGTCCTTCTCATCAGGATCCAGGTCACTCTTTATAGTGTTCAATTTCAGACCACGAGTTTTCAGATTTAGCTTCTCTGCGTTAGGTTCCAGAGCATTGTTGTCAAGGCTGAAATTATTATTCTATATTTAAGTGTGTAATTGTGTATAAAATTTGTGTGCCTCATTATCAGTGTCCTAAGTCCAGAACATCAGAATAAAAGCCTAGCTTCATTGTTTGGTTCACTATTATTACAGTACAAGTCTAAAACATTTACATCTGAGTCCAGAAAACTTAAAACCAGCTCTAGATTGTCAGCGTAGGAGTCAATATTCTCAGTGTCAGGGTCCAGATCATCAGTGACCAGTTCCTGTTCATCAGTGCCAGGATCCTGCTTATCAGTGACCAGGTCCACATCTTTGATGCCCTGTTCAAGTCCTTGGATATCTAGCTCCAGATTATCAGTTGACAGGATCAGCTTTAAATCAATGCACAGTTACAGCTCATTGGTGTGTAAGTCCAATCCATCAGCACCTAGGAGCATCTTCCCTAAGTCTGGTCCCAGTTTTTTGGTCCATATCTTAATCACGTTCAGGATATCAGCTCTCAGGGATAGATCATCAGTGTTCAGGTGAAGTTCATGGTTCCCAAATCCAGATAGTTGGTACCCAGGTTTATCTTCTCACAGTTTGGATCAGATTATGGATTTTTTTCAGGTCCAGCTCACCAGTGCTCAAGTCCATATCATAAGTAACCAGGTTAAGAAATATGGAGTTAAAATTATGAGAAAGTCACATAAATTCATAAAACATGTTTTGCTCATGCCTGACAATTCACAAACAAACCCTGTGTGGTTTGCAATACAAATCATCATTCACAAACTAATACATATTATTTTGCAAATAAGAAACAAACCCATCAAACAAATACATCATGCTTCAAAAACAAAAAAAAAAACCCCAAAAATATTCTTCAAGCACAAAAAAATATTCTTCAAGTAGAAAAAACAAATACACAACTACAAAAAAGTCTAAAGTGACGTTTAGCTTGCAGAACCACATGCAAAAGAGTGAAATATTACTGCAATGACTGTGCTTACATGATAATGGTCAATCTTTGTATCTTTTATTAGATGCTTGTAGGTGTGTAAGCATACAGACCACCTAAAGATGTGATTTGATGTTGCACATTCAGTGGTGTCTGATTTTGTCTTGTTTTAAACTGCAGCATTTCATGTATGATTCCAGTTTTGGTGATCTCTCATATTCCAGTGTCATGATGTGACAGTGTCACCAAAACTGATTGAGTGTGATATGGTAAAGGAAGATGATAAAGGTATAAGAGAAACAAAAGGTCTTCTATGATCTTACAAGAAAAAAAAAAAAGATTCCCTGTGTGGACACATGGTTTACGGGCACCCGCTGTCTAATATTTAGGTAAGGTTAAAAGAATTTAAGGAAAATGGACGAGATGATAAAGAAAGGAAGTGTCGGGGGGAAGGGGCGGCAAGGCAGAGGACCGGGAAGGTGAACGATGCAGCAGGTGGACCTGCAGTCTTTAGGGCCTGATTGTTAAGAAAGTAACGTGCTGTATACAATAAATTGAAACAAAAGGACAGTTGACCTAAGATACAAGCAGTTACGTAAAACACCTAGCAAACAGGAACCTGGCTGGTCTTCTCCGTGTGGAGGAACCAGGGAACCAGATGAAGGGTTATTTCACCTGGCGTCGTCCGCTGGACGGGGTGAGATTGTTTTCATTTTTGTGCACATACCTGGTACCAGAGGTCTAGTTATCGATCGCACATTTTTGTTGTTGTTTTTTCTCTTTTTATACTGAGACATTAACGTTTTATTGCTGGAAAAGAGTGAAAGACAAAAGGGGCGTTGGCGCACACCAAGGACTGGAAAAAGGACAAAAGACTATTTAAAGATACCTAAAATTTGACATTAAGGTGTTTCGTTAGGTTCAGATTATTATTTCATTTTTTGAAGGTTTAAGATTGAGGTTATCTCTCTGGTTTTGATGTGACCTACTTTATATACGCATGAGGTGCACTTAAGGTCTGGGGGTAGGATTAATTAAAGTTGAGGTGCTTTGAAATGAACATATTTGGTGGAGAGTTTCATTCATTTTTTAAATCACAATTGATGTTTCTGACGTGATATATAGTCTTGTTTTTTTTCTCTAATTTCCATTAAAGAGTCCCCCTTGGATTTTTGCCCACTAAAAATAGGTTGAGTGTTGCACTGATATAAACAGCAATGTCTTAGACATCCACGAGTTCTGCCCTCATCATTTAAATTCATGTGAAATAAAACACTTCCACATCAGAACTTGTTAGTAGTAAAGCACAAAGCAGAGTCTAAGGAGATGTATAAACTCTCACCTTAGCCCCGGGTCCATCAGGGTCTCTGCAGCAGGCAAACAGCTTCCCCACTGGTATTGGACCCTCCAGCATTTGTTTTACCATCTCCAGGCCCAGACCTCTGTTGGCTCCAGTGATAAGCACGCTGACTCTCTTGGCTGCCATTTCCTCTGTCTTAGTCTGCACACATCTCAACATTTATAAATTGGGCTGTAGTTCAATGTGGAATCAGAAAATTGGCCCCTCCTACTGTATCAGTTTGCATGTAAGGTATCTCCTTTAGAGTTCTACGAAGTGTTTTTATGTTTACTGCTCTGGAATTGACCACACCAGGCAAAGTACAGCTTGGTCAGAGGGAATTATGCAAGTCACTGTGACGAGTCATTCATTAACTGTGAAGATGAATGACTTGTCACAGAGTAGTTTTTATAAGAACTGATGACTGTGTGATTTCTAACAGGTCAGACATTCTCCATGCCTTTAATAAGCACTTTGCAGATGTTGCATATTTATTTGGAAAAGAATATCCTGACCTTCCATCAGTTGATGTTGATTGTTTGACTGCAGGGGGCCACACTTCTTGTTTTTCCTTCGGCCCCGTCCATTATGCTGAGGTTCTGAATGCACTGCAAGCCTTACATCCTAGGAGTTCCACTGGAGAAGACAACTTGGATTCCTTCCTTCTAAAATTGGCTGCTCCAATTATTGCTGAGCCATTAAGGCATATATTTAATTTGTCCATGACAACAGGAAATTTTCCTACCTTATGGAAAACTGCACATGTAATTCCCCTGCATAAAGGAGGCTCAAGAGATGACATGAACAATTATCGCCTGATCTCCAAACTGCCCTGTTTAGTAAAAATGATGGAATCTCTGGTAAACAATCAACTAAAGTCATTCCTCTCAACCTACTCTGTACTTAGCTCACACCAGTCTGGTTTCAGAACAAATCATAGCACAATTTCAGCCATCACATTAGTCACAAATCACATCATATCAGCACTGGACAAGAAGCAACACTGTGCAGCAGTTTTTGTAGATTTGTCCAAGGCCTTCGATACAGTTGATCACGACATACTGTTATGTAAACTGTTCAACATAGGCCTGAGTGAAAGTGCATGTGCCTGGTTACATGACTATTGTCTGAGAGGTGTCAGTGTATGATATCAGGTGACACCAAGTCAGACTTTTTGTTTATCAATAGGGGTGTGCCTCAAGTCTCCATTTTGGTCCCTACTCTTCTCTATTTATATTAATGATATTGTGTCCTCTTTAAGTGGTTGCCATGCCCATTTGTACACGGATGACGCCATTGTTTATAGTATTGCAGACTCTGTACAGCTCGCCATCAACAATTTGCAACTTGCTTTTAATGAGCTTCAAAAATCTCTTTTAAATCATAAACTTCTTTTAAATGTAACAAAAACAAAGTACATGCAGTTCTCCAGAGCCAGAAATATTAACCATGAAACTTTGAAATTGGTTACTATAGAAGGCTCTAGAATTGAAAGAGTCACTGAATATAAATATCTTGGCGTATGGATAGACAAGGATTTAACATTCAAACATCACGTAAACAATCTTGTCACTAAAATGCGACAGAAGATTGTTTTTTGTACAGAAACAAATCCAGCTTTCCTTTATTCTGCAGGAAAAGAGTTGTTGAAGCTGTGTTGTTATCTGTCATTGATTATGGTGATGTGATTTACAGACATGCTGCAGCTTCAGTTTTAAAGCGTTTGGACAGTGTATATCACTCTGCTCTTAGATTTATTACTGCTGACGGCTACAGAACTCATCATTGTGTTCTGTATGAGAAGGTTGGTTGGCCTTCTCTGGAAGAGAGGCGCAACAAACATTGGCTTTTATATATCTTTAAGGCCCTCGTTGGGAAATTACCACCTTACATCTCAACCTTGTTAGAGTGGAATGCTGGTAGCTACAACTCGCTCTACTGATCTGTTACTTCATAAAGTTCCTCGAGCATGTACTGAACTTGGTAAAACAGCTTTTTCTTTTGATGCTCCAAGCTCATGGAACATCCGCCAACACTCTCTAAAAATTCATGTTCTTCCTTCTCTTTCAGAGTTCAGGACTTTGATTTCTAACCATTGTGTTTCACATTGCAACTGTTTTACCTGATTTTATTTTATCTACCATGTCACTGATGAGATTGTTGTTCACAGTGAGTATTCTGTACTTGTTTTATTGTGCTGTGGTTTTAATGTGTCTGTAATCTCGATGGCATTGGAAATGAGGGAAACCTCAATGTCCTTTCGAGAATTAATAAAGGTTTGAAATGAAATGAAAAAGATACACATCAATAAAATGATGTGATATAATTTCAAAAGGGAAAAGATCAAGAAAAATATCGTTATTGCTCTGTAGTATATGGAACTGTCCATCTGGCGTGTCAGGTTACAAAAATTGGTGATAGAAGATTAAAGAAATGTTGTCTGGTTAGATGAGTCTCAACATCCACATGGTAATTTGGTGTAAACAGCATGAAAAGATGTATCCATCCTCTCTTGTATTAACAGTTCAAGCTGGTGCGATGGATGTAATGGTGTGAGTTATATTTCCTTGGCAGATTTGGCCCCTCATTATCGCCTGAGCATGGTTTGAACCTACAGCCACCTGAATATTGCTGCTGACTATGTACATCCCTTTTTGAGTACCCATCTTCTGATGGTTACCGCTAGCAAGATAACACACCATGTCACAAAGTTCATGTCATCTCAGACTAGTTTCTTGGACATGACAGTGAGTTCCCTGTACTCCAGAGGCCTCAACAGTCACCAAATCTCATTACAACAGAGCACCCTTGAATTGTGATGTAAAGGGAAACTACTGTACCTTAATGGATTTGCAGTTGAACTACATGCAGCAGCTGTGTAGTGGCATCATGCTGATATAAACTAAAATCTCTGAGGAACATTTCCTGAACTGTTTTTAATCTATGCCACAAAGAACTTGTACTTCTGAAGGCAAAAGAGGGCCAGATACTGTAGCCAAGCACTAGCACAGAGTAGCTTATAGAGTGACCAGTGAATGTGTATGCAATTGAGAAAAAGCATTGTGTGAGGTTTCTGCATCGCCTTTAGGTGTCACTACAAGGTGAAATCAGGGTGGACTTTTAAGTGAATGCAGTTTCACAGAGGAATCTGTACCATCAGATAATATCTGATTTTCTAAACTTAGAGTATTAGGATCAGGCATTAGAGAAAATGAAGGTTTATCAGCATTGAAAACTTGATTCTAGTAAAAATAAAAAAATGTGTAGAATAAGCTAAAATGTCTAGAAAAATGTAGAAGAAAAATGAAAATATCAAAATGAAGTTACAAAACAAAATGAAGTGTACAATGGAAAAAACCCTACCACCTGATAATTTGTCCTGCATGGCCTTGAAACTCGTACGTGTTACATTTTTTATTATTTGCAAAAGAACTGAGCACAATACAAAGAAAGTACATGCAGATTGCTTTATTTCACATAGGTTCAATTTGGGATTGAATAATGCTTTCAAAGGACTACATACTTCTGGATTTACCAGGGAATACTTTCGCCTTTGTAATTCAGGAAGGCTCCATTCTGCTTCTCAGTCAGTGAGGCCAGCACTCGGAGCATCCCCTCCACACTCTCCGTGGCATCAATGTCCCCCTGGTGGTTGGAAAAATACCCAGTTGATATGAAGGCACCACAGAGACACTTGCTACTTTTGAGAAAGGAGAACTGACAGCTGATGATTTCTTAATATCGGAAACCGGATGCAGATTCCACAGCTGCATTCATACCAAAAGAAGCCAAGAACATTTTTTTTTTCTGAAATATGACTCCAACAGAGGGACTTCTCTCTGTTACTCTGCTGTGGGATAGGAGATCGGCATATTGTTTTTTTGTGCATGCAGATTTGTAAAAAGATTGACCAAAAGGAAAAATCTTGCATTCTTGATACTGACATTTGTCCTAACTTTAAAGCCAGCTCCTTTTAAAATATAGAACTGAGTACAAGAATCCTGATGTTGAAAACTGGTACCAACTTCATCAAGAGAGTGATTTACAGGTTTTGACAAATGAACTTGAATAATTCATCAGTGATACCCATACATTTTTTTTCTGTTTTTAGAGGCTGCCCAATCAGTTGTCCGGTATACTATGTTTAAAACCATTAAAATCTGAGTTGTATAATAAACTTAGAACAAGGGAACCCAATATTTGTATCTGTTTTTGTTATTTCATTGACTGGGCTGAATGGGCTTAGTTGCTTAAACTGACCTCATGCCCTGAGGCAGCGGTTTTCAAAATTATGTTGCAAGGCACAACTAAAGGCAGGCAACAAGCTTGTGGCATAACATCCACACATCCATGATAGAAAGCTTGATAAATGTGTGTGTCATATAGTTTGCATAGTAAATTAACATATATAGGTACACACACACACACACACACACACACACATACATACATATATATATATATATATATATATATATATATATATATATATATATATAACCTTCCACTGCTAAGTTATCTTTGATAAATGTTACTTAATAAAAATGTAAGGGAACCACTGAACACTCTACTTATATGGGGGGCTGTAGAAAGGCCATTACCACATAATTTGTATAAACCCATTTTAAATTAAAAAAAAGAGGAAGAATTCTGCAGGGGCTATGCCCACATGTTGGGTACTATTGAATAAACAGGTTTTCCTGTTATGTTTTCAGGAATAATCCCATCTCCACAGGGGAAGTTTTTAAAAACATCACTGTCAGCACGAAAATGTAAAAACACAATATCTCAATGTAAATTGCCAGTTATTATGTTGTTTCAATATCTATGATGTGCAACTTCTTAATGTATTTTGTCTGCCAGTTTTATGCAAAAGTAGTTTGTCTTTTCATATCTGTCCCAACCACAAGTCTGACTGGTGTTGCGGTTCAGCTGTGACGGCAGTCAGCACAGTCTCTTGTGAAACAGGAACATGGGGTCTTTTGTCCACAGCACTTGTATCACATAAATATTTCGAGTTTTAAAGCAGCACCATGATAAGGAAACAACAGAAAGTCTGTGCTGGCATGTCAATAGCCCACTCAACAACAATTTAGCAATGTCTGTTGCAACACATGTAAACTACAGTGATTATGAGAGTTTGATGTTTAGATTCCTAAACACAGATTGCTCTGTTCACACTGAGACACCTCAAATGGAGTTTAAAAAATTCTTCACTGTGGTAGGAGTATCGAAATATGCATTATGTGTACATAGCCTAAGGGTCAATCCCAATTGTACCCTTTGGCTCTTGGTTTTGTGCGTAGGGTGAAGTGGTATCCCAATTCTCCATAAGGTTAAGGAAAGGGGCTACAGGGCTCTTGAAATGGAGACAAAGGGGAACTTCACTTGAAAAGGAATGGGTATGAAAGTTTACCATAGTACACCATACTGCATGACAACATCGCTGAACAGAGACTGAAGGAAGCACATAAGAGTAAGCATTAAATTATTATGTAAATATTAAATTATTGGTTGTATTTTAACATTGCTCATTAAAACAAGCTAGCTTTTGCAGCTATAGCTACAGCTATTGTCGCAAATGCTTACGACACAGCCAGTGAGTGGCTCTGGGTGATGATGACAGTGGTAATTGAGTGGGATCTCCTTTCTTATGCTGCGTTCACACCGCACACTACTTGTACTACCTCGGCGATCACTCTCCATGCAAAGTCAATGTACAGCCGTGATGGGGCAGGGCTAACACTCCCGTGATGCATTTGCCGCGTACAAGGCAATCACTCCACTTGTCGCACGATGTCAAAGTTAAAAAAAAGGTTGATCTTTTCAGACAATGTCATGTATGGCTGTGCGGCAACAGCCAATCAGCGGTGTGTGCGTTTGGGCGATACCCGTGACAGACAGTATTTCAACCAGGCTACGGACAAACAATCCATGTCTGTATGGGAAACATTAGTCAGTGAGGACTTTAGTTCTGCCTAGACGGACCGCATAAAACTCACAGATAACGCAGCTGCAGGGCCTCGGCTGCAGTGTTTTGTGGTTGATAAGTGAATGAAAAGGATACAGCTGGAATATTGTCCGCTTATACATCCTATTATGTGATATATGATATGATCGCGGTGAAACTCGAGCGGAAGTGACGTCACCAAGCGACGACCAACGGCAACAGTGACCAAAATGAGGTATTTATGGACGCACGACAATACTTCTGTGGGCGACGATTTTGGTAGCTGGGTCGCTTGCGGTGTGAACGCAGCATTAGGAGCATGTTTTCACCCCTTCCCCTTGGCCCTTAAAACAGAGGGCCAAGGGGAAGGGGTAGACATAGGGGAAAGACAAGGGAAGGGCTAAGGGGTTTGGGATTCACACCAAGTCTCCTTCTAGGCTTCTCCTTTTAACTCCATAACTGGAACAAGCCTTTAGAGAAGACTAACAAAACGGCATGGTGTGATTTCCAAGTAGAGATTTAATCATAGAAAACTTGTTTTATTTATTAACCAAACAAGCAACACTATCCTAACTGTGGGCTACATACTGTGCTGGGCACAGGTGGCCTCACTCAATCTAATCACCTTGCTGGCTGCATTAGATATAGAACTTACAAAGCACTCTTGACAGCACAGACCTCCATCAGGCAGTTCGCCTCCACCCATAAACTGTGATTTCCACCCAACATTATAGTCTTATATTTATTTTACATGCACATTGTGCAATGAAAAAAAATCAATCTGCAAGAAGTGTGATTATTGTTGACATAAATATCATCCAAGACCAAGTCAATAGTGGGTCTTGTAACTTGTTGACGGAACCAATGTGCCGCTGCATGTACAGATGTAGGTGTGGTGTGTCACAGCACTTTCAGTGGACAATGTCGCCGGCATGTCAATCGGTGCAAAGCCAAGGCACTTCAGCATGCGGCACATTTGCTCTATGTGGACTTTGGGGGTTGATTTTTACACTGACACACAAACAGACTTCTGCTATGATGGACTATTTCCATATCGACATTTTCCGCAACCTCTTTCAAATGAGTAAATGGCAAGTTTGGAGTGACTGTGAGTGAGCAGAGCTGCCACGCTTGTTTCTATAACATTAATAGGCTCACATTAATGTTACTAGTAGCTGAGTTGTGGAAGACTGGGATATTTATTACAATTTCAGGAGTCTGTTGAGAAACCAAGACTCTGCCAGCACTGGGCTTTTTCCATTCGCAAACCATTTCCTCCTCTCCTCTGTCTGTGAGCAGAACTCTGCATGCCCCAGCTTTGACTGCTGATTGGCTGATCACTGCTGACTCTACGTGTAACCAGAGAGTGTAACCAATTGGATGGTGCCGTGGGTGGAACAAAAGAGCCCAGTAATGGGACTTCATCATAAACTTAAATGTCTTTCTGTGATGTCAATCTGAATTGGATCGGCACCAAAACTTAAAGGTGTAGTCAGCAATGTGGGAGAAAATGAGTGGAGAGGTTGTTTATAAACGAATTTAGACCCGCCTCTGCCTTCATACCTCACCCCTGGCTCCATCCCTGAAAGCTGATGGATGTGCATCATCATGGAAACAGCCGTAGAAACTGCGTAGCTGACCAACGTAGCTAAGGTAACCCCGACTCGTCAGACACCTTGACTGACAATATTGATAACATCACAACAACAGTACATTTTGGCAGATTAGACAATAATCACATTATAGCTGTTACTGTAATGTGAAGCACCACAAAGCTAATGTTGCTTACCTATCCATCAGACAGACAGCGACATCCGCTTGCATTTTCAGGTCTTTCAATTGGCGGAGTTCCCTCCACTGTCAGAAAGCAACACCAATGTTGACCCGGGTCTTTGCTCTTTCATGGTCATAGCCCTTCTTTTTCACTTTCTGCTCCTCTGACCTTTTTCTTTTATGCTGTTTTTCAGCCATTGCTACTGCACCTATTGTATCTCTCTCTTGCGCTAACTGCGCACGCTGTGCAACCTCAACTCCCCCTCCCCCCTCTGTCTGATCTGCGCATGAGTATGATCGCCTCCTGGTTGTGGGGGGATGTACCCTGTTTTCGTAACTCAGCCCGAGCCACGGTATTTACCTACTGAAATTCAGAGCCAAGGCTGTGTATTGAAACCGGACTTTTTTTTCAACATGCTGTCAGTGGGGACATCTTGTGGATGGAGAGGAGAAATACTGTGAATTTGACAAATAGTGCATTAGATCAGAAGATTAGAAGATCGCTGACTACACCTTTAACGGCTTCTTCCTTGGACCAAACCACGCCTCTGGTAAAATGTTCATGTAAATCATGGAGCTTTTGCATAATCTTGCTGACAAACCAACAAACAAACAAAAAATCAGACAGATAGACTCTGGCGAAAACATAACCTTCTTGGTGGAGGTGAAAAGTGGGGGCAAGGAACAGATAAATAAAAGGTTATTTCACTCTAATTATGTGATAAGTTTGGGAAGGGGGTCAGTTAAAACACATTTTTACGTACATTCTCTCCACCCATGTCAGTGCGCACCCAGCCAGGATGTATCATAGAAAACAGGATCTCATCTTTCTTCAGTTCTTCCACAGCACACACAGTCATCATGTTCAGAGCTGCCTGTGAAATTAACAGCAGGAACAACAGAGTCACAGTTCGACTTGATAAATGCTAAATTTAATGTAGCCTTTAAAAGAAGTCCAAAATAAGAGTAAGCTGTTACAAACCTTGCTGATGTAATATGGGAGATAAGGACAGTCACGGTATGTTTCTCCCACCATCTGAATGGATCCCAGAATAGAGGACATGCTTACAGATGCTGCTTTGCTGCAGGACATCCCTGGAATCTCACTGGTCTTTGCTGCATCACGGAGGAGAGGCAGGAACTCCTACAGATTCAGGTAGAAAGTTAGCAACCAAATACCAACAGAAATTTCAATATTAATTTAAAAGCACCTGGACAGACATGATGGACTTACTTTATTGATGTTGAAAGGGCCAATGACGTTAGTGTTAAAGACATGCTGCACGTCTTCTGGAGTGCAGTCAAACAGGCTGCGTTTGATGAGGATCCCTGCATTGTTAATCAGCAGGTTTAGACCCATCTTACCTACCATGGCGCTCACTTGCTGAGCGCTCTCTTTTATGCTTCCAAGGTCATTGACATCTGAAAGAGAAAGGAAAAAGATTGTGTACTTCAAGTGCAAGTCAATACCTGATAGATAAATACAAACAATAATGGCTTATTCATGGACTCATAGATCAGAGCTTGTACCCATTCGAATCATGAAGATGGTGTTGGGATGCTCCTTTGCCAATGCTCGTAAGGCCTGAAAGTACACAGAGAGGACAATAAGGTTATCCAAAGGGGAAAAAAAAAATGAAGATAGCACAAGTTCAGACGGGAAGACTGTTCTGCATTCTTTCATATTGTTCCTCTCTTTTTCTCTGGGCTCTCACAATTTCAGACCACCAGTATTCAGTTTTAGCTTGTCAGTATTAGAGTACGGAGCATTATTGTCAAGGCTGAGATCATAATTGAATGATTAAGCTCCTCAGTGTCATTTGTGTGCAGATCCAGATCATCAATGTCTAAGTTCAAAACATCAGAATAAAGGTCTAGCCTCAGTTTTCAGTTCCATATTATTAGTCTACAAGTCTAAAACATGTACATCTAGGTCCAGATAATTTACTACTACTTAAGTCTGGCCCCAATATTTCAGTTCATATCATCAGTAACCAGGTTCACAATTTCAGCCTTTAGGGCTAGGCCATTATTGTACATGTTTTTCTTTCTAAAGTGAGGTTCTGATCATTGGTATCATCATATGTGTGGCTCACTAGTAGACGTCTAGACTTGCAGTTTGCTTTTGTATTTGTGTATGAGATCCTATGGGTGTAGAAATGTCATTTTAGGGGGCAATGTTTTCTTTGCACTCTTGTAGAACCAGGCCTGCCTGTAAGCTTCACAATGTATGTATGGGTAAGGATTATAAATGTCAGGGCATTCAGCAGTATGCAAGCTCAGTCCCTCACCGCCTAGCCGGGGCGGCTGGTATACGAAGACACCATGGAGCCCCACCTGAGCTGAGTGAAGCTGTGTGCGCCAAAAGAGATGGCTGCTGTCTACCTGCAAATTATTATTGAACTAAGGAAATCATGCTATTGTATTAAAAATTCCATTAAATGACTGTAAGTGATTTAGTACTATAAATATAACTAGAAAAGCACTCGGAGAGCGCCGACCTCCGCCAGCGCCACAGTCCTCAGCCATATTTTGATTTTCACCATAAATATTAGTCCTACCTTTATTTCATCTAAATATCTAGATTCATTGACCATGAAAACATACCAGTAGCAATTGGATTCATAATTAAATCTATTTAGTTCAGTAGCTATTCACGAAAATCACATTTTTCGTCATGGCAGATCCAGACAGTGATCCGGATCACTTCCAAAATCTAATCATTTGTTCCTTGTCCCAATCTGGACATTGCCTAAAAATTTCATCGAAATCAGACCAGACAAACAGACCCAGGCAATAACATAACCTCGTCGTCAGAGGTAATAACCCTGGCACACCTGTACATAATACATTTGTTCTTGATTGTTTATTCTGTGGCAATAAATTTGATTATTTTGAAAGCAATTCAGGGACTGCAATTTTCCATAGCCTATTTTTTTTTTTACTTTTGTGTAGAACTTATATTTAATTCAAAATGGTCTTAAAAACTTTCAGAAGCCTTAAATTTGTTAAAACCTGCAGAAACCCTGTTTTTGGTCTATTGAAACTTTATTTAACCAGACGAACCACTATAAGATTAAAAATCTCATTTGCAAGAGTGTCCTGGCAAAGACAGACAGCAGTACATTTACAAAGTTACTGACATAAAACAATTTCAGAAACAGATACAAACATATCAGCCAGTTAAGTCAGAGTCACAGAACAGAAAATTTTCAGTCAAAACATTTACAGCCTACTTCTTCTACAATGATGAGTTAGAGTCTTTAAATTTGCTTTGAACCTTGGAGCTCCATGATAAACAGTATCCAATCATAATATAAGGCATTGAAAAGAAGCATACATATATAAAACATCACCATAATCAACCAGAGGCATAAAAGTGGCAGCAACAAGACTTTTTTTTTTGCAGAAAAAGAAAAACAAGACTTATTTCTTAAGTAAAAGCCATATTGTCTGCATATAAATGAAAATTAGCAATGGGACATTATGACAGATACTGTTTATATACAGGGTATATAAAAATGGTCCCAAAACTGAGCCCTGTGGAACATCATTTTGGACCTGAACATATCCAGAGGCTAAGCCATTAGCTTGCACACACTGACATCTGTTAGACTGAATGCTCAGACAGACCAATACCCTAGAGTCTGTTTTTTAAATTACTAAAATCTTTGCTAAAACACACATTTTGGAAAAAGGTCCCTTTTAACAGGGGGAGGACAAATGCAGATTTCCAAATGGGCGGAATCTTAGTGGCCAAGGACAGGTTCAAAAGATAAGTTAAAGGAGTTGAAATAAAATCTGAGGATAATCAAAAAAAATAATGTTCTTAAAATCAGGATCTGTTGGTTTCTTAATATTTTAATGTTCAAGGGCATTGTGCACCTCATAGACAGGGACTGGTCTGAAGTTAAAAGGCTCTGGCACAGTTATGTTAAAAATAGAAGAGACTGAGGGTTTATTTGACACAGTGTTTACTGTGGGGGACTCAAACCCTTCCTTATTCCCAGATACTGATTTTATTGTTCTTCAAAACAATCTTGGGTTATTTAAGGTATTAGAGATCTGACTGTGGAAAAACTTAGCTTTAGCCCTTTTTACTGCTGCAGTGAATGAGTTTCTCAACCATCTAAACCTCACTCAGTCAGAAACAAAACCAGTTTTCCTGGCTTTGGCCCATGCATGATCACGACCCTGAAGCATGCTAGAAAGCACAGGTGTAAACCAAGGATTATCTAGTCCCTTCACCCTGTATTTTTAATAATGAGTGTACTTGTTTATTGTGTGTATTCAGTGTTTCTTATTGTAGCAACAATACAGTGATCACTAATGTCATTGGCAAATATAAGCTCACGAGAAAATTTATAAGGAACATTTGTCAAAACAAGATCATTCAGTGTGGATTTCTCTGGACATTTCAGACTGGGACGGGTTGGTTTGTCTACAATCTGGAACAGACTCAATGAGTCACACTAAGATTTTAAATCACTTAAATGCCTGATTCAACCAGTTCAAATTAAATTCACCTAAAACTACAATTTCACTATAATTTAGTTCAGATAAAAGGTTAATTAAAGTGGGGAGTGCATCACCGACAGCTGAGGGGTGTCTATAGCAACCTACTACAGTTAAGTTCAAGTTATTAGGAACCTCAAGGTCAATGGCCAACAATTAAAAGTGCTTGCTCAAAGATTAACTCAAGAGAACTTTGACACAAAATTTTGTTTTTAAGAAGATGGCAATTCCCCCACCCCTACTAGGTCAATCATTCCTGTAAACTTTGTAGCCATCGATGCAGATGTCATTGGCCAAGATGGATTTACTCAACCAAGTTTCCGATACGTCTGGTGGCCAGGCCTGTCACTGTGGGGTCTGGCCCGGGCACAGCCCGAAGAAAGGACATAGGTCCACTCTCCGATGGGCTCTTGGTGGGGGCCATAAAGGTCGGGTGCAGTGTGAGCTGGGCGGCGGTCAAAGGTGGGGACCCTGGCAATCAGATCCCGGGCTGCAGCATATAGCCCTAGGGATGTGGAATGTCACCTCTCTGGAGGGGAGCAGCCCGAGCTGATGCACAAGGTTGAGCGGTTCCAACTAGATATAGTCGGACTCACCTCGATACATAGCTTGGGCTCTGGAACCAGTCCTCTTGAGAGCGGTTGAACTCTCTTCCACTCTGGAGTTGCCAATGGCGAGAGGTGTCAGGCTGGGGTGGCAGTACTTGTTGCCCCTTGGCTCAGCGCCTGTATGTTGGGGTTTACCCTGGGGAACAAGAGGGTGGCCTCCCTCCACCTTTGGGTGGGGGGATGGAACCTGACAGTTGTTTGTACTTTTGCACCAAAGCATGGGGCATGTCCCACCGGTAGGAGACCTCGGGGAAGACTCAGGACACGCTGGAGAGACTATGTCTCGCAGCTGGCTTAGGAACACCTCAGGATCCCCAGGGAAGAGCTGGACAAAGTAGCCGGGGAGAGTGAAGTCTGGGCTTCCCTGCTCAGGCTGCTGCCCCCGCGACCTGACCACAGATAAGCGGATAACATAGACATCCCTCCTCATAGATGTTCAAGAAAGAGGTCAAAGGAAGTCAAGTGATGTCATCAGAGTGATTTCTTTTCCAAAACAAAAGACTTTCGTCACATGGTAACACCAGTGACATGACTGCAGGGGACGACTACTTTAAATATATTTTATAATACTTATTTGGCAATTTTTTATAAAATGTAATTTATATCATATATTTGATAGTTATTTATACATTTTTGTACTTTTTTTTAGAAAAAACATATTTTTAAAGTCAAAATACAGCACTTTCTCCCCATCAATGACTGTGGGGACAAGCACTTTTGTTGTGGTTTTGGTTCTAAATAATTGATTAAAAAGCAAATTTTACCAAGCTGATGGCTCCAAATAGTGTGATAGCTGAAGTAATATGTTTTTTAAACAAAATACTTCAAAAAATCTAACACAAACTGTTTTCTTAAGGAGTAATATATCTCTTAAGACTAGAGACAGAAAAATGCAAGTTTCTGTAGAATGAGCCTTATGCTGTTTGGCTCAACATGCCTTGAATGAGGCATGTATGAGCTAACAACAATAGAGCCATCATGACAAACAGAATAACTTCTCCACATGGTGCACAAAAGATGGGGCAAGATCAGTGAGTTGAAGCAGTCTAAAGTAGAGTCACTCCACTGTTTGTGTGATTTGTTAGGAAATGAGCTGTTGTGCGCACTTGGTAGGGTTAACGGAGAGCACAGCAACCCCGTTACACTCTCCGAGTTTGTCTTCATTTCCTAAAAGCTCCAAGAAAGCAACACTATAAGCACTAAAAACATCTTCAGAGACAACACCACTGCGTGCTGAAAGAAGATCAAGTACAAGCCGCAGACAAGATGCAGTCGAAACAAGGCCAGGTTTTTTGCCCAGGTGGCAAAAACACACAGCCGCAGCAACTGGCAGCCAGGTAAGGACACGACCTCTGACCATTTAGGTTTACATAATCACTTTCAGGACGACAGTTCAGTAAGAAATGTTTAATCCTGTATTATTTGGTTTTAACAAGTTTATCTGATCAGGTTAACCTAACAATCTCAATGTGATTTTAGCTACCCCTGTATCTGACAAACACATTTTTAATAACTTGAAGCAATATGCATGACACTAATGGGTTCTGTTTTAACCACAAAATTGAAGAGTAAAATACTGCTGCAACGGCTCTGTGTACTGAAATGATAATTGTCATACTTGTAGCTTCGAATAAATGTTTTTAGATTTGTTTGAGATTTACACAAAGATCCTGACACCATTAGGTAAGCATACAGACCACCCAAAAGTCTGCTTGCCTGCTTGCACAGTAGTTGAATATTAACTCTGCTATGCTGATTTTGTCCAGTTTCAAACCTCAGGATTTCATGTATGATTTGAGTTTTGGTGATCTCTCGTACACCAAGATCCAGTTCCAATGTAATAAATAGCAATGTCTTAGACATCCACGAGTTCTGCCCTCATCATTTGACTTCATGTGAAATTAAATATTTCCACAACAGAAGCTGTTAGTTACAAAGCACAGAAAGTCTGAGGAGATTTTAAACTCTCACCTCAGCCCTGGGTCCGTCAGGGTCTCTGCAGCAGGCGAACAGCTTTCCCACTGGTATTGGACCCTCCAGCATTTGTTTTACCATCTCCAGGCCCAGGCCTCTGTTGGCTCCAGTGACAAGTACGCTGACTCCTTTGCCTGCCATTTCCTCTATCTTAGTCTGCACACATCTCCACTTGAGGTTTTGTACGTTGGGCTGTAGTTCAATGTGGGATCAGAAAACTGGCCCCTCCTTCTGCATCAGTTTGCTGGAATCTTCTTTAGAGCTCTAGTATGAAGCATTTTTTGTTTACTGCTCTCACACTGATCACACCAGACAAAGTACAGCTTGGTCAGAGAAAAAAAGCAATCAGTGTGACAAGCTGTTCATGTACTATAAAGACACACATCGATGAAAGGATGTGGTATAATTTCAAAAGGAAAGGATAAAATAAAACACAGTTCTTAAAGCTGAAGAGAGACAACAAAATAATCAGTAAAACACTTTTCTCCAGTGAGACATATTTAAAATATTGTTTGCTTTTTCCACACAGAATTGAAAAAAACAGCACATGCGTGACCACCAGTGTCACTGGCTGCATTCATTGAAATGATGGATGGATATTTACAAAATAGTTTTACTCCTTGGCAGCTTGTGAACATTGCAGCGGATGATTCTGTGCCATTTGCAGAGAATGGTCCACACTGTTAATACACTGCTGTGAGGAATGTGTGCTTGGTGATCTATTCTAAAGATAAATTGTGTTTGACAATGAAGGGATTCAACACAGAGTGCTATGTGACTACTCTCAGACACATGTTTCCTACATGGTAAAAATCACAAATATAAGTATTTCTTGGGCAGCACTGTGGCACAGCAGGTCGTGCACGTGTCTCACAGCAAGAAGGTCCCTGGGTCAGACAGGACCTTTCTATGTGAAGTTTGTATTTTCTTCCTATGCATGCACGGGTTCTCTTCAGGCACCCCGGCTTCCTCCCACAGACCAAAAACAGGCTCATTAGGTTAACTGGTGACTTTGGTGGTTGTCTATCCCTCGCCCAATGACAGCTGGAATAGCCCCCCCCCCCAAGTGGTATAGAAAAGGAAGGACTGTAATATATAAATATTACTGGAGGATGGAGGTGAGTTGCCTGGCAGAGTTCTGTGCTGGCATAGTGCTTTTCTAGTTGTTATTTGTAAAAAAAAAATGAGCACAATACCAAGAAAATACAGATTGCTTTATTTCACGTAAGTTCAATTTGTGATTCATTACCTTTTTGTAATTCAGGAAGGCTCCATTCTGCTTCTCAGTCAGTGAGGCCAGCACTCGGAGCATCCCCTCCACACTCTCTGTGACATCAATGTCTCCCTGGTGGTTAGAAAAATACCCAGTTGATATGAAGGCACCACAGAGACACTTTCTACTTTTGAGAAAGGAGAACTGACAGCTGATGTAATCTTATTGTCGGAAACCAGATGCAAATTCCACAGCTGCATTCATACCAAAAGAAGCCAAGAACATTTTTTTATTGTTTGGAATATTACACCATCAGAGGGACTTCCCTCTGTCACTCTGCTGTAGGATGGGAGATCAGCATTTTGTCTTGCATGCAGGTTTTTTAAGGAGGTTGACTAACAGCAAGAATCTTACATTCTTGATACTGATATTTTTCTTCACTTTAAGGCCAGTTCCTTTTAAAATATAGAACTGAGTACAAGAATCCTGATGTTGAAAATACTATCACTATCATCATATATATATATATATATTTATATAATATATACATGTATATATATATATATATATATATATATATATATATATATATATATATATATATATATATATATATATATATATATATATATATATATATATATATATATATATATAGTATAGAATATTAACTATTAATTTCTCCACCTAAAAATAAAGACTTAACCTGATTTATATTGCCCTAAAGTTTTAGAATCTGCAGCTGTAGAAATAAATTGCCCTGCCACACCATTTGAGAACCATTTAAAGAACATAGCCCCAAACAATGTCTCTCTTGTTTAAGAACAAGCAAGACTTTTTTTAAACAAAAGGATAAAAGAGACTATGTATCTGATATTCAGTTCATAACTCCACATGTTTTATGTGAATATGGCCTAATGTACTGATTTAAGTATTAATTAAAAGATAGATTAAAATATACCTTTGAAATATAGAGAAAATATAGGAACAATATGGGAACCACTGAACACTCCACCTGAATGGGGGCTGTAGAAAGGCCATGACCACATAATTTGTATAAAGCCATTTTGCACCCATTTTCCACCTTTGATGGTGGTGGATATTTTCCACTGTTGAAACAATTCAAAAGAGAAAGATTTCTGCAGGGGCTATGTCCACATGCTGGGTACTATTGAATAAACAGGTTTTCCTGTTTTTTCAGCTTTTACATTTTATGTCTGAAAACAACCTCTTGAGAGATTTCAGTCTCGATTTAGAGCAGGCCACAGCACTGAGACGACCCTCCTCAGAGTGACCAATGACCTTCTTTTAGCAGTAGACAGGGGAGGGCTCAATTTTAATCCTTTTAGATCTCAGTGCAGCTTTTGATACAGTTGATCATGCCATTTTAATCGATCACCTTAGAAACTGGGTGGGTATCAAGGACACTTCACTTAGCTGGTTTCAGTCTTATCTTTTAAAGCAAACCTTTGCGGTCGCCATAGACAATCACAGCTCCTCTACTGCTGCCGTTGCCTGTGGTGTACCGCAGGGTTTAGTTTTAGGTCCAATTTTATTTTCTATTTACATGCTGCCCCTTGGCCAAATAATTCAGAGCCTCCTTTCACTGCTACGCAGACGACACACAGATATACCTTCCCCTGAGACCTGAGGACCCACAGGGCCTAGCTGCAGTCATGGACTGCCTTAGGGACATTAATTGTTGGATGGCAGAGAATTTCCTTCAACTGAATAACACAAAATCTGAAATTATCCTCTTTAACATTAACTGCTCCCCTCTCATGCAGTCTAGTCTTGGCCCTCTATCACTAAACATCAAACAATCAACCAGAAATTTAGGAGTAATTCTTGATTCAGATCTCACCTTCTCCTCCCACGTTAACAGAATGGTCCAATCGTGTTTCTTCCACCTGCGTCCCATTGCAAAAATCAAACATATCCTCACCCCTCAAGACCTTGGACAAGTAATTCATGCCTTCATTTTTTCCAGACTGGACTACTGCAACTCTCTCCCCCCTGGTTTAAATAAAAAATCTCTTTCTCGCTTCCAACTAGTCCAGAATGCAGCAGCTAGGCTTTTAACTGGTTTTAGTAGACAGCATCACATCACTCCAGTTTTAGCTTTGCTCAACTGGCCTCCTGTCAGTTTTAGAATTGATTTTAAGATTTTATTGATTACTTTTAAATAACTCATGGGCTTGTCCCCTAGCTAAATTTCAGAACTTTAATTCCTTATCAGCCGCCAGCCCGCAGCTTTAGATCCTCTGGCGAGGGCCTCCTGGTCGATCCAAAGTCGAGGCTCATAACTAAAGGTGATCAAGCTTTCTCCATCATAGCTCCTTGACTTTGGAACCACCTGCCAGAGGCCATAAGGCGTGCAGAGTTTGTTGCTTCTTTTAAGTCACTTTTAAAAACTCACTTTTACAAAATAGCTTTTATATAATGTCGTCTTTTTAGTCTTTTATTTTCCTTCCTTCACTGTGTTTTAGTCTCTTTCTTATATTTGTGTTTTAGTCTTTTTTACCCTTTTATTTCTAGGCATTGCTCAATTAATTTTAGCTTCTTCATCTTTTATTGACTTCATATTTGTTATCTTAACAGACTGGTGTCTTTTTTTTACTTTATTCAGATTGTTTATCTTTGCTTCATCTTGTGTCATTCTTTTAATCTTTTTTTGAAGACTTTTAAGCTAATTGAGTTACTGTTCTGTCTCTTTTATTATCTGTATTCTACTGTTTTGTTATTGTTTTTTTATTCATTTATTAATGTATTTATTAAATAATTTTATTTATTTATTTCTAGCTTACTTTGGTCCTCACCGTCTCATTTTATGTAGCAGTGTTCCTGTATTGTCTGGGTTCCTATGACATATGGAGGGGGCCTTTTGATTCATGGGGCTGGAGTCACTGGACATGGACCAGTCCATGTTAGTTAACACTATCAGGGTACTGGGCCTGGACTGTTGTGCCTACTTTTTGGGGTTTAAATGTCTATGCGTTATGATCTCTCTCAATTTCATTTTTGCCATTTGTGTTTGTCTTAAATGTTCTTGATTTTAATTAACCTTCTTCAGTTGTTCTTTTTTCCTTTGATGTTAAACTCTTGTGCTTTGTTGTCTTGTGTTCCTGCCTGCGGTCAAAGCATTTTGTAAACCAATGTTTTTAAAAGTGCTATATACATAAAGTTTATTATTAGTAGTATTATTATTTCCTGCCCTGTTTGCTGGAATAATCCCATCTTCACAGGTGAGGTTTTTAAAAACATCACTGTCAGCACGAAAAGGTGAAAACACATTATCTCATTGTAAAATGCCAGTTATTCTGTTGTTTCAATATCTGTGATGTGCAACTTCTTAATTTATTTTGTTTGCCAATTCTACGGAAGAGCAGTGTGTCTTTTCATTTACAATATGTCCCAACCACAAGTCCGGCTGGTGTTACAGTTCAGCTTGGCTATGTTAAATGTTGTTAGCATGCCTATTGAGTATAGATCTATTTGCTTAGATTTGATTTCAAGACATCTAATTATCTGGAATAAATCATATTATTGAAAACCCTTGATGGTTTCAACATTTGTTTTATTTATCTGGTGCATGGGTCTCCGTTTTTCAGGAGGTTAAGGGGAGGAGCTATGGGAAAGGGATGCACAGAGCTGGAAATGAAGGCAACATGGGACTTCACTTGATAGGAAGGGGTATGGGAATTTCCCATCACACACCATACTCGCTGACAAGATAGCTGAGAGGAGACTGAAGGAAGCGCACAAGTTATAAGTAATCATTAAATTATTATGTAAATATTACTCATGTTTTGAATTATTGGACATAGTTTAACATTGCTCATTAATAAAGCTCGCTTTCCCAGCAATAGCTACATCTATTGCTTCTAACACAGCCAGGTAGTGGCTCTGGGTGATGACAGTCGTAATTGAGTGGCATCTTGTTTCTTAGGGCTATGTTTTAACCAGTGGCGTAGTTTACGTGGGGTTGGTGGGTTATGAAAACCCACGGGCCCTCTTCACCACACTTCCGAGGATTTTTTGTTTGTTTGTTTAAATCCGAGGCGGAATGAGCGCATCAGCTGCCTTCTCTGCAGCAGCAGGTTAGCACAGAGCGTAACATGACGTCAGACTGGGTCACTGAATTATGTTGCATATTAAGAGGGGGATACCCCTGCCGATTTGAGCTGATCCATTGGCCCATTGAAATGTGATTGGCTCAGCCGCGTATTGAGCCAGACCGAAAACGAGAGATGAAAAAAGATTAAGAAAAGACAGGTGCCGCCAGAAAAAGACGCTAGTGGAGCGGAAAAACGTATGGCTCGGAAAAAAAAACATTTAAGAGAAGATGCAGCCAAATGCGCCAAACTTCCGGGTCTTTTCCGCCACAGTGGGGTCCTCACTGGGGCGGAAAACCTCCGGGTGGTGGCCCAGGCCAGTGACGTTGCGGGATCGAGCACGGCTACAGCAGGTAGACATGCAGGTAAACATGCACTGTCTACTGCAAAGACATGGTGCTACATCATCTCAACCACACAAACGCAGCGATTTCACCCATATAAATGGAGATTAATGGCTATTTTTAAACCGATAAAAAGTGGTTGTAAACAGTAATGGTCCACATGTAACGGGCTATATGCTTGCACTTAAGAGTGTTTCCCATACATTTGTTAACTCGTGATTATTATTTATTTATTTATTTATTATTATTATTATTATTATTATTATTATTATTACTATTATTATTATTATTATTATTATTTAGTTTCAAATCTGCATTTGCTTCTTCTGGACCATTTGACTGTGCTTGCTTATAATGCTTTTCTGTGCTATTTTAAATTTTTCTGAACTCCACCACCGCCTGGGCATGACATTTCAGGCCTCAGAGCCATTCTGTATGAACAGAGATAATACTGTGGTGTGGACAGAATTGTCTCTGACAAAAATATCCACTAAATACGTCCATAAAATAATCCATATATGCGTAGTGCCGATAATTGTTCAGGGCACAGACAGAAAAGCCATACATTATAAATCATGAATTTTCTATGTCAATAAAAATGAAATCCAGAGGCTTTATTATAACATTTATTATTAAGGATATATTGAGGGAGAGCATGAAAGTGAGGCAGCATTAGGTGCACAGGCAGAGCGCACTTTCAGTCGCCTTAAACTGATCAAGACTTATCTGCACTCAAAAATGAGCGAGATCTCGCCTCTCAAGCCTGACATTACTTTTCATTGAGAGAGAGATGTCTGGAAAGACTAACTTGGACAGGGTTGTTGGTACATTTGCAAGAATGTAAAAAAGAAAAACACATCTCAAATAGTTGCAGTAATGAGAGGTTGTATTCAGTATTTTACATTTTTTTTTATTTTACTTTTTTTCTGTCCTCTATTCTTGTGTGCAATGCGGCATGCCAAACATGCAGGCCCCTTTGACACATATGAAAACCCATGTGGAATACATCCCAGCTACGCCAGTGGTTTTAACCCCTTACCCTTGACTTTTAAAACAGAAAGTAGACAAAGGGGAAAGACGAAAGGCAAGGCCTAAGGGGTACAATTTTGATTCAGCCCAAGTCTCCCTCTATGCTTCTCCTTACAACTCCCTGACTGGAACAAGCTATTAGAGGAAACTAAAAAAACGGCATGGTGTGATTTCCAAGTAGAGATTTAAATGAGGTTGATGCAATTTAAAGGGACTGTGAGGAGTTTCTAAGTAATTGCAAAAAAGTCTCACTTTTAGATATGTGCCTGATTGAAATACACACTTTAAGATGAGTTTTATAGCATCAAAATAGGTTATTATGTTGAAATGCTGAGTCAGCATTTCAACATATTGTTCTTCCTAAAATTTATTCTTCTTCTTCTTTTTCTTCCTCTTTTTCTTCCACAGATTTTTGGCACCTTTCACAGGCTTCAAATTTGCACAGATTTTCACAGGAAAAAATTGACATTTGCAGCATGATCATGAAAAGTGCGCTTGTATTTTTCACAGGTTTAACAGTTATACTTTTTACAGTAAAAAATCATTTCTGCATATATTTTTACATTGAAATGAATGGGACTTTTCTGCAGCTCTGCTGAAAACTTCAGCAACTTTGAAGCTCCACAGATTGGGCATGCTTCCACCTACATACTTCATTCGTGCTTTCAAAGGTGCACTGACTTCTCAACTATTTTTACATATCTTCAGCTTTTTGCTGTCTTCCACAGTTTTTTAAATATGAATTTTCAAGCAACACCAAGTTTTGAGGATTTCTCTGGAATTAGAGCGAGTCACGTGATCTCTGAGTGGAGCACCTGCTGCAGACACACAACAATTATCGCAGATTCAGCAGAATTATCCTGTCATAACTTCGTCGAACCGTCCTCCACAGACATGATTCATGCATCAAAACGTCGACTATCTTCTCCTCTTACACGTGAATTCCGCTTCAAAGTCTAATCTGAAATCACTTTGTCTCAGTGAACTTCAGCTTTTGTGGTATGCCGCAAAATCTTCCGTCTACGGTAATGCAATTTTTCATCCCGGACAGCTGAGTGCTTCACTTTGAAGTGCATTTTTAACTCGCCACTGTGTCAACATTTTCAACAGTACAGACGAACAAATTACATCACTCTCTTCAACATGTTCTTGGGATGCTCACAGTACAATCCCTTTTCTGATATCTATCATGATTTAGACACAGCGAGCATTTGTTTACCCGGAAGTACCAAGCGTTATCAGCCTGCTCTATGAGACTATGCATGTGCACAATAAAAACAGGAAAAATACCATGTTTTTGATGATTCAGCATATTTGGAAGTCAGAATTTCCTACTGGGAACTTGGTGAAACCTCGTCACCCCGGAGATGACAATCAAAGATGGATGCCCCCAGTGTGAACAGTTATTCAGCTCCTGTAATAATCAATTTATTTGCACTTCTGACTGGGATGTGTTGCTATAGATCAGCTGTATACATTGTATTGTTAGACTTATATTTACAAAAATGCTGCCATAGTGATAATCACATTCTTCATGTGATATTTGTGAACAACAACGCAGGGCGTGCTAACAACAGCTAAAAATAGCCTGGTAGATCGACATGTTTCTTTCAGACTTCAACTGGAACGCTGATAAGTCGGAGATGAGGTCACTCCCAGTTCCGAGGTTACTGGAACGCAGCATAACGACAGTCGCCGCGCGTGCTCATGGGTAGCAAAGTCTTTATGTCGCTGGTAGATTCTCCTCATAGTCCCTTTAACATTAGCAGTCACAATCATGGAAAACCTGTTTTATTTATAAATGAAACAAGCAACACCATCATAACTGTGGATAAATAAAAAGCTATTTCACTTTAATTCTGTGATTAGTTTGGGAAGGGGGTAGGTTAAAACAAATTCTTACTTACGTTCTCTCCACCCATGTCAGTGCGCACCCAGCCAGGATGCATCACAGAAAACAGGATCTCATCTTTCCTCAGGTCTTCCACAGCACACAGAGTCATCATGTTCAGAGCTGCCTTTGAATTTTACAGCAGGAACAACAGAGTCACAGTTTGACTTGATAAATGCTAAATTAAATATAGCCTTTTAAAGAAGCCCACAATTAGAGTAGGCTGTCACTAACCTTGCTGATATGGTATGGGAGAGCAACAAAGTTAGAGTAAGTTTGTCCCACCAACTCCATGGATCCCAGATAGGAGGACATGCTTACAGATGCTGCTTTGCTGCAGGACATCCCTGGAATCTCACTGGTCTTTGCTGCATCACGGAGGAGAGGTAGGAACTCCTACAGATTCAGGTAGAAAATTAGCAACCAAATACCAACAGAAATTTCAATATTAATTTAAAAGCACCTGGACAGACATGATGTACTTACTTTATTGATATTCAAAGGGCCAATGACGTTAGTGTTGAAGACACTTTGCACATCTTCTGGTGTGCAGTCAAGCAGGCTGCGTCTGATGAAGATACCTGCGTTGTTAATCAGAAGGTTTAGACCCGCCTTCCCTACCACGGCGCTCACCTGCTGAACGCTCTCTTTTATGCTACAAAGGTCATTGACATCTGACAGAAAAAGAAAAAAGATTGTGGACCTTCAGTGCAAGTCAATACCTAATAGATAGAGTAATACAAACAATAATGGCTTATTCATGGACTCGTAGCCATGCAGTGCTTGGATGTGGAAACTCAGATCAGAGCTTGTACCCATTCGAATCACGAGGATGGTGTTGGGATGCTCCTTTGCCAATGCTTGTAAAGCCTGAAAGTACACAGAGAAGACAACATGGTTATCCACAGGAGCAAAAAAATAAAATAAAAAAAACCCCTTGAAGATAGCATAAGTTCAAACTGGAAGATTGTTCAGCATTCATTCATATTCATTCAGACCATCAGTGTTCAGATTTAGTTTTATCAGTATTAGAGTCCAGAGCATTGTTGTCAAGGCTGAGATCATAATTGTATGATTAAGCTCCTCAGTGTCATTTGTGTGCAGATCCAGATCATCAATGTCTAAGTTCAAAACATCAGAATAAAGGTCTAGCCTCAGTTTTCAGTTCCATATTATTAGTCTACAATTTTAAAACATGTACATCTAGGTCCAGATAATTTACAACCAGCTCTAGACTATTAGTGTAGGAGTCACTAAAATCAGTGCCAGGGTCCTGCTTATCAGTGATCAGGTCCACATCTTTGATACCCTGTTTATACTCTTTTGTAACCAGGTCCAGACCACCAATTGATGTGATCAGCTTCATAACAATGTGCGCAGCTCATTGGCGAACAAGTCCAGTTCATCAGCATCCGGGATCATCTCCCCCAAGCCCCTAAGTTTGCTTTTGTATTAGTGTTTGAGATCTCGTGGGTGTAGAAATGTTCAGCTTCGCAATGTATGTATGGATAAGGATTATCAATGTCAGGGCATTCAGCAGTATGCAAGTGGTTCAGCCCTTTACCGTCTAGGTCCAGATCCTAAATGTCTTGGCCCAGATCTCTGGATGGCCACCATGCATCACATTTTGCATCCTGTCTAACCACAACCATTACCACTTTTTCGACTTCATACATGGTGTTGCATATATGCAAATTATAACTGTGTTCAGTAAACTGACAGGCATCCCATTTGCAAACATGGACTGCATCTATAAACAGAGAGCATTAAAAAAGGCATCCAGCATTGTGGGTGCTGATGATCAGAGGCACCCACTTGCCCACTCATTCACACTGTTGCCCTCTAGGCGGCGTTACTGTGCTCCTCTGTTCACCAAAAACAGATCCAAGTTTTCCTTTGTTCCACAAGCGATTACATTTTTAAACTAGAAAAGCACTCGGAGAGCGCAGACCTCCGACAGCGCCACAGTCCTCAGCCATATTGTGATTTTGACCATAAATATTAGTCCTACCTTTATTGCATTGAAATATTTAGATTCCTTGACCATGAAAACATACCATTAGCAACTGGATTCATAATTACATCCGCCAAGGAGGTTATGTTTTCAGGAGAGTTTGTTTGTTTGTCTGTCTGTCTGCCCGTTCCTTCTGTCTGTGAACAAAATAACTCGAAAAGTAATGGATGGATTTTGATGAAATTTTCAGGAAATGTTCAGCATGGGAAAAGGAAGAACTGATTCAATTTTGGTGTTGATTCGGATCAGTGTCTGGCCACTATGACCAAAAATGTGATTTTTGTGAAAAACTACTGAACTAAAATAGATATCATTATTGACTATCATTTTTGAGTTATTTTGTTCACAGACAGACAGACGGACGGACAGAGAGACAGACAGACAAAAAAACTCTCAAAAAAACATAACCTCCATGGCAGAGGTAATGAACAATAAGGAACAGTTAAAATAGGTCTAGCCGGTCTAGACCAGCCTGCCTGTCCATTACCACATGGCTTCCTTTGCTTTTTTTTCTCCTCTTTGTGAATGCATTGTTTTTTTTTTTTATGTTTTTCTACTAATTTTGTTGCCAAATGTCTGTGATCCCTGCCACACCCTAATTTCCCTACAGGGACAAATAAACTAAACTAACTAACCTAACTAACTAATATAGCGCTGTCAACCTTACTAACCTTTGAAAATCTCTATAACATCCCAATAGAGTCAAATACACAACAACATTGTACATTTCCTCTTATTTCCTAAAATTGTGCAAACATTAGAAATATCACTTAGCATAAAGTCTTTCCTGTTCAAAATACAATATCCCTTCCAGCCCTACCTCTGACCAGGTCACTTTATTTTACATAATCACTTTCATGACAACAGTTCAGTAAGAAGTGTTTAATCCTGTATTATACCAGTTTTGTTTAAACAAGTTAATCTGATCAGGTTAACCTAACAATCTCAAGGTGATTTTAACTACCCCTGTATCTGACACACATTTTTAATAACTTGAAGCAATATGCATGACACTAATGGGTTCTGTTATGACCACAAAATTGAAGAGTAAAATACTGCTGCAACAGCTCTGTGTACTGAAATGATAATTGTCACGCTGTGTAGCTTTGAATAAATGTTTGTAGATTTGTTTGAGATTTACACAAAGATCCTGACACTATTTGGTAAGCATACAGACTACCCAGAAGTCTGCTTGCCTGTTTGCACAATAGTTGAATGTTAACCAAGCTGTGTCTGATTTTGTCTAGTTTTAAACCTCAGGATTTCATGTATGATTTGAGTTTTGGTGATCTCTCGTACACCAAGATCCAGTTCCAATGTAATAAATAGCAATGCCTATGACATCCACAGGTTCTGCCCTCATCATTTGACTTCATGTGAAATTAAATATTTCCACAACAGAAGCTGTTAGTTACAAAGCACAGAAAGTCTGAGGAGATTTTAAACTCTCACCTCAGCCCTGGGTCCGTCAGGGTCTCTGCAGCAGGCAAAAAGCTTTCCCACTGGTATTGGACCCTCCAGCATTTGTTTTACCATCTCCAGGCCCAGACCTCTGTTGGCTCCAGTGACAAGTACGCTGACTCCTTTGCCTGCCATTTCCTCTATCTTAGTCTGCACACCTCTCCACTACAGGTTTTGTATATTGGGCTGTAGTTCAATGTGGGATCAGAAAACTGGCCCCTCCTTCTGCATCAGTTTGCTGGAATATTCTTTAGTCTTTCGTCTTCACACTGACAACACCAGACCAAGTACAGCTTGGTCATAGAGACGACACGCAAATCACTGTGACAAGCTGTTCATGAATATCAAGATACATTGATGAAAGGATGTCATATAATCTCAAAAGAAAAAGATCAAGAAAAACACATTTCTTGCAGCTGATGAGAGACAACAAAAAAAATTAGCAAAACACTTTTCTCCAGTGAGCCATGCTTAAAATATTCTTTGCTTTTTCAATCAATAATCAAAAGATAAATTGTATTTGACAATGAAGGGATTCAGTAGAGAGTGCTATGTGTACATACTCTCAGTCACATACATGGTAAAAATCACAAATATAAATATATCTTCTAAAGACCTGCAGAAATTGACAACAAGCAATAAATCAATGACAAATTATGCTGTTTGACTTTAATATATACATATTTCATCTGTTATATTGGCACTAAAGCTACAGCAGTGGTGTTGGCAGAAATACTTATTGTCGTCCCCAACATCAGTAGACCATTTTTTATGAAACGGTACAGGGTATCTGACAGGAAATGTACAAATTCCAGGTTCTTAGTATTAAAACAGCATTAGTTTCTACCTAAACAATTTATTTACGTTAATAATAAGAAGTAAAATGTCAGGTCTCTTTTTTTAACTTCTTGAATAACTGAAATGATAACGTATGTAAAAAATATGTATGTATTTATGGGAGACTGATAATTTATGTTGGACTTTCCGTTTTAACATATTTACTGATTTCTAGAACAGTTGGATATTTATTTCTGTGGGAAATAAATACAGGTCATTTTAAATTGTGAAGCTTACAGGCAGGCCTGGCTCTACAAGAGTGCAAAGAACAAATTGCCTTTAATATGACATTACTGCACCTATGATCCTCAGAATTTGACGAGGCAGTTCACCTCACTTTGTCTTTCTCTGTTATTAAAAGTTAAATTACATAAATTGCACATCAACCCTCTCTCCGTCTGTTCTTTTCATCATCATCATCAGAAGGACGGGATTCTTTAAATTGAAATTTAAAAGGCCCAACAGTGTTCTGAATATGCTGTATGGATTGTTAACATCTATAACACAACATACCTGCAACACTGAAGTTCACTGATAATTACAAGTTAATTTATTTGATTTATTAACTCCTTTTTCACAAGTTTGTATGTGTACCCTGAAAATATTTCTGAATTTTCCGCTCAAAAGTCGACTGGATGTTGTCATGTCTTTAAACCCCTCTGTTTCAGTCCTGCTTAGACTGGACTGCATTGTTGTCTGTTGCTTTTAAAGCTGAAGAAATGTAGATTTGGCTTTCCAGCCCCATACTCTGATGTTTCCAATACCTGCACAGACATCTTTCCCTCACTGATGCTGTTTGGGCCATGAAATCACACAGTTTCAAACCTTATTGAACTATTTATGAAGAGCTGAACCAGGGTCATGATAAGTTGGATTTTAGGTACAGTGTGCAGTAAATGCACACATTCTACTTTGTAAAAATCCTTTGTTATCCTTTCAGCTTTTATTTAGCTTTTGGTTTGTTTAACATGTCTCCTCCAGGTAATAGAGCTCTCAGACAAGAAGTTTGAGGAGTCTGACCTGCCCCCTCTTCCTCTGTTTACAATACCAGATGCAGCATGAAATGCTTCATTTCCCCAAACTCCCTGAATAGACTTACCAGAACTGATTTAGCACTGCATAGGGATTGGTCAACCAACTAATGCAGACTGGGCTCACTTGGGAAAGGGAGTGTTAAAGAGGCAGGGGCTCTAACAGAGTGTCTCAGAAAGACTGAGAATACAGGTGGATTAAGAGCATTCAGTGAATAAAACCTGAAATATTTTGTTTTGAACATCAATGATTAAAAAAGCTCTAACAGTCCTCAAAGTCAAATATATGAACAACAGCTTGGACAGAACATGGGCTCTTTACATCTCAGAAAGCCTGAAATGATGAGTTTGTAAAGGAGTTGAATAAATAAACAGTTGTTATCTTTTGGGAACCAGAGTATTGCAGGTCTTTTTGCCTTATATCAGGGATTTTTCAATGGTTCAGTGCCTGAGGAACTGATGTGCAAGTCTGACGATTGATGGCAATGAATGAACAGAATCCAGTTTTTGCCATGGTCATGAGAGCACTACATTTCACCCACATGGTGGATCTACGCTCTTTCCTTTGCTATTGTCTGTCACTGTAACTGAGGCCTATTTAATTTCAGGTGGCCCTTTTTCATTTCATCCTTGATCCAGGCCTCCATAGAAATCACCAAAAGAAAAGATACCATCTTAAAAAAAAACTTTAAATTGTATGCTTTACAAAGATATGATTTGTTCTAGGGATATCAGGGTTTCACGATGCAGAATAAAATGTTTTTTTGTTTGTTTGTTTTTTTAACAAATATTTTGTCCATCCCCTGCATGCCTAACATGCATGTTAGCAAACGTGAGCTGGTGACAGGACTAACTGACAAAAAGAGGCCAGGACTGTAAAAAATAACAACAAGAACAGTTTCATTTGAATAAATCAAAGACAATAAAATACATCAGACTGTAATGTGTCTAAAAGCCCTGTACGGATGGTTTTCCCAGGCTGTCTACTTGTGTCCATTACTGAGACTGATGCTCTTTGGAAGCCTCCACTGCTGGTGAGCCTGAAATGTGAGAAAAATCTGACAGGTGTGTGCTTGACTGTGAAACACCAGAAAAAAAAGAAAAAAAAAAGGTCTTATGAGGACTGAAAAAACAGAGCCTAACAGGATGTGTAAACCATACAGTCCTTTCAAAACACAACATTGTGACAAAAAACATCAACAACACAGACATAACTAAAATCAGTCAACCTTCATTTGGCAGCAGATTTCTTTGGCTGTCCGGATTTAAACTGGCAGTGTCTTGCTCTTAATCTAACACACATACACGCACACACATATCCATACACACAAACACACACACACTGCACATAAATGCAAAAACTTAAATGCTGTACATGACATACACAAATATAAATACATACAGTTCTTCATTAATGCACTTCTGTGTCCACAGCTCTCCACTTTGCAAATAGGAAGGTGCATAAATAAAACATTCCCAGCGTGTTAAGGAAAGGTCCATGCATGTCCGGCAAGTCCGAGTTCAAATAGACTGAATGTTGAGGAAATATGAGGCCCGAGTGCTGTATGGCTACATCCCTTTCCACCTCAACGTGACTTATACCTCGTTCCTATGAGTGTGTTGCTGTTTGTCCTTTTTCAGCGTCAGTGTTTTGACAGTGTGTTTGTCTCTGTAGTTCTTCACAGGTGGGTGCTGTCATGTGTATCATATCTGTGACTCTCTGATAGCCCAGTGCCGCACTTCCTGCCACTGCCTTGGTTTGGTACCAAAGAGAGGGGGTCTGGTCTAATCAGGTACCTGAACATAAAGTACAGACAAGATGGACAAAGAAAAAGACATGGAAGACATTTATCATAAAATACCAGTTTTTAAGTTTTGCATGATGCAACTTTACAGACATTGGCTGCGGTTGAAAAGTCATTTTTGCTTAGGAAGGTTCCTAATGGAGTGAAATGAACCGGAAGTAGTTCGTGATTAGAGCTATTCGAATAGTTTAAATACATAGGAAAGGTGGCTCAATGCTTCCTTTATTATCTCCTTTAGCATAGGATACACTGGACCATCCTTTACGAAAGGAGAGGAGATTATTCTGTCCCGCAATTCACCGCGGTAACAGCTTTTATAAACAGCGTGTATTCCAGCTGCTTCTGAATTCAACCGAATAATGACGAACAAATCCCTCAGACCATGTGAGTTACCACTGCTGTTCATCCTTTCTAAAGTTTACCAAAACCTGCCTTAACTTTCCAGCAGTCTGATTCTCTGAAGAGAGCAGGATATGAGACGTTTGATGTTGATTATGTTTTAAACATGGTTCAATATTAATCATTTGTACACCATTAGATTGTGGTCTTAACAGTTTCTGCCTCTCTTTCATTCAGTTCATTTATTTTCATGCACTGATTGGTGTTCATGTTGATATTGAGAGGACAGATTTATTTAAATCCTCACTTCCAACATCGCTTAATCAGATGCAATTTTTACCAGGTTATTGTGTTCAATGTTGTCTGAAAGGAACAACATTGTCAGGATATATGATGCATGATGCGTCTTTCGTAGTCCACTTTCGGAAAATTGTAGTTTAACCGCAGCAGTAACATCCGCCGTCACATCACATGATGACGTAGCGTAGTGAAAGTGTAGTCGGATTCTCTCTGCACGGCAGTATTCCTTTCCTAATCCTTCAAAATTCTCCTTTCTCCTTTCCTTAACCTCAGGACGTTTTCCATCAGGGTTAAGGAAAAGTAGATAGGAAAGGACTTAGGAGGTGACTATTCAACCGCAGCCATGGTCTTTGAAAAGAAACTGACACCATTAACCAGATATGCAGTAACGTGCGGTGAGGTCCATGACGAGGGAGGCAGGCAGCCAGCTAAAGTTGAAATTTCTATGTGTGTGTTATAATATGGTCCACTGCTCACATTTGCAAATACAAACTGTTACTGGCCAGCCCTGCCCCTTTAACGCGGTGACAGTCTGTGCTGTGTATGTGTTGTGTGCAAGTGGAGATGGGAGAAATACACTAGCAGCGCTTGGCAACTAACGGCCCGCAGGCCAAAATTGGCCCGTTTCTAATACTATCTGGCCCGCCAGATGAAATTGAAAAACTGATATAAAAGGGGCAGAGGCGTGCTGGCAATCAGAGAAAACCGGGAAAGCTCAAAAACAGTCGGCACACCTAGACGGCCAGTGGTCACAGCGCGCACCACTGAAAATATCAGTCAGCAGCCGCCTCCAGCCAGACAAACACAAGCCACCTCGATCACGAACATCACGGCCGCGCAGCTGACAAAATTAGACGGCTGGCGGCCGCAGCGCGGTGGCTTGTGGTCGTCCGTGGAAGTGCGGGTGTGTGCCTCCTAAAATCAGTCATTATGCTCCTCTGCCCCTCTGCTCCAAGCGCGCTCTGCAGCATTCGGCTGCACGCTGCTCAACGGCGCGCTCCGTAACTGCCCACTCCTCGGCTGCTGCGCGCTACTCGGCTGCACGCTCACCTGCAGCGCAGGTGAATGGAGTTTGTGAAATCAGCAGCGTGTGCCGAGTTCTAGAGACAATAGATGCCGAGTATCAGTCATTTGGCAGGTGAGGAGCGAAGCAGAGGACGCAAAAGTTTGGAAGCGCACGAAAAGAGGACGTTTCAAAAAATAAGAAGCCATGGTTTCTCTGCTGAAAAGGGAACTTTTGTGTTGGATTTCTGGCATTGGGTTTTGTGATCTCAATGTGTTTTTTTTAGAAGATTAAAGTTTGGTTTCTTCTGAGTTAATGTTCAAGCTAGGCAGGAATCACTATAGCAACGTCTGCACTAACAAACTATCGCGAGACCTCAAACAGGGTGCGGTATTACAACCTCCGGAGGCAGAGAAGCGCTGTGCCTCATCGATGCCCACGTTAATCAGCGTGAGACCTTAGTACGCATGCGCGAACCTGCAAAACGTTGTGATTTCAAGTAAACGGTCAAAGAGGCAGACCTGGGGCCTCATGTACAAAGGGTGCGTACACACAAAAACGTGGCGTACGCTCTTTTTCACGGCAAAGTAAGGATGTATCAAGAGTGAAATGACCGTGGAAATGTGCGGTGCCTCACGCCAGCTTCATGGCTGGCGTACGCACATTTCTACTGCTGTTGCTCTTTTGGCGACGCTTAGAGGTGATGCCAGGAAAGTGTTAAATGGGCTAAAAAAAAATGTGAAAACAAGTCGTTCTCAGAGACACAACAACAATTAACACTTATGAACAATTAACACACCCACGTGTCTGCAGTTACATGTGTAATAGTTGTGGATAAAATACCGTTAAACAAAACGGCTGCTTTAGCAGTGTGAGAAGACTTTGTAAATGTTGCAATACGAAGAGAGCGTGTGTTCGGAGATTGAGAGTATTTACAGAAAAATGACGACGATCATCAGCTGTTTTTAGTTCCAGAGGGCAGTCCTTCTGAAACCGTGCGCGGAGCCGCAGCCAGCATTCAACATTAAAGTACAATTTGCAGTGAAAGACGATTTCCCCAATGTGATCAGAGCTGTCTACTGCACACACTATAAAAGGGCCATCACATGATGAATTTGTGTATGTCAACAGGAAACAATTTATTAGATCAATGTAAAGGTCATATGTGAGGTGCAAAAGCCGTTAACCAACATTGTGGCGAGGTGGCCTTTTTTTTTTACAAAAAAAAAAAAGAAACTAAACTCTGGCACTGTGCATGATGGGGACTTTACATTACAGTAGTTGTCTTAAAATAATCCTCATTATGCGCATTGAGCATGTGCGCCCCCAATTCCATCCCGTCTTTACAGCATCTTTACTAATCAGTGGTTGAAGTTTGTGACTTCCTGTTTTTTGCTGATTAAACTACGTCTTAAGATCTTTCCATTAAGCCCCTGATTATCTCTGTGTGTTGTGTAGTCATCTTAATAACCCCGTGCGTAAAACTGTGAAATGATCAGCCTCGCCTTTTCCCGATGCACTTCTGCGCTGATTTGAAACAACAGGGTTTGATCCATGTTAGTAGTTTAGAAAATTAATGAACAAAAACTGTAAATCAAGTTTACTGTGATATCCTGTTTGATAATGTGGCATGTTTAAATTTAAATTTAAATTCAGAAGATTTCAAACCAAATATCACCATACAGCGTTTACGCATGAACCTCTATCCGAGGGATCGGCAAGTTTGACCTCCTCGGGCCATATTTTTTCTTAAGAGTCACTTCATGTCGGGCCAGAACATAATCAGAGGTTAATATATACAGATGATGATTATTGTTAATTAATGCATAAACAAGGGAGTGACGAGAGAAAGTGGGAGCTCACTTGGATGATCGACTGGAGCCCGTATTACGCACAGATTAAGAAAAAAAACAAAACAAATCACAGCTCTTTACGCTGTTTGTATTAAAATATCTGTTGTTTTATTTATAGATAATGTACCAAAATCTGTTATGGGATTTCTTAGGCAGAAATAACAGTTTACAGGACAGGGAATGCCAGATGTTTTTATTCATTAATTGGGATATTCAAGCTGAAATCAACTTTTAACGACTCTTCTTAAAAACCTGACAAATAATTCACAGCCAACGTTCATACAGACGTGTTTTTGAGCTTTTATTATTAACAGATCACTGGTGATCTGCAGCTGCCATCCGTGCGCAATTCAGCACTACCTTATGTTTATATGAGACACCGTGAGTGAGTGAACAGTTTGCTCCTTTCTGGTCTGCTCTCAGATAAACTAACAAACATCAGAACAGATGATTAAACTAAGTTTTTGTCTCTGTGACGCGTTTTATCTCTTCTGCAGCGATCTCCCATTCGGACAGAGGCCGCTTTTCGCTTCAAAAGAAAAAAAAGGGGGATGCTATATGCTGACTTCAGCTCAGTCTTATGTGGCTGTATGAACAAATAATGTGAGTTACACAAATACACAGGTATTTACCTTGGGGAATCGCCCACATGTCCTCCAACCACCCCTGAGAGAGCAGAGTCTGTTCACATGGGGTGACTTCTTCTCCTGCACCCGCCCCCCCAACCCCATCCCCCGTTCTGACCACATGCGCCTCAGCTTCACCCTGATGTCAGACCAATTCCTTCATCTCTGCTTGTGTGCCCTCTGACAGTCTCACATACTCTCCCACTTGCTCGTCTTGTATTTGTTGCATATAATTATTTTATATTATTTCAATATATTATGTCAGGACAGCGTGCCAAAGAGGACGTTTTTGCGCGCCTCCACTTCAAGGAGTAGTGCCTCAAAAGCACTTTCCATGAAATTCTTTATTAAGACCATCTTGCTATTTTTTTTTATTTTCTGATCATCCAGAGAGGGAAATCTCAAGCGCTGGGCTCATTTAAATGTGATTTGTGTATGTATTTGGAGGCGTGGACGGGGAGGAGTCGGGTACTCAAACATGTGCGCTCAGTTCCACGCTGACTGGGATGCACAAAGGAAATGTGCTTGGATTCATGCGTGCGCACAGATTCATACATCTGGATATTTTTGTGCGTACGACGTTTTCTGGATTTGATCGTACGCCATGTTCTAGTATGAAATCCACGCAAGTCTTTGTACATGAGGCCCCTGGGCTCTGCCTCCGACGCACATTAGACGCATGAAACGCTGTCCGTCCCCTCTGTTAGCCTCCCTCTTATTGACAAATCAGCAGTTTCCTTTTTTTATTCTTTAATTATGACAAATTGTATACGAACAACTGAAAAAGAATATTTTTATAAAAACATATATATATTTTTTTCTTGTTAGCCTAGGGGAGGCACTGCCTCCCCTGCCTCCCCTGACCGCACACCACTGCAGATATGTGTATGGGAGCAAGCAGGTAACATATACACTCGCTGGGCACTTGATTAGATGAAAAGCTGACTAGCCAGTCACATGGGAGCAACTAATTGCATTTGGACATGTTGGCATGGTCAACATCGAGTTTCAAACAATGTGTCAGAACAGAAAAGTATGGTGATTTACAGTTGCCGATTTGGTACATTTCTTAAATCATCATCAACATTTCTAAAACAGTAAGTGCATCTCTCAAAACTGTTTGTACAAATAGCAAAAATGGATTACCTGCAAAAGCCAGTCTCTTGCTCGAAATCCTTTGTTCTCTCAAAAGTAAATATCTGTGTCAATAAACATTTCAGTGCTATCAGAATGACAAGACCTATTGTCATTGTGTATGGATGAGACAGTCAAATTTCTTAGTCATGTTGTCAATATAACACTCAGAAAGATGGTCTGAGGTAAACTATGGCTAAAGTTCTAATGAAAATTATTATAAAATGTAAGTTACACCATGTATGTGGGAGACTGATTGCAAGAAGGTGGACATGATTCACTTTTATTATTTGTACTGTAATTTGTTGACATGTCATTGTGATACAGAAAGAAAAAGACAGCGCTGTATAGCACAAAGAAATGCACCTTTGGGCTATTTCAGAAAACTGGTTGATCATTGATTGATGTAATGCTTCACACTTTTCCCTCCGTTAGAGAAAGTCAAGATTTACCGGGGAACAATGTATCAATTCTGGACAGACTTAGAAAGAAGGCTAATGGAAATGTATAGAAATATGCTTGACATATGATGACAACTTGTTCAACCATTTTGCATCTAACGACTTATAAGATTAATGCCTTATAACTAATGCCTTAATGCTGTAGGGGGTGCGACTATTCAACAGAGACCCATGATAATACATTTTGACAACATGACAAAAGCAACTGATAATGTAGGAAACATCAGAGTATTGCACATAATCATTTGCATGGATGTACCGAAGTATTTTCAACTTGTTCAAACGAATGAGAAACTGCTTTTTTGATGTGTACAAGTGACATAGTGATGTGAGAATTGAAGAAGTCGTTTTGTGTAGATCAATTCTGTTCTGAGAGATGTACTAAAGGGATTGAGACAAACTATAAGAGAATCTGAACATGGCATTGCTGCTTGTGTTAGAGGGCATGGCCTGAGTATTTTAGAAATTCCTGATCTACTGACATTTTCTGGCATAACCTTCTCTGGGGTTTCCAGTGAATGGCCCAAAAAGGGAAAAAATTTCAGAGTAAGATGAACATTAACCACTTGTAACAACCAAGGTATGCAGTAGGCCCTTACAGAACACACAACATATTGACTCTAGGAGCAGACAGCCTACAGCAGCAAACGACCACTGTGAGTGCCAGTCCTTTTCTACTAAGAACAAGAAACTGAGGCAACAATTTGAAAAGGCTCACCAGGACTGTCTGTGCTGTTGTTTGTGTTGATTATATTCTATTTGTCATTTACCTGTCACACCTTGTGTGTGGCTAAGGCTGTGCCATGTAATCAACTCTGAGGGAATTCTGTTAGGAGATTACACATTTTTGGAGGAGAAGAGCAAACTGTATGTTCTGTGTAATTAATAAATGATTTGTATTTATTAAAAAATAAGTGGTTAAAAACTACTGGCCTTATTTCTCAAAGTTACTCCTTTTTCTACGAGTTGAAAGTAATTTGTGGTTGTGTACTCACACTACATCATGCAGCTCCAGCCTGGTGTCTGGAGGAGGATTGATCAGGATATATGACAATCTGTTCCCTTGGTCTGTCATCCCATCTGACACAGGAAGAAAAGAGGTGCAGGAAATAAAATAGGAGCAGGATATGCAGCAGGCTGTTGAACATCCACACACACTGAATCAATCACACTACTGTGAGTCACAAGACAGGAAAGTACGTCAGATGGAAAAATATTTGAACAATTGTCCAAAGGTTTACGCCTCGGAAATAAATGGACAGTTCAGATCCTTATGTAAGTTTGTTATCTAACACAGGGGAGATATTCAACAACATTTCTTCATTTCCAGTCTGAAGAATTCAAATCCTTGAATGATAACCATGGATCCATGCCAGTAAAACCAGAACCAGAGGCCTTATGTTTACTGTTGTCTGTCCAGGCCAGTTGTGTAAGCTGATTTCTCAGTAATATAGGAATTTCTACCGTCTTTTCAACCTGTCTTTGGGAAAAAAAAAAAACATCTTCTGAATCAGGGATTAAATGCAAACATTTTTGGGGTGTGAGGTCAAGCATACAACAACATTAAATAAATAAGATTTGCGCCAATTACATAACTACAAAAACACCCTAGTCCTCCTCCACTGTACTGTCAGCTGGGTCTTGTTATAATCACTGAATCGTCTTTTTGTTGTCCACTTTGAATAAAAGTTAGTTAATGTCACAATTTATTTGTAGTTTTTTCTAAAAGTAGCAAGACTAGCTACGATAGAATGTGCCACAGCATCCTAAGACAGCAGAGCTTGGTTGAGGATTGCTCAATTGACTTCAGCTAACTTGAAAATAAAAGACAGTTAGTTTTGAAAAGAAGACAAGTGGTTTCATATACTAACTGTATGCACAAATGCATTTATTTGCCCTTATACGATTAATCTACTAACAACACTTAAGCATTCAACCATTTTGTATTCCTGTTTACACTGTTTTGATGTAGAAAGAAAAGTAACAAAGAAAAGTAAAACTATAGAGCAGCAGTAATATTTGATGAACTGTTTAAAAGATCACTATTTGATTGAATCTCACATTTGATTACTTCCTTGCTCCACACCCCCATATGCCATTATCACTATATGATGCTGCTTAATGCTGAATTTTACATTTGTCTGATTTCCTCAAATAAATCACAACTTATTTGGTAAAAACATCAACTTCGGGACAGTTTGACCACAATTCTGAAAATGAGTCTTGTTCTTTTAGCCTTGCACTTAAATAGGGGAGACTGGGGACAGTTGCAACAAGGGACGGTTGCAACAAGCCTTATTTCTCCAATCAGAAAGATGCTAGAGTGATGACACTCACACTGCACATGCTCAGTTAGACCCTCTACCCACCAAGAAGAGAGAGGCCATACTGAGCATCTGGTCCTGCTTCTATCAAGTAAAGTTGTTTTGGAGGTATGAAAGTAGCTTTTTTCATGAGCTGTTTTTTTGTCATACTGTCCTGACCTTATGTATGAATGAATCCAAACCTATCTAGTTTGAATCACTATTTGTTGACTACTAAATGACATGGTGAGCATGTGTCAATGTCAATGTGGCTAGCTAGCACATGGTGTTTTGTCATGACTGGTACCATGGGGACAGTCCTCATGCTATTAGGTTAGTCATATTAGAGGAGACCACGCAACCATATTTTTTAAAGATTTTTAGTTCAAAATAGGCAAAATTAATATATTTTATTGCTCATGATGAACAGAACAGGCAATCATATGGAGAAACTAACGCTAATGATAAACAGAATAATTTCCCAAATAACTTGTTAAGCAAAAATGAGCAATTAGTTATTGTTGTATGTTGTATGTGTCATATAAACTTGTCATATAGTGAATGAATCATCTAAATAGAGAAATTGTGTTCTGTTTATTTTCAGTATGCCAAGAGTGAGGAAGAGAGTCACTAACAGAGGGGTTTCCCTCAGTATTTTGGAACAAGCCTCAGATATTATTACAGATGAGGGCAAATCAGTGTGGGCAGTGGCCAAGGCCTTTGACATATGCCACACCACATTGTTCAGGTTCCACAAGAAAAAAAAGAATCTTGCAAGCACGGCATCAAAAAATAAGCCGCTTGCAGGGTCTACCTTAAAGCTGTACAGAAAAGAAAATTGAATTTGAGCCCACTCTGGGTCATAACATTAGTATTTGTCCTATTTAGACAAAACACTGAAGATAATTAGTGAAATTTTAATGGTTTTTTTATATGTTGCAACCGTCCCTGATCTGTGTTGCAACGTCTGAATTCCTCTATTCAAATGAATATTGTGATTAATGTGTTATATGTAGCCATCTTTAAATGGTATGGGCATTTAGCAGACAGATGTAGGTTTAATATGTAAAGATTTGGTGAGACTAGTCCAAATATTCTCTGAGTAACTGAGAGTAATGTAAAAAGTGTTGCAACTGTCCCCAGTCTCCCCTACATGAACAGAGTACTTCCCTGCTTTGCAGGGCCATTGAAGCACTTGTATCCTGGCTTAAAAGTACCTTTTACTTTAAAATAGTATTTTTCTGTTGATTTAACACTGCATAACTTTAGTTGTGAAATAGCATTTAACTTTTCATTGGTCTGCCTTCTGTTCAATAACTCTTATTTTTTCTCAGTTTTAGCTCTTCCTAGAAGTGATGAGCAAATGCTATCACATATTTTGGTACCTCTATCTCGGTCTTAGGGATGTCCTGGCAGTTCTGGGACCTTTTGACAATGTTACCTATAAAGTAATGCTTGGAAATATCCTACAAATTTGCTTCTCTTGCTTTTAGCTGTGTGGAGCTAAACTAGTAAAGGTCTCATTTGTTAGTAGTCTGAGGACTCCAACTCACAGCCACTGATAATACCAGCAGAGGGTGCTATTGACTTCTTTGTAGTTCATAATTATGTCCTCTGTCTCTCCTCTGTCTCTCTTCCCCATGGTGGAGTTGAGTTGAATTTCCATCTAAAACATTTAACTGTCTCACAGTATGGTAATAATATCCAAAACGGGTCTGCCATGATCTACAGAGGCATTTTTCATTCACAGAGCACAAATGCAGATGGCTGAAAATCAGAAGAGATCAAACCTGTGTTTATGCTCTGAAATGTGAATCTCATTAGTTTCAGTTTGGTGCACTGAGAAACACTGAGGTCCTTACTTCAGTCTGCATGAAGATGATCAAGTACCCATGGCATTAAATGCAGATCATTAAACTGTAGAGCATACTAAAACATAAACATCAAGAAATCTTTAGCCTCTAAGTATGACAAAAAATGGGGAAAAAGACAAATCTGTCACCAGCACAGCATTTCTATCACAGGATATGAATGGTAAAGAGCAGCATTATTCAGGAGAAGAGTGCTTTCATACACTATTTTGACTTACTGAATCCTGTTGGAGACAGACCCAAGTGTTTCATCCTAGTTCGCACCAGAGCATTGAGTTCTTGCCTCTCTGATCTTCTAAACAGGGTCAGTCTCTGCTGGCTTATCCTTTCTGCCGCACTGCCTGGACCCCCTTTGGCTGCACTGGAGCCCCGGCCCCCCTTCCTGCTTAGCCGGCGTGCCCACTGCATGCTCTTCCTCCTGAGCAGTGGGTGGTCTGAGGAGTGGGAGGAGGTGGAGATGGGCTCAGAGGAGGTGGAGTTACGATGTGCACCTGACCGAGATAAGAGAGGCTCCCTTGGCTCCCTGGTGTCCTCGTAGTCTTCCACTGTGATGGATACCTGGGACTGTGACACGGAAGTATACATGTATATAAAGAAAAAAATGTCTTTCCTTCTCCTTCAAAAACATATGATGTCAAACTTCTTTTTAAAACACATATCCATTCATTTTTGTTGTAAGACTGAAATACTGTCCTCATTGAGTGTCTCAATTTCACTTTTTGTTGACACAAGTTGTTTACATGAATTTGACTGTCCAGATATATGTTAAAATAAAGAACTGCAGAATGCATTCTCATCATTAAAAGGTCTCATTTAGGGCTCTCATAATGCTAGAAATTTACCACACTATAATACTTGAAGAAAATACATAGTATATTTAATGGATTTTAAGGATGCCTATATTGTTATTCTTTTGAAATGTCTGTATTATCAACCCTTGCTATATGATAAACAGCCTTTATGGGGTGATCCTTTCTCTTTTCCTTATGTAAAGGATGGTCCAGTGTTTCTTAAGCTAAAGGACATAATAGAAGAAGCCAGGACTGTCCCTTCCTTGATTTCTGGAGCATTCGAACAGTCCTTCTCAAGACTGATGATTAAAGGCTTCCAGGTGATTTCTTCAGTTTGTAAAGTTCCTTATGAAAAAAGGACCATTCAAACACACTTCAGTGTTTCCCATTGTCTTTGTTGGGCCATTGGTACATGTAAGTCTCCAGTTTTTCTAGTGTCTTCAATGTTTCTCCAAGTTGTAGTTAGTCTGTTTTGGTTGAACTTTTAGCGATTTTGATATGTACTTTGTTTTTGAGATTCTAGAGTTTTCTTTTTTTATTTCTTCTCCAGCTTTTATTATTAACTTTTGATCAGAGATTTTGTTTTTCAGTTTGAACCTTGTGTTGAGGATTACTTCTTGGGTTGGCGTGATCCCTCTTTGTTATGATACAGCCTTTTTCTTTTTGTCTGCATTTGGATCCATCTTCTTGTTTTTTATTTTTTAACATATCCTGACACCTTTGAAAACTTAAAGAACTCTAAGCACCTTGCATGCAGTAATAAAACCTGAAAGAAATGTCTTTAAACTACATATATTCTTTATTCAAAATATATTGCAATGGTTAAAAAGTGCCTTTTTGAGAGCTCCAAACAGGACTGTAACAACCTGCTGACAAAAAGTTAAATCTGTAGTGCACAAAGTAAAAATGTGACCCTCTTTGGAAGGAGCTTATAATTTCAAAATCATTTTGTAGTGTGCTTCCCCTAAACTATATTATATTCTGTACAAACTTTGAAAATTGGGGGGTAGAGATGATATAAGAAAGTTTGACTGAGGCAGGTATGTTGTTGATTCCATGAGACGTTCCTCTGATGCATGAAATAAATATCAAGAGACAAGACTGGGGCAATTATCTGGAGAGTTTATTACAGCAGCCAGTTCAGACAAAAGATTGACAAAGAGTAACATGTTCATTTCTTGTATTAGTTTATATATTCTTACAGGTTCTGTATTTGGGCAGTAAAGTTCTTGTATGGATAGTTTAGAACATCAGTGTGGGTCCATATGTGGTGATTAGCTATAGGGGTGATCTATACAACTTTTTCATCTCTGATACGGTATGAGAAAAAGTGACTCATTTGTTGTTAACCAATGGGTTAATTAAATTTTAAATTAAAAATTTTAACCTTAAACATAAGAATATAGTGCTATTAAATAAAATAAATACAAAAAAAATTAGAAGACCCTGAAAAGTAACCTCAATAAATCCAAAAAACAAAGACATATAGTTTTAATTGCAAAACAACCTCACTGTTGTTAACTTCAACATAAGCATGTTCTACAACTGGATTAAATAAACAAATAAACAAATTAGAATGGACTGCTTGTATCAGAGTGCTTATATCAGAGATTTTAGATGAAGGCTGATATAATCTGATATTTGTTTTTTTGGGACTGATACTCAATATCAATACTAGATCGGGACACCCCTAATTAGCTAACTTATATGGCTCTATTCCTAGTTCAGAGCCACAGGATGAAAATCTTTATGCTTATGGATAACATATACACTATATTGCCAAAAGTATTCGCTCACCCATCCAAACAATCAGATTCAGGTGTTCTAATCACTTCCATGGCCTCAGGTGTATAAAATCAAGCACCTAGGCATGCAGACTGCTTTTACAAACATTTGTGAAAGAATGGGCCGCTCTTAGGAGCTCAGTGAATTCCAGTGTGGAACTGTGATAGGATTCCACCTGTGCAACAAATCCAGTTGTGAAATTTCCTCGCCCCTAAATATTCCACAGTCAACTGTCAGCTGTATTTTAAGAACGTGGAAGTGTTTGGGAATGAAATTAACTCAGCCACGAAGTGGTAGGCCACATAAACTGATGGAGCGGGGTCAGCGGATGCTGAGGCGCATAGTGCGAAGAGCTCGCCAACTTTCTGCAGAGTCAATTGTTACAGACCTCCAAACTTCATGTGGCCTTCAGATTAGCTCAATGCTCATGGAGCTTCATGGATGGGTTTCCATGGCTGAGCAGCTGCATCCAATCCATACATCACCAAGGGGGTTGCCAGGAGAGTGGTACTTGTCGGACTGCATTGTGCCAAGTGTAAAGTTTGGTGGAGGGGGATTATGGTGTGGGGGTGTTTTTCAGGAACTGAGCTTGCCCCCTTAGTTCCAGTGAAAGGAACTCTGGTCGTAACCTAAACTCTCACTCTGTATGTCAGCACACCAAGACATTTTGGACCATTCCATGCTCCCAACTTTTTGGAAAACAGGTTGGAGCTGGCCCCTCCCTCTTCCAACATGACTGAGCACCAGTGCACAAAGCAGGTCCATAAAGACATGGATGACAGAGTCTGGTGTGGATGAACTTGACTGGCCTGCACAGAGTCCTGACTTCAACCAGATAGATCACCTTTGGGTTGAATTAGAGCGGAGACTGAGAGCCAGGCCTTCTCGTCCAACATCAGTGTGTGACCTCACAAATGTGCTTCTTGAAGAATGGTCAAAAATTCCCATGAACACTCCTAAACCTTATGGACAGCCTTCCCAGAAGAGCTGAAGCTGTTATAGCTGCAAAAGGTGGACCAACATCATATTGAACCCTATGGATTAGGAATGGGATGTCACTTAAGTTCATATGAGAGTCAAGGCAGGTGAGCAAATACTTTTTGCAATATAGTGTATGAAGAAAACTGAAAAATCATACTTTATTTGTTTATGCTTAAAAAGCTGTTTAAGTAGTTAAAGTCTCATGACCAATAAATAAATGTTCTTTTCATTTAAAGTTGTTAAAGAGGCTTGGTGATTGGAAGAACATGACACCTTGCTGAGTCTTTGGGGCAGTTTGGTGGTGTGCTTGTTTGATAATTGGAAGGTTGCAGGTTTGACCACTTAATCCCAATTTGCTCTCACTGCTGTGTCAGTGGTGTACTGTATACATGTGCATGAAGGAGCATACATGTGTTAGTTGATATACATGGATAACTGGCACGAAAAGCATTATATAAGCTCAAGTCATCTACCTTTTACTAAAATCTCAATCACAGAGAAATGCTGTCTGCCCCTTTGAAGAATATGACCCTTAAAATGCTCAGTATTAATCATACTACAATCATGGGTTTATGCTGTCATAGCTATATAGCCTCCACATTTGTGTGTTCTCTGCTAAAAACAGGCAGACGTGACTGTTTTGGCACCAGTTGGTCAACCAATCCGTGCTCATTACCATGGCCTCCCGTAGCCTCCCCGCCCTCTCATATCTGGGTATTTCCAAAAGGGAGTAGAAAGATACCTGCATTTGATCCTCGACAGGGACAACATTTTTGAATTTTTAAATTAACTCAAATGGGACATATGCAAAAAAACCCACTTTTTTAAGGCTTTTGAACACATTTTGGGTATTTGGGTATGGCTCAAATTTTAGATGAAAAAAGTTCAAAAAGTAGCATCAGGGCAGTCATACACTGTATGTGACACACTGATAATGCTTTACTTTCTGCAAGCAAGCCTCCTTTTTTTGTAAAAACTATGTAACCTCACAAAGCTGAGAGCTCGAGCTCTGGTTTGAGAGATTGCACCACAACAAAGATACTTTGCTTTGGTACAATATCTTATACAATATAATATCTGGAACAGTAGAGCATTGTTAATATGTCCATTATGGAGAACGATCAATTCAGTGCTGTTCTTCTGTTTCAACTAACATTCATTATTTTTTTTATTATTTAAAGCTCTTGGTCTTTTCAGACACAATTTCCATCTCAACTTCCATGCTGGGTCTCTCATTACAGGGGTGAAGCTGATTGCAATTACTGTTTCTTATGTGCTTACTGTTGACTTATACTTCATATAACACATTATAAAAATCCTGAATATGTAAGGCTGATTTATCATACCTACCAATATGGCTATATACTGTATCATAGTATACTCCTCCAGTACCAATATTACTTAAACAATATGAGACACCACTATATATTCTGATACAAGCAATACAAAATAATAGAGGTCTTAGGAATGCAATATTGACACATTTCTTGTTTCCAAGTATCTGAAGTATTAGCAAAGTTCTGCATAAACTCCAAATCTGGACAAATACATATACATACAAATACACTCATTTATACCAAATGTTGCCAATATTAGATAGTGGGTAGAAGTCTGCTTGCAAATTCAGTGATTAATTCCTTTCCTAGGTTCCTGTCTTGTAAAAAAAAGTTTTTTCAAAAAGTTTTGTCACTTTCAGTACTTTCAGCAATTACATTACACAGATTTCATATTATTAAAACATGTGATATCAATTGTATTTAAGACTAGAAAAGCACCTGGAGAGCGCAAACCTCCGCCAGCATCACAGTCCTCTCCCATATGATTTTTACCATAAATATTAGTCCTACCTTTATTTCATGTAAATATTTAGTTTCCTTGACCATGAAAACATACCATCAGCAATTGGTTTCATAATGATATCTATTTTAGTTCAGTAGTTATTCACAAAAATCACATTTTTCGTCATGGCGTCATGACGGTGATCTGGATCAACACCAAAATTGAATCAGTTCTTCCTTTTCCCATGCTGAACATTTCCTGAAAATTTCATCAAAATCCATCCATATCTTTTTGAGTTATTTTGTTCACAGACAGACTCTCCTGAAAACATAACCTCCTTGGCGGAGGTAATTATATTTTATATAACATATTGAAAATCTGAGTCCTGTTTCATGGACACTTTGGGAAGCCCTCTTTAGTTCATTTATTTTGCACTAACGACAAGAAAGCATTATTATGTGATGTATAGTGTACATCTGCAGTTGTTGCTGTTTTTTTAGTGACTCTTGCAGACACATTCAAAATATTCCATTCCTTCTGCATCTGTGACATCGTTTAGCATAGTCTGTGAGCCTGAAGATTTATAGTCTTTCTCCAGCATGGATTTCTTGTTTTTCCTTGTGCTGCAACCATGGTAAGGCATAAAAATTGTTAACAGCAAAACAACCTTTGAGTGCACTGAATTGTGTTGAAGTGGATTTTCTAGTAATACAGCTGAGTAATTCATGTATCTGTATTTATCCAAGTTAATGAAATCTGGTGGAACAATACTGCAGCTGGGGCTCTGGCTGCTCAATAGCAGTGCATCCTGTTTTATACACTACTGACAGGGCTTTCCAGGCAGAAATCAGCTTTAAGTCAGTCATTTATTGTTACATTCAAATTCATTTTCTATCAACACTGATGTGACACAGTCACAAAGCGCAGTAAAATCCCTTTAAAGGGAAAAATTTAATTTCTGCTTTCAAACCATCTCTTCTGTTTTTGGTTAAGAATGGTGATGTATTATTTTTCAGAGTAGCCACTAGATCTCTTGATTGAGAATTTTCTTAGGCAAGAGTATATTTTGAAAACTACCCATAACTTGTGATTTGTGACCATGATTTGAGTGGTAGTAAATCAACAAACCTCTCATGTGGTTATTATAGTCACCTTTGGGGTATAGTTTATCCAAATTAGCAATGTTTTTTCTTGCCTAAAATGATTTTCAATCATGACATTTGGTGAACCTATGGGAGCCTTGAATGGCTTATGAGCTGAAGCTTGGTTATTTGAATACCTTTCCTTATTAATCCAGTAATTCAAGTTTGTACAATAAAATGGATTGTTCAAAAGAGCCATAGCCTCATGAACATGTTAAACTGTACCACAGTCCTTGGGCCCTAATTTCATGGTGCGGCGCAGGGTGGCGCAGGGTGTGCAGAGCCTGGCGCACCCCGCGCAGTGTTAATTTTGTCCGACGCACCGCCATGCACTGCCAATTTGACAATTTGGTAGACCGTCTGCGCAGAGATCGGTGTGACAGCGCACCAGGGGGAAGTGACAGCGCACCAGGGGGAGGTGCTGACAGATTCAGGATGGCGCAGTGACAATTTTGTGCCAAAAAACTGTGCGGAAGGTGGGCTGAAAGCTCGCCAGCTCCAACCTGGTATATTCTGGGAAGCAGGGGAAGCGCACCCTCCGCAGCTGTAATTTGGTGACAGGCACACATGTGCGCACACGTCACCAAACCCTCAGAGGCAGGTTTTCAGACTGTCAGGCACATTTTAGTGGAATAAAAAATCACAGCAATCACCATTTAATGTAACCATCTGAACCTGCATTTATATATCTGTATCAACTGTCCTGTCACATCTGATGTCGGATTAAAGCCGTTTGTCATAATGGAAACTTAACCTGACGGCAGCTGGAAGTTTGATGCACATCTTACAAATCAACAATAAACAGCCTTAACATCTGATACTGAATATATATCTGGCTTCTCTCATTTCATGAAATTCAAAGAAAAGAGGGAGAAAAAAGAGAAAATGTATGTCACTCAGGATTTACCTGTGATTTCCCATATTTCTCTGTTTTAGTCTTTATTTTTAACGTGATCTAAAAAGATGGCGTACATTATTGGAAGGAGGATGAGGCGGAGACACTGGGAGAGTATACAGTATATCACTAAAGGTTCTGCTATTTGGCGATGACAAACCAGGAATGCAGATGGATCACAAGCATGATGATTGGATAAGCCTGCTGTTGTGTAATTGTCTTAATTTTTATTTTTTTAATTTATTAATTACAAAGGAACAGATTACATCTGTCCCAGGAGCTGGCCCACGCGGTGATGCGTGTCGTGGCCTCCGATGCACGCCCCAATGGCCCCTGCGCTCTCTTGAACAGTGACAGCTGTTCTGACCGTCTCAGCCGCCGGGTCTTTCCAGCACACTGTTTCCATCGTGGCGGGGATCAGTCAGACCAATCAGTGACTGGGCCTCGGCTGCAGCGCATTTAAAGGCAAGGAGAGCCGTTCATTTGATTGGTGAAGACAATGCTTGGCTGTGTTAAACCCACTCACACCTTTTCTCCTCCCTCTCTGGCACTTGCGCGGAGGGGCAGGGACGGAGGCGTGGATGCACCTGTCTGTGCTTGGAGTGCGCCTCTCTGCCCACTGCAAGAAACTTGCAAAGTGTGCTGGACACACCCTGTTGGCGCAGAGCAGAAGTGGCGCAGGGTAGGTGCGCCGCGCCTGCTCCTGGTTTACGAAATTAGAGCCCCTTGTCTCAATGTACTTTCACCAGGAGGAATTGGATTTTTTGATAATGTCTGCTGGTGATATTATTAACTGTACATATCATTAGGGCAAGCATAAGCAACAGTAGCCAACAGGTTACCAAAGGATTTAATAATGATTACAATCTAAGGGCATACTATTGTAAAGATGTGTGTGAGTCCATTTATCTTAATTTTATCAATAAAAACAATAACAGAAGAGCAGAAAGAGATAAGGAAACCACTAATTTCCAACAAGATATGGGCATAAGTCTCTTGTTTCAAGTCAAAGTCAAGTCTCGAGTCTTTGAGGGCACGTCCAAGTCAAGTCCCTCAAATCTCTTGTTGAGTTGATAATACAATACGTGAAACTGCACATTATTTCAAGTAATGTTTTTTTTTTTAATCAGGAAACACTGTCAGCATCATCATACATCCAATAACTTTGAGACTTTGAATATATAATTAGTGTGTTCAACTACACTGGTTCCTACATAAGTAACCTCTGACCTCTCAAACAGCGGGATGGTTATTTAATTAAGCTTCTCAAATCAATATTATGTGTTAACAATACATTCTTTTCCCTGTTCTAAATAATGCTGTAGGTATTTCTCTGTTTCAAGAGAAATTCATCATTTTGGGGTCGGCTGGGGAAACTGTAATACTTTACTGTTGCTGAAATAATTGTATATACAATTGTCACAATTTAGTATTAAATAGCATGCAAATGTATGTAAGTAATGTTGTTAACACCCCAGCTTGACTCTTACCTGCTCCCCTGCTTATTGCCCCTGATCTCCCCCATTGAGTGGATACTGAAGCCAATTTTATTTGCACTTTGGTCGCCATTAGTAAGTATTGTTGTTAAAGTAATTTATTGTAGATTATTATTGCAGTTATAGTGACAGCAATAGTAAGGCTGGTAGTAGGAGTAATGATAATGATTATTTCTTTACCAAAACAGACTGGGACCTGGGCCACATCTTATATGGTCCATGTAGCCGGGCACAGCAATTTTCAACACTTTCTAGTCCCTATCTTTACTTCATCTTCTTCTCTCCATCATACACTGCTGTATGTATGAGAATTAGTCTGTCTTTTGTGAAATGAATATATTTTATGCCAAATAAGCCCGTCAACTTAATGAATAGAGTACATGGATTTTTGTCATTGAGTTTTGAATATTTAGGCATCCAAATTTACCCCAAATGGTCCAATATATTTCTCCCAGTAAACAGTGCCAGAAAATTAAAATAAACAAATGTATAAAAATACTTTAGATTCAAGTGTGCATATGTTTGCAGCTATGCACAACCTTGGAGGCTTTATGACCTTCAAGGACAGCATGGGTTGTCTCCAGCACTATTAGTTTAGGAGTTGTGGACTGAAAAGTTTGAAAACCAATGTGAAAGAGGTTTTTGCAGGCCAGATGGCACCATTTTGGTTTATTTGACTGACTAAGAGGAATTTAATCAAGTATGATTTCAGTCAGAGTAAAAATACAATTGTAAGTGAAACTAACAAAAAAAAGGGACTTTTTTTCCAACTACATCAAAATGTAAAACTGACCTCAGAGACAGGAAGTTTATGGGCCTCTGTTCTGTAGATGCCAATGGGAATGTCTCCACTGGAGGAGCACAGTTTCTGATACAGTCTGCCATAGGTGCGGATCCACAGGTCATCCTCTGTGATTTTCATCTAGAAAACAGACAAGATAACTGACACCTCTCCTACAGGTCAAACAGTTTGACTTCAAGCTGTTTTTGTTTTGCTACTTACAGCGCAGAGGAAACCGGAGCCAGGCATGGAGTCTAAACCCAGAAGCAGCCTCGAAATGGAGATCATGTAGTCCTTCACAAATGACTGAAAAGAACACAAGAAAAGTCAAGAGGCATATACTCACTGAACACCTGTTTGTGACTGCTCACTGATGTTTACAACTTACAAGGCAATTACAAGGCAGCAGTCAATGCATTTAAGCTTTTGGGCATATAGACATGGAAAAGACAATATGCCTAAGTCCACACTGAGCGTCAAAACCTTCATCAAGGTCATTTAAAGGCACGTTATGTAAAACTCTGCCACCAGGGAGCTGTCAACTAAACAAAACAACTGCTGATTAGCCAAGACCTAAGTGACTAGTGACCCTTAGTCACCTCCATTCACCCTCACTGTTTACTCTTGTTTAAATTGAGGACTCTATTTTATAATAACTGCACTGTTTGAAGTGTGTATACTTCATAGAAAACCAGTGTTCTGTTTGACGGAAAACCTGCATAATGAGAGGGAAAATCAGTTCAAAAGTGACTTCCTGGTTCATGCTGTGACCTTGCAAAACATTCTGGGATCGCTATCGGCATTATTTAGGAAGTCCACTTTCAGAGGCGATTTTTCCATGTCATGTGTAATGTATCTCTGAAATAAAAATGTGTGTTTCCCATGTAGTGACTAAACCTCATGGGGTGTTTTTGTAGATCAGAGTCCTCAATTGTGAAAGAGAAATGACACTGAAAGGGGATAAAGCAGACAATAGATTTCCATTCAGCTTGTTAAATCACCTATTTTATGGGGGGGTCATGGGAGTTACAAAGGGAAGTTTGGGACAGGATGGAGAGCTGGCAGAGATTAAAGGTGGTACACCACAAGTATAAAGCTCAAAATATGAATGACATACTGAAACAAAAGGACAGCAGTTGCATGTCTTGATTACCTGTCCAGAAGTCTTTCGCCAATACTATGATGTTTTATGTCAACAAACGGTCATCGTAAAAACGGCCTTGTCATATATGTCATATATACATATACATATATATATATATGTATATATATATATATATATATATATATATATATATATATATATACATATATATATATATATATATGTATATATATATATGTATATATATATATATATATATATATATATATATATACGTATACATGTATCTGTCTTTGAAATCCTCAGGAAATACTTTATGTGATTTTAGCTTAAAATTTTTGTCTATCTATCTATCTATCTATCTATCTATCTATCTATCTATCTATCTATCTATCTATCTATCTATCTATCTATCTATCTATCTATCTATCTATCTATCTATCTATCTATCTGTCTATCTATCTATCTGTCTGTCTATCTATATCTCTGTCTCTGTCTTTCTATATATATATATGTATATATATATAGATATTGTATACATATGTGACACATATGCACACATATATATGTGTGTGTAAGTATGTATATATTTACTGTTTATGCTTACTGTATGTACATATATATATATATATATTAGTAGCAATTAGTGGCAGCTTGTTGCAATAAAATGCCTTGTTGATGGCAGAGGCTGGTGAAAGAATACCATGTACAGAAGAATGCTAAAATGTTCTGACTTTTATAAGAGCTCAACACACATCACTTTATAAGCACTCCTTTACTATGCTGACTGATTAGAAATCATATGTATCATCACTGAAAACAATACTCCCTGCTGTTGCAACCTTTTCCTGGCTGTCTATGAACAGTCTGTCTAATGTCTTACTAACTGATGATTGGTTAAATTGCTCATTCGGGTGTGTGTTTGCTGTTGCTTGCTTAGTGCACTTTTATATGTTGTTTTTTGTGAGCTGTTTCTTGATAATTGTTATCTGTATTTGACTACTGAATGTTGGCCAGTTTTGTGCTCAAGCATGTTCATATAAACTACTGTGAATCTTTATATCAATGTCTAATACCATGCAGTGTGCTAAAGAAATGTATCATGTCATGAAACAATGTCTTTTGCTGCTTGTTATTTGTCACTCAATGTATTTTTCTATATTTGTTCACGCCTATCCTGAATGTTTTAAGCAGGAAAGTCAAGAAGCTTCTCTGTGCGCAAAGGGGAGCAAAACGACAGGGTCATATACACCATTGGTGGAGCAAACATCCCCGAATTGTAGACCAGTCCATCAGAAGTCTTGGGAGGCAGTATACATCCAGTCTTTCAGACAATGAAAAGGGGAAAACCATCCTTCATCAACTCTCAGCAGGCCTGGCTAAGATAGATGCAATCCAGTTGCTTAAGAAGTACAAGGTGTGGTACTTTAAATTCAGGGTAATGCGGCCTTTGAAGTTGTGTGAATTCACCTCATCAGCTGTGAGCACAATGGAATCAAAGACCAACTCATTCATCCACAAATGGCTAGAGCTCCCAGTGTGCTTATCATTGTCAAGCCTGTATGGGAAGGACATTTTTCAGCTGCCCCTAAAATCTTTCACCTTAGTGTATGGGCAGGAGGAGGAAAAGCTGGTGATGTAGCTTATGGAATCTACAGATGTGACGTGACAGACATGAATGCAGGTGTTGTGACAGGGAGGAAATGGATGGTGGAGGAGGAGGTGCAGAAAGCAGTAAGCAGGTTGCACCACCAGGTAGTGGTGGGCAGAGTACACATAGGACTTGCTGGCTTGGGCTTGGGTAACCCACACATCTTGTGGTCCAGAGCTAGCGAGAAGGAGAGGAAGGGCCTTGTTGTTTCAGAGCTCACAAGGATGGCACAAGAAGAACACATGGTCAAGTCTGGGGATGCAGTGGAAGCAGAGTTGATGGACAACAATGGAGCGGTCTACGAGTCAAGTGGTGAGCTGAGCCGATGTTTGGAAACTACGAGGCCCAACTCAGTCTACTCATCCAGGCAGCCCAGACACCCAGCCTGCTCCTGAAATCTCCAACAGTGGCTGGGCACGAAGCAGGCCTTTGACCTTTGGGGAACCATCAATCCTTCCTGCACCACACTCTGGCAGGATGCAAGACATCACTAGCTGGTTCAGATGGTGGCATGATCAAGTACTCAGAAAGCTGGCAGAGGTGGTGGAAAGGAGAAGGAAAGAGGTAAGCCATGGGGCCCAGTCAGGGAGCCAGCAGTGGCTGCAGTTCCTTAGAGAAGGGCAAAGTGTAGCCACTGACAGGACACTGCACGTTTCTGGCCCCAGGGGAGAACTGGAGACTGGGGTTGGACTTGGGCGGGCAGCTCCACTTCCCAGAAAAGATCTGCAGCACCACTCTGTACCTGGATATGGTGCTATGGGTCACATCCAGCAGAGCTGTCCTCCTTATTGAGCTGACAGTGCCATGGGAAGAGGGAATGGATGATGTGCATGAAAGGTAGAAGGCAAAGTACTCTGACCTGGTTGCGAAGTGCAGGGAGAGGATGGAATAGTAAACTCTTTCCAGAGCACAAGGCACAAGGGGTTTTGTGGGAAGATCTACAACCTACATGCTGAAGGAACCAGGGGCAGGGTGGCTACACAAAGCTACCATAGAGCTTTTTGAGGAGGGAGAGAAAGCAAGCTTTTGGATTTGGCTGAAAAGGTAAATCCAAAAGCTTGGGAGTCAGCAATTCCTGAGACAGACTAGCCATGGGGGGTGACTTAGAGACAGTCCTTGTTCACTGCCCTGCCACCATGGATGGGGTTAAGGGGCAAAACATCGGTGAATCATGGCACCTGGTTGATGACCCCACAGCTAGCATGCATTGTTGGAGGTGCAGCAGGCCAACTGTAGAGCCTAGCAGGTATTAACGCCTACCTGTGATGGTAAATTAAAAATGTATAGTGTATGTTTTACAGTTTTCTTAATGCTGCTTTGTTTGCCCTACATGCCTCATACATATTATTACTGTGACATTTTCTTCCCAAGCTTCTGGCTGAAGCTCTTAGGGTGGAGCTGGAGCGAGCCAGCTACTTGCAACCATAGTAACAAAAATAAACATTTCTTGTCAGTTTCTACATGCTTAAATGTATTTCCTGCTTTGATTGGCTGATTAGGTATTTGTGTGAACATGCAGGTATAGGCAGGTGCACCTTGGGAAATGTAGATTTATGCAGATCATATGAGATATGTTTTAACTTCTTTTTTTTTTTTTAGGCATAAATAACATACATTTCCATAAATAATTCCCCCATTGAGTTTTTCTTTTCTTCATATATCCCATGTTATTTTACGATCATGATGCTTTGGATGTTTTATTTTGAACGAAAAGCAGCAGCGAAGGAAATGTTTTTGTTTTGGGTGAATCAGAGTTTGAACATTCTTAGTGTAGCACCACTAACTTACTTGAGTCTTAATGAGAATAAGACTGAAGTAATGTTGTTTGGACCAAGTTGCTGTTCTCTCCCCAACATTGACCTTGGCTCGCTATCACCACATCTTAAGGACTAATCTGGGGGTCAAATTTGATCCTGATTTTAAATTTGAAAAACAGATCAGCAGTGTAGTGCAAAAAAGCTTTTATCAGCTACGCCAAATAGCTAAGGTGAAGCCTATTCTTTCTAAACCCGACTTGGAGAAACTAATCCACGCTTTTATTACATCACGCCTTGATTATTGCAACTCCTTGTACATAGGAATTAGCCAGGCTTCCCTTGCCCGCCTCCAACTCGTGCAGAATTCGGCTGCACGTCTGCTAACCCAGACCCACAGGCGTGAGCACATCACTCCCATCTTGGCGTCCCTACACTGGCTCCCCGTGCAATACAGAATTAACTTTAAAATTCTGTTACTTGTTTATAAATGCCTGAAGGACCTTGCCCCTCCTTATCTTTCTGACTTGCTTCAGCCTTACTGTCCGCCTCGATCCCTAAGATCAGCTGATCAGTTGCTGCTAGCGGTCCCTAAGACTCGGCTAAAACTCAGAGGTGACAGAGCTTTTGCTGCCGCTGCCCCCAAGCTCTGGAACGAGCTACCTTTAAAGGTCAGACAGGCCTCCTCACTTTCTGCTTTCAAATGCCTCTTAAAAACACACCTTTACTCCGTGGCTTTTAATATCTTATAATTTATCATGTCGGTGGTCTTATTTAAAGGCACTTGCCGTGAGCTTGTCTGCTTTTTAACTTGTATGTTTGATTGCTTGCTTTGCTTTGTTTGCTGATATTTTATGTATATATTTATACTGTGCAGCACTTTGGCTACCCCCGTGGTTCTTTTTAAATGTGCTATACAAATAAAGTTGTATTGTATTGTATTGTAGCACCAGACAGAGTAAAAAATAAATTAAAATATGGACTAAAAATAAAGAGATGATTTATGAAATATGATATGATATATATTTATGAGATATGTTTTAACTGACTGAGGAAGTGAATTTTGCAAACAGTTCAGACTGAAATACCTGGTATAGGAGAGTGTCCAGCATGCTGACACTGAATACTTTCCCTGCTGCGAAGGGTAGGCGGAACATAAACACCAGGTTGGACCCCTTCTCCCTTTCCTTCTGCGGAACAAACACACACATGTACACATTTTTCCCACAGTTATACTGGTCTTTTGTGTTCATGAGATTACTGGATGACACATTTTGCAATTACTATAAAATCAATCCTGCACCAAAACCTATAAATAAGTATTGATCTACTAAGTCAAGCACCCCTTAGGATGCATATAGATGGAGGCAATGTAGTGGTCTGTTTCAAACATGGTCTGTTCTCACTCAGTACAGTTTGGTACATATGGTAGGGTAAACCCTGATTTCTTGCTTGTGTTTCAACAATCAACTTGGCAGACATACTGTCTGGCTCAATTCCTTAGGGTCAAATATAGTGACTTTTTTATTATATGCAGTCCAGCTCAGCTTAGAGCAATTCCTTAGTTTTTACTTCTTTCAAATTTCAAAAGTTGAGAACCGTATAAAACAACAGATCCACACCATACTTTTTTGGTACCTTTCTACTGAGATGTTGAGTGTACCTCTCTAACCCTAAAGGGAAGTATCCTTGCACAGCAGTCTGATCACCTTCATTATATAACTGCCAGATGACAAATCCATCATCCAGCTGATACACATCAGTGTCCTTTAAGGACAAAAAGGTGATAGCTACTGGTATTGTCATAAAAGAAGTGAGAGGCGGCTGAACACCTATAAACAATAACAGCAGTGAAGAGATTAATGCTGATGTCTCTCTGGCTGCTGTTCTTTAAAAAACCCATTTAGATCACATAACACTGAAAGCATTTTTAAGTGGAAAGATGCTTCTGCTTGTCTTTGTCAGGAATTATATTATCAACTGGCTTGCATTGTAGTTTATTCCTTAGCCACATGATCTGCCTGCTACATTTTAAGTATTGTTTTCTGATTTGCCCTTAATAAATGAGTCAAACAGGGTTTGACGGTTCATCCAATGAGCCTTATTTTGAAAGGCTCTGCCCTCTTTCAACTCTATGTTCGGAGAGTTGCCATGACAAAATAAATCAGATTTAGTCCATGCATATGTGAAACAGTCTATTTGGCATGTCGGGTAAAAGGACAGAGCTTATATACACCTTAAGCTGCATTTCTACTAAGTGGTCTGATTTGGTTCAGTTTGGAGCAGTAAGCCTTGATCATGCATGCATTTCTTTCACCTGGGGCAGGGATGTAGGCCTCCTCCACTACAACTATGACAAGGAAGGTGTGCAACCCTAAAGTCCTCCATGCAGCATTATTCTGAGTGAACATTCTTTCTAACTAATGCAGATTTTTTTCTCACTCTAGATCCACAGGTAATTTAAAAAATGGTGTGGTATGTTGTTTTCTGTTTAGCTGTTGTTGCATAGGAGGAGACAATTTTGTGACCAAGCAACAGAGTATAGCATTCTGAGCACCACCCTACAGGGTCATTGTGGTACTGTACGCTCATCACCCCAACAGAAGGGTGCGTGAAAAGTGGAACGGGAAGGATCCCTTTTTTGGGACTTTTACATATTTTGACAATGGAAACATTTGTTATGTACCACACAGAGTCAAACTTAACTGCACAGCTTGGTGGACACACAGTTTTAGTCTACCAAAAAGGGTTCAGTTAGCAGTGGAATTTTGATCAAAATCAGGGTTTACCAAAACAAAGTGTACCAAAGTATACAGAGCTCGTCATCTTGGTGGAAGCACATCTACAAGTATGCTTAGTCCTTACTCCTTACTCCAACAGGATTAAGGTATCAGTTATTGTGGTACCCTTCCTAGGCCCTGATCTACTAAGATCCAAAATAATGAGTGCTAAATTGCGTGTGTAAACTAAAAAGTTACACTTGCAATTAGTGCGTGTGCAATACATAACAGGCGCAACAGTGATGTGGATTGCCCCCTTAAAGGAGGAATTTGTATGGGCTACAGGCAGTCACCATGGAGAGTTTGGGAGATCGGAGTGGCCGTAGATGAAAATTAAGCTTGAAGGCATGGAGTTGTAGGCAAAAAAACACACTTGCAGTAACCGTTTATGCTGCTTGTCACTTTGTGTCACAAAGTCGTTACCTTTCAATCATGCCATGTTTTTTCAGTCATTTAACATTTTCCTTTTCTGATTCAAATTAAACATAGTCTAAGTGATGGCATTCGCATAGCTGCACAGCTTTATCAATAACCTCTCATGTGAAGAGTAGTCTTACAGTTACGGACACATGATGCTTTCCATCAACCTCAGAACTGGGAAGAGGGAGTGACATCATCTCCAAGTTATCAGCGTTCCAGTTACAAAGTTGGAGAAAATATGCTGATCTAACAGGCTATTGTTACCCGTTGTTAGCAGGACCTGCGCTGCAGTTCACAAATATCACATGAAGAATGTAAATATCACTACAGCAGTATTTATATTAATATAAGTCTAACAATACTATGTATAAGGCTGATTTAGTGCAACACACACCAGTCAGAAGTGCTAATAAATTGATTATTACAGGAGCTTGTAACTGTTTACACTGGGGGCAGCCATCTTCGATTGTCAACTTGGGGGTGGCTGGGTTCCCCCGAGCTCCCAGTAGGAAATTCCGACCTGGGGGGGGCTGTTCCAGTTGCAGTTTCCTACTCAGAACTCAGAAATTCCGACTTCCGACTACAACTGGAGAGCACCAACAGACCACATAGGTACTCTTGCCTTTTGCGCATTGACAGCATCACAGTCTTCACGCCCTGAAAGCTCCTGAACTCGCTGTCAGTGTGTGGAGAGTGTGATGCAGTCAGCTCTGAGTGAATGATTATGGCTATGAAGGTTTCTCTTTTTCTTTTTACACAGGTTAAATGACCTCCGCAAAGTGGAGTGCAAAACTGTGAGGGTTTACTTTACGTGTGTGTGCCTGCATGGCACACTGGACTGCCCCCTTTTTCCAGTCCTTCATAATGCCACACAGCCGCCAAGTCTTTCTAGTTTACATAAAAAAATTCAGTCAGTGATGTAAAATATTTGGTAAATGCGACCCCTGTTTGCCACCATGATACAGCCTTCTGTTTGTAACAATGGCTTTTTGCACCTGTTTTTCAAACATACTAAATTTAGAAGTAAAAACACTGTGCACAGTCAGTTGTGGATTTGATAGATCACATTGCAGTTGCTAAATAACTACATCTGCTTTTCCTCCCCTCAGTATTTTGCGTTTTCTGATGATCTGCATGCATTCTATTCATGAGGGCATGAATGCTAAAGGGACTGCTCATGCTATTTTGTTCATCTGACAGACGCAATCCTCAGTACACCCTGTGAGGAGATCTATCAAGCTTGCATGTGTTTTCATATTATACAAACCTTTAATAGATCAGGCCCCTAGATGTTTAAGTGTAGAAACACAACCATTTTTGACAGTCATTAGACAGCCAACACTCACATCTGACTTGTCTGCTTTTGTAATGAGGGTAATTAAATCATTAAATACCATGGAAACCCACACAACATTCACTATGCACATGAGAAAAAGCTTAAAATCCTCGAAAGGCTTCTCCAGCTGTGAAGCAAATGGTATAATTTTCATTAACTGGCATCTGCTAATAGCGCCTTTCTCTTTTCTAATTTGTTGATAAATGCTATTGATGCCCACAGGGGAAATTCATTATCTATCACACAGGGGGCAACAGTTTCTAAATCAGTCTTTAAAAAGGACAAGAAGGAATTGGATGAAGAGAATACAGTTATTAGGCTTTAATCATTTATAATAGTTCAACAGCTCTGAGTGAGGAGACATAAGCAGATGTTTTGGTGAATATGTTCCAGCAATCATTGCAAATAGTCGGAAAGGACAGGAGTCAAAATGCAACACAGTCTGCAGTTATTGTTGTCAGTATAACCCCTGGAGTATTGGTTGAAGGAAGGGAAGAGAAAGAAATGGAGGGTTTGAGGCTACAATGTTTTTACCTTTTCCAGTTTGGACAGGGCCAGGGAATAGTGGTCTTTGACTTTAAACTGCATAAATCTCATGTTTGCCGGGTGGGTAAGTTCTGTAATTATACTGAGAGCTGGAAACAGTCTAAGAAGAAAGAAAGAGAGAACATCATCAGTAAATAAACAAACACCCATTCTCAGCTGTAAATGTGCATTCATGTTAAATAATTCAAAAGCTTTTATTATCTTTGCTATCCTTTCATGTCCATCCATCCATCATATTCAAAAAGCTGGGTGCCATCTGATTACAGAATCGCATAGAGAGACAGGCAACCTAGAGTCACCTCTAAACCCAGCAAGCAGGTTCTTGATCTCTTGGGGAAACCAGAGTGCTCAGAGAAAACTCATGTTGGCACAGGGATACCATGCAGACTCTACACAGAAAGACCCTGGTCATCGCAGATAGTCCAATAAGCAACCGTCCTGCTGTGTGGTGCATGTGGATGGGTGTGTGTGGGTAGTATCCTGCTGTGCTTTAACAGGTCATGAGACCTAAAAGGGCTTAACATGCTTAAGTCCATTTACCATTTAGTCCACTTTCCAAAATGAAATATTTATTTACCAATTTACAGTGTGAATCCACCAGGAAATGTTGGCGCTTTGGGGTTTTATTTTAAGGATTTTTCCCTCTTTTAATTAATATGCAACATTTGTTTTATTTAATAAACAATGGATTGGACTGTTTTAAATTTGGTATCCAGACAATGTTTTCAGGAGGACTCCTGCAAACTGCCCAACTTAGAAAAAGGGACTGAAGGTCATTAATTATATTTACTCAAGTTTCTGTGGCTACGTATTTTTTTAGTGTTTTTTTAAATAAAGTTATTTTAGTTTTGCTTGAATTTGTTTCTTTATTTGGGGGGAAGGGGGGTGGCATAACTTCTCATCTAACAAAATCGGTGAGATGAGAAAACGATAGACAAAACGCCATCAAAGGTTTTAATCAACTTTTGTTACTAAAGTAAAATTTTAACTTCTTTACTGCTAACAGTTTGAGTATTTCAGCATTTGAAACTGAAATGGTATTTGATGGATCAGAAACAGGATATCCACAAGGTTTAGTCACATTTTGCTATGAACAACTTTTTAGCAACATTACGTTTAAGAAATATGTAAACCTTTATGTTCTGGTGAGGGCATTGACCAAGTTTTCCACTCCATTCTCATATTTGTGATCCTATATTTATTGACTAAATTCAGTATGTCTACATAAAATTAAATCCGAAGGTGTGTATGAAATATATTTTCCCTGATATTACAGGTGTAAATACACTTTGAATGCTAAAAAACACTTTTTTTTTATCATGTGTCTAAACCTCCCCCTTGTGCATTACTAAATGCATTTATCCAAATAAAAAACCAAACAAACTGTAATTAAAAAATTATTCCATGACCTTAAATTACCCAAGAGTAGCAAGAATATCAACCAACTTTCATCAATTTGGCCTTGAGTCACTAAGAATAGAATTGATGTTACCCATTCCTGCTCAGTTTGATCTCAGTAAAATGCCTCACCTATAGCACTTCTGACAAAAAAATAAGGGTTTGTCTGTCAAACATGTTTACAGTGTTTAACTTTCAATACAGAACATGCAGGACTGGATCAAAATGTTTCATTAATTAATTACATAATTTTATCAGTTATCTATAGAATGAATTTTGTCTTTTAGGCTCCTCTGGATGGTTGGTGAGGGTGACCCATTGCTCCAGACCTGCACAGCTGTTATCACTACAATTACAAATAATTAACATTTTTAAAAATTCATTGTCCATTATTATTGCATTTTTTATGTTAGCTTCAGAATGAACAATCTATTGATATACATGTACATTCCTGTAAATATCACACATGGTCCACTGTAACCATATGGACATCCTGCTGCTGTGGACCTACCACGCTAAAACTGCTCCATCCTACATTAACTGAAATCAGCAACATCATTACTTAACATTTATTCTCTTTCTTCACTAAAACTACTATCATAACCAATATTAGTCCTCTCCATGTCATAATTACTGTTGCCACTGATGTTCAATTTTAATAATCTCTGTCTTTGCTGTTGTTGTTGAAAATTTTACCACAGTAACTACCATGATGAGGGCCAGGGCAGCCATAAATATATCTGTCACTCAGATTTTTCACTTAATTTCCTTTCTCTTTGGCTGCATCTTCCTCTATCTTTCTTTTCACACCACCAACACAGCTTCAGTGGTCTGGTTTTGCTCAAGATTTCCTGCCCGCTCAACAGAGGGTACTTTTTCTTGGAGTGTTGCAAAGTGCAACAATGATGGATTCTTGTTAGTTTTTAAAAAATGTTTAGGGGTGATGGTTTGGCAGAGTGATTAGCAACCAGGCACCCCATGTACTGGCTTCTGTCGGTCCAGGTTCGCATCCCGTCTGTGACCAGTTCGCAGAGTATCTTCCCCTATTCTATCAGCCCCTTTCACAAGCCTATTCACTATCAATAAAGGCACAAAATGTGCAAAAAAAATTCATTTAAAAAAATAATAAAAAAAGTAAATAAATATTATTTTTATTATCATTGATAATAATAATAATAATAATAATAATAATAATAATAATAATAATAATAATAATAATAATAATAATAATAATAATAATAATATGATGATGATGATGATGATGATGATGAACCGAAGAGAGTGGCCAAAATTCCCTCTTGTAAGATATCCTTAGATAACAGTTGCTATGATTTGGTGATGTGGAATTAAAAACTGATTGACTGATTAATTGAGAATATAAAGCAACTCAACTAAGATATGAGTGATTGTCCTCATCACTATGGGGACAATGTCCTCCGGGATACAAACATGCATAATCTGATTATTTTAGCTTGATTATCTGAGTCATCATTCAAAATGAAAAACACCCTCGAAAGTAATTCTTAAAACACTTTTTATACACTCCCCTCTTACTACAGTAAACATGTGAAAGTTACAATAAGTCCGTGCTCAGTTTATTTCTTAACATATGCAACCATTTTGGATTTTGATACAAAAGATTACATGATCTGATTTCTTGAACCCTTCTTGAACTTAAAGGTGCTATGAGGAGAATTTATCGCCGGCATAATGCTGCGTTCCTGTAACCTCGGAAATGGGAGTGATATCATCTCCCACTTATCGGCGTTCCAGTTAAAGTCAGAAAAAAACATGCCGATCTACCAGGCTATTGTTAGCTGCTGTTCGCACGCCCTGCGTTGTTGTATGAAGAATGTGATTATCACTATGGCAGCATTTTTGTAAATATAAATCTAACAATACTATGTATACAACTGATCTAGAGCGACACATCCCAGTCAGAAGTGCAAATAAATTGATTATAACAGGAGCTAAATAACTGTTCACACTGGGGGCATCCATCTTTGATTGACACCTCGGGGTGGCGAGGTTTCACCGAGTTCCCAGTAGGAAATTCAGACCTCTGGGGACGTTCCAGTTTTAGTTTCCTACTCGGAGCTCAAAATTCCTACTTCTGACTACAACTTGAATGCACCGGAGACGTGAAGCCAAAGTGTGTTTGTTTGTTGTGGTAAATGCAGCATGGATCTTTGTTGGAACTCTGCATTGCTATACAAGTTCTTTTTCAACAACTTATAGGATGCAAAGCCACGAGGTAATGTACCTCTTTCTAGTTACGTAGCGGTAGTTTTTGATGTGTGACGACAAGCAATGCAGGGAAAAGTTATTATCGTAGTTGTAGACGGCTAAAAATCGCTACTTACAGCCCGGCGCTCTCAGACGTATAATATAAATAATAAAATAATATAAATTTGCTCTAGTTTTAATTGTCTGGTTCCCCGAAGTTGAGTATCCAGGCCAGTCCAGCCCTGTCTGACCCGAACGGAAGGCTACAGAATAGCATTTATAGATAACCTATTTAGATGCTATAAAACTCATCGATACTCATCTTAAAGTGTGTATTTCGATCAGGCATACGTCTAAAAGTGAGACTTTTTTGTAATTACTCAAAAACTCCTCACAGTCCCTTTAAAGAAAAGAAGAAATATTTAATTGAATGAGCTTATCCCATACTTATACCTGTTTCATGTATGTTTTATGTGAGTAACAGAACATGTATTTACTTAACGCCATTTCAGTGTTCTTATTTTTCAACTGCATTTAAGATTACATAAAAGAGAATTTTAAACAAACAATTACAGTTGGTTACAACTCAATTTGCATGGAAAATGTATATGTTTAATGCCACTTTGGTACATGTTGCCATGTTTTTAAATGTTTATGTTTGCTGACATCGTAATTTGATGTGCAGGTTACATTGACTGAGCAGAGGGTCTGTGCTGTATGTGGCCCCCAGAGTTGCAACCTGGTTCAAGGGATAAGGTAAAGTTTTAGAGGGCAAGTTTTGTTAAAGCAGACCTGAAGAGAGTCTGGACATTGACAATGGTTTTTGCATCAGCCATGTAATCCTCCTCTGCAATCATGGAGCTCTCCTTGTCAACAACCACCATGGTGTCAGCGAAAGTCACGCCGCATCTCAGCAAACTGTCCAGACTGAGGAGGGAGGGAGAGAAAACAATGAGTAAGAAGAAATAACTCAGGGTTGAAGAGGAATGAGAGCAAATCAAAGAGTAAACAAAATCATCTGAGAGGTGCAGATGCACATAAATGAAAAAATATCAAGGAAAACAGAAAAGTTGAAAAGAAGGTATATAAATAATGAAAGCAGGCGGCGGCTTTGGTCTGTCTTACTTGTCGATAGAGCCCACTGTGTAAAACACCATGGGGAACCAGCAGATTGCCTCTAGGAAGTCCGCTTCAGGTCTAAACCAATCAGAACACAAACAGACTTCAGATTCACACCAGTCAAGATTTATATGTGACATGATGAAGAGCTAAAGTCCCCACAGAGACAGAGCCCTCTCACTCAGCCCGAGAAATACAACACAATCAAAGTGACTGCAGGAAAAAGCTGAAAATAACCTCACAACACAGGAGTGACTCAGCATTTTATTGCCTCTTTATTGGATTCAACTTTCATTTGGCTGACTGCTTTTGTGTACAGGCTACAAAACACGACTCAGGACTGTGAAGCACACTGTCCTCAAATCATTTCACAAATCATGTTTACAGTGTCTTTAAATAGCTCTAGTTCTCCTCTGCTGACTATTTAGAAAGGGGGCAATTTTACTTTCAATGTATCTGAGATTTGTAGCCCTGCTGCCATGCTAACGGCAACAATTTTGAGCAACAGTACCATGTACCACAGTTCAGACTGAAGCTGGATTTTCAAGCACGGTCAGCGTACCACAGTTATAAATAAACGTTTCCTTACATGCTCTCCAGCAGTAGAACAATTGGGTTGAGCTCCTTCCTGGGTCTGTAGTATGCTCGTAGAGGTACGATGAAGTTGTACAGACCATTTCCTGCACTCTCTGCAGACACGATAATCAATTTGTTTTTGAAGCCATAAGAGCGAGCATCTTCAAAAAGGGTGTGGTGGCATGCCTAGGAGAGATAAGACAGCAAACCACCTTAAGTTTCTTGCAATCAATAATAAAAGGCAAGCATTTTAAGTTGATCTTAGAGGAAGACAGTAAAATAAACCAAGAGTTTCAAAGAGTCTCTATTACCCCCAAAATAAAAAGTGCACTTTATTGTGACACTGGGATGAGGGGCAAGGGAATCAAAACTTTCAGGGTTGCCAACTCTCATGCATTGGCCGTGAGACTCATGCATTTGACTGGCTTCACACGCTCTCACACCACACCTTCGATTTCTCACACTGAAGTCATAGGGCCCTAATTTTGTGGCACAGTGAAGGGTGCCGCAGGGTGGCGGAGCCAGGCGCATCCCGTGCAGTAGTAAATTTGTCCGACGCACTGCTGTGCGCAGCCAATTTGGCAATTTGGGAGACAAGCTGCGCACATGTGAACACACGTCAACAAAGCCTCAGAGGCAGGTTTCCAGAGTGTCAGGCACATTTCAATGCAATAAACAATCACATCAATCACTATTCAGTAACTGTCTGAATCAGCAAATACATTTGTATCTTTATTAACTGTCCCATCACATTTGATGTTCGATTAAAGCTGTTTGTCATAATGGAAACTTAAGCTGATGGCAGCTGGAAGTTTAATGCACATCTCACAAGCCAACAATAAACAGCCTCATCATTTGTTACAGAGTATGTCTGGCTTCACTCATCTCATGAAATTCAAAGAAAAGAGGGAGAAAAAGACAGAGCAAAAAGAGAAAATAAATGTATGTCACTCTGTGTCTTGAGGATTTACCCGTGATTGCCCATATTTCTCTGTTTTAGTCTTCATTTTAACCTTGATTGAAAAAAAATGGAGTAGATTATTGCAAGGAGAACTAGGAGGAGATACCGGGAGAGGATATATCACCAAAAGTTCTGCTATTTGGCGATGACAGACCAGGAATGCAGGTAGATCACAAGCATAATGAGTGGATTGGCCTGCTGCTGTGTTTAAATGTAACTGTAACTTAATTTTGTACTCCTATTAACGATACAGGAACAGATTACATCTGTCCTGCAAGGTGGTCAATACAGTGACGCACATCAGAGGCCATGATGCATGCCCTGATGGCCCCTCTGCTCTCTAAGTTGCTGTAACAGTGACTGCGGCTCTGACCATCTCCGCTACTGGGTCTTTCCAGCACACAGTGACCGCGGCGGCGGCGGGGATTAGTCAGACCAATCAGACCAGTCAGGCTGCACCTCGCCTGCAGTGCATTTAAAGGCAAGGAGAGGCATTCATTTGATTGGTAAAGACAATACTTGGCTGTGGTAAACCCACTCACGACGTCACTCCTCCCTCTCTGGCACTTGTACGGAGGCGTGGGTGCACCTTGCTGTGCCTGGAGTGCACCTCTCTGTGCCATGCAGGAAACTTGCAAAGTGAGCTGGACGCACCCTGTCAGCATGGCGCAGACTAGGTGCAGGGCAGGTGTGCTGCGCCTGCACCTGGTCTACGAAATTAGTAGGGTCCATGGGCACAAATCCCAGGGGGGATGCAGGGGTAGTGATATGCAGGTATATGCCGTTTAAGACAACAGAAATGTTTATGCCACTTTCTGCAGAAATCCAATAAAAAAATCATATAAAATTTCCAAAATATTTAACATATATATTTTTTGTAGCTCATTTGATATATTAGGTGTTGTGGCAACTGATAATCCACTTGAGCACATTTTTATCATTTACCATATTTTTTTCAAGATCTGTTTTTAGTAATTTGTTGATCATATTGATTAGATAAAGGTATCATAAAAGTATGTCTTATATCTGATACAACAGACTCTTTGAGAGTAATTCCATAACGTTTTGTGCATTATTACATTTTGTGACATGCTCAGGTTTTGTTTTGTTGCTGCTTGTGGACAGTTAAAAAGACACTTATGAAATACATTTTGATTAATAAAGTATCTCTTCTAGTTTTAGAACTTGTATTGAGCTTTCAGTTCTCATCAAGCTGCTGACCAGTTTTTTTGGTGAGCAAAATACTGGTCTTGGAACTGCTGGTTGTGCCTAAACAAACCCGCTGGATATAGACTTATAAGAAACAATGAAATAAATACAGATATTGTTTAATATCACTATGAAGGACATTTGAGGAAGTGTCACCCAACAAGGCAAGAAATATACTTTATTTTTATTTTACTTTATTTTTTACCTTTAAGCTGAGTTGACTGCATTTGCCCCATTGAGCTACTTCTGAGTGCTATATAGTATGATTAAACCTTCACAAAATGAGACATTCTGTGTTGAATGTTGTCCTACTGTGTATGTGGCAAAATTTTTGTTGGCTCCACCAAATCTCACTCCAATGTTTTCTTAAAAGTTGGCAGTCCTGCAAAACCCTATCTTTTCTTATATGGTTCTAAGTATTTTCACATTAACATCAATCTCTTTACACATAAAAAGTATTTTTACAAGACAAATTTCTTATTTTGTTATACAAAGACTTAAACCTCATACCTTGTCCATGCGCAAACAGCAGAAAGGCATCTTTTCTTGCAGGAGGTGGCAAAGTGTAGGTGAGCTGCCTATGTATGGTGAGTTCAGTGGGTATCCCTTCACCCACCTGTAAAATAAACCCAGTCACTCTTTAAAACAGTTATTTCAGTATAATAATGAAAAGAACTCAAACAGCACCATCACTGCTTACTCGCTGTGTCGACCCCACCAGTGGGCGCTCTCATCCCTGTCACTGTCCTCCTTCCCTTCCTCCCCTCCCTCGTCCTCTGACTGGTCCCCCAGCAGGTCAAATGCGGGGTTGCTGACGCCGTCCACAAGCTCCAGGACGGGGGCGATGCTGTGTCTCCTCTCCTCAGCTGTGTCTCCCATCACAGGCAGAGCCAAAGTGTTGGCTCCGCTCATCTCTGTCCTGGAGCTGCTCCGGCTTCCTCTCCCACTGTTTAGCCCTGTACTCCCAGGATCTTGTCCCTCTGGACTGCTGTCACTGGAGTCTTGCAGGTCAATGGCCACTGTGCCTGAAAAATCACACAGAAACAGTTGGTGGTAAACATCAGGCAGGGGCCCTTTGAGTACCTTGAGGGTCACAATATTTTATTCCTACTGCCAGAGACCCAAACTTTTACTGAAAGGAGACTCTCTTTGAGACAGGAATAAGACCTGTAATTCACCAAAAGGGGCAAATGGATATTAGCAAATAGCTTTTATTATAATTTAAATACTAGCATTTAAATCCAGAAATGAATTCAGATGAAAAACTTTATGGCGAAGTTAGCACATAATTTAGCCAACTTTGCATCCCTGCAACACACTTTGATGATACAAACGTAACTAAGAGCTTTAAAAACCTACAGGCTGGACAGTTTCCCTCTTGTCCACCAGGTGGTGTGTTTGTGAAACCATATTATCTGACATTTCAGCTCTTATCAATTGTTTGACTTCCAATCAGATACACAATAATCCTGTGTGAAAGCCATGAATATTTTTATCACCCTGATTCATTTTAAATGTTATAACAGAATAATTGTGTCCATGCAGCTGGTGCTAACAGTTTAATGAGAGGTTTTCATGTTTGACCAACATAAAATCTGCGAACAGAAGGTCAGTGTGTAAATGTTACACTGTCTCCGTGCTGCACCCATATGACTGACCCATGCTGGCGATGATACTATGTACTGGCAGGCGGGTCAGGCCGTGGTAAATGGTTTGGTGTACCCCCCTGGTATTTCCTCCACTGCTGCCCCATGTTGGCTCCCTCTGGCCCCTGACAAATGCTGAGTTCTCCTCCTTGGAGATGTTGATGTAAAAGCATGTGTCAGAGGCCCCCATTATGTGGCAGGGGCCAGGGTTCAGCAGGATGTTGGTGGTGTCTAATCTGCGTACTCCAATCAAACATACTCCATACCTGCAGGCACAGAGAAGAGGTCAGATCTGCAGGATAGGTTTTGTCAGGTAATTTCTTGCCTTTTAATCTTTGTCTTACTTTTTGTGAGCATGAAAGGAAGCAAATGTGAAACTCTTGCCCTGGTATTCCCCAAAGAATTTACTTTCCTCCAGGCGGATGTGATGCACCTCATTGGCAGAACAGCGCCGGTAGGTTCTGTGCCACTGGTCAGCAGAGCATGCGCCGCCCTCTCTGTGACAGAAAAATAGGATTGATTGCCATGTGAGGACAGACTGACCTTTAAAACATTTAATAAAAAACATCCAAGTGTTGCTTGGACCACATCTGAAGATTTAACACCCAAGGTTGTGGAGGCAACACCTTATGTCTCAGTCAGAGCTGCTGGTCAATACTTCAACCAGCACATCAATGTACACAAGGACACCCAGGCTGCTCAAACAATAGGCCCCAGATGTACACATACACACAGCTAAGTGGACAATATTTTCCTCAGGGGGATTTGGCTTAAGACAAAGAGGCTAAAGAGGTGATAACAAAAGCAAGGGTGTGGGGGCAGTGTGAATGTGGGTGGCCTGTGACAAAGGATGCATTATATAAGCAAGTGTAATAGCAAACTTGCAGATGACTGAAACTAAGTGCAATTCAAAGGGAGAAGGAGGACCAACTCAGTCACATAGCTTTGTCACAGACGGTAAGCCAAATGGCACCAGGTCTAGATTTAGAAGTGTTCTTAAGAAACAACCTGCGCTTACTGTTGATATTGTCAGACGCAAGCAGCAGGAGATTTCTGCAGCAAAAATACATACGTCTTCACACAGACCAAATGAGTTCTGTTATCCTTGCCTATAATTACTAAAATGACAGTTTGCCACCAAAGAATCAATAGTTTTCTTCTGTAAAATCTATACAATTAATCACTGAGAAGGGAATTTGATTAAAAGAATTTAGTTTTGGGCAGGAAAACTGGCAAATTGCAGGCAAGATTTCTTAAGTAAATGCTTCACATTTTTGGGTTTGAGTTTGAGTAAATGTATTTTACTGGATAAAAAAACGTGTTTTTTTAAAAAAACAAATGTATATATTGCTAATAAGTGATCAGTAAAACAGTTAAAGATATAGTAAAATTAACTAAAATACAGCAAGTTCACAGTAATTTAAAATCCATTAAAAAGTTGTAAAATGAAATACAGCAATTTTACTGTAAATGAAAAAACACTAAGGATGCTGCTTTTGAAAATACAGTAATTTAGATAACTTAAGTTAACTGAAAGACAGTAATGATACCCTTTATCACCATAGTAGTAACTCAATTACAGCAAATACAGTAATGATGCTGTAAATTACACTAGAGTCATGCTGCTGTAAAGACATTAACAGTAACCTACTGGCATCTTGTTACCAGTAAGTTACTGTAAAATTTACAGCAACTTTTTTTTACAGTGTGATTTGGGGCAATACAAATAAAGATTGACTGATTGACTAACAAAATGGCACAGACGAGCACTGAACAAACCAGTTACCACAGTTTAGACTGATCAACCATGGGCCCATGTGGGAAAGGAAGCCCTAAAGTGGCAGGAGCCCTAACAAACCATCAAGACAGATTGAGAATACAGCTGGATCAGGGACCCTCAGTTGGTGAAAACTTGATTTTTTAAAAAACATTTTTCATTGTGAACAAATTCTAGCAGTGACCAAAATCTAATGTTTAAACCAGAGTAAGGTAAAATATGGCTTTTCTAGTCTAAGTCTTGTAATTTAATAGAAGAATCCATGTGTGTTTTTGTTATAATTTAAGTTAATCTTACCCATTACAATCTTGGTCTAATCATAAGTGTGATGTTAATCTAATCTAAATCTAACAGTAACCTGCTATGTCGCATGTCACTTCTCTCTGGAATTAAAAGTAGGCCTTGATTATTTTCTCTGTCTGATTTCACTGGTCTGGCATTTTGGTAGCCCTCCCCCATGTGGAATCACATCCTGGTTCCCCTTATCAGTTTTTGTGGTGATATCACTCCATCTGAAAACACCCCGCTGAGTTCCTTGTTAATGAACCCTTGTCACCACTCTTCTAAATGACAAGCTTTTCTGATTTGTCTTGATAAAATCAGCAATTTCAGCTAACACACTGGGTAACTTTCCAGTGAATCTAGTTTTGAACTGAACAAATGTATCACACATCAGTGGGGTGTCAGTATAGGTAGCTACTTTTCATCAAACCTGTTGAGTGCTTGAAAAGCTCCCACACGTTGCTTAAAGGCCTCTTGGGGTGCAGTTCTGAAAAACAAGAGTTAAAATGATAATGATCATACAAGAAACAGCTCACAACTATTTGCTTTATCGTATACGGGACTGTTAGAACTGAAGAACCTTAATCAAGGGGAATCAAAGAAAGGAAAGAATAAGTAGAAAGATGACTCACTGTCCCCTGGAGGAGTGGATCAATAAAGTGATGAGTGTTGAGGTACCGGGGCACACACAGTTTAAAGCCAGCATGGCATACTTAAACTCCTCTTCACACACCACATGATCTAAAGAAAGGAGAAACAAGAGGGATATAGTGAGCAAGGCCACACGTGCCTCAGGTAAACCAGCACACACTCACAATTTGGCTCATAAAATCATCAGCAAGGAGCCCAACAGTCCCTAAGGGAGAAACATTGTGCTGTGGAGAAACAGGACTCTCCTGACCTTGGTCAGTGTTTGTTGGTGAGTGATGGCTAAGGTTGAAGGTGTCACCTCATTTGTCTGAATGCTCCTGACTTATTACCTCCAGGATTAAAGATCAATCAAACTATTATAAGTATTTTTCAACCATGTACCCTGAGGAAATTACAAGTTAACTATCAACAAAGTTTATGGTGCTTTCATCATTTTATTTATTGTGCCAAAACATGGGTTAATTGGTTTTGTTAGTAAAGAGAGAAATCATGCTCATTTGGTATTTTAAGGAGCCCAAAATGCACTAAAAAGATATCCCCCACACCAAAACACCACCACTACCATGAACTGTGGATACAATGCATCAATATCAATAAAGGCAACAAAATGCCCAATGCAGCAAGTAGTTATTTGAGTTCTTGTCATCTATCATCTTGAACCACTTAGACCATTCTTCTCTGACCTCTGGCATCAGCAAGGTATTTAATCTCAGACAACTGCTACTTCTGTTCAGGGAAGGTTTCTCCATCTTGACAAAAATGGCTTACTTCTCTCAAACCATCAGTCTTCTCTGGATAAGATGGAGACATTTGTGTCATCAGAAGAATGCCATGTCTTTAAGGTGTGAATAGCTGAGTCCTGTCCAGACAAAGCAGTTCTCCTATCCAGGGCCACAGAGACACAGACAACCATTCATGTTCACACTAACACCTATGGGCAATTTGGAGTTATCAATCTGAACAAATGAGCATGCTTTTTCTTTTATCTGTGGGAGAATATCCATGCATGCACAGGGAGAACATTCACAGCACAGAAAGGCCCTGACCAACCCAGGAATCAAACCCAACCTTCTTGGTGTGAGACATATTGACTTCCTGTTTTACTAACGTGTCACCAGAAACTTCTGAACAAAGCTTAAGCAAACTGACTGTCCATAATTATTAGTTTTTCATTACCATGAAACTGTCTTGACAATTAAGAAAATCCTTATTTTAAAATAAATGGAGATGTGTAGATGAAGATTGGGAAATTGATGCTCATATCTCACGCAGAAGCTCCTTACAGCAAATGCTGACTTGAAAATAATCATTTTGTGCACAAAAATGCTCATACCTTGAGAAACAGACCTGTCAGTAATAGCTTTGCTTCAAGTATTTTAGAGTGATATAAATACAGCACAGGTCACTGATTAATAATGGATACTCATTAATTAGACATTTTAGCTACTTGCAGCGTTAATCCTACACAATTCCATACCACAGTGAATGGCATCTCACTCCTTTTCTGTAATAAATCTAATGTTTGAAGGCAGCATAGCCTTTTGTTTCATGGGCCCATTGATTAAATATGTTAAGTTTAAAACCCAGAGGAAGTTCCTGATAAAGTATATAATTGCTCAGTAATGTGTGATGCATAATGTATGATGTATTTTCCTATTGGGCAGTGGTAATGTAGTAACACCTCTGCAATAAAAGAATCAAATCCACAAACAACCAAATATGTCCCTGTATTAGTTGAGAAAACAACTAAATGTCACTTGATGTTTGTCTAACACAAATGAGTCAAACAGAACAGCAAACAGCCGTGTCAGAAATCCTCCATCATCCTCTTGCACCTCCTTCCACAATCTCTCTGTTTACTCCCTCAGGCCTTAATTTGATGTCACTGCTTTAGCCTGCTGCTCTCTTATTGGGGATGGTGGGATAGACTTGGCAACAAGCCAGTGCAACACGCCTTATTAACCAACCTTTCACTCACGGCATCAAACACTTACCGCTGCCCTGCTGTCTGTGAACTGAGCACTCTAAAGTGAACAAACACAGATGACTGTCCTGCTGCCACACTGGCTCCTTTAAAAGGAAAAACCAATACAGGGATTCATGTTTGTAGTAAGCCAATCAATGAATCAGACTCACTGAGCATCCTTTTCTCCTGCTGTGTAATCGTGATTGCATTATCTTCAGTGATGAGCATGCCAGCTTGTAAGGGCTGCCTTGTTTACCTACAGTGTTCAGTCCTAAAAGCCCAAGATGGCTCCCCATTAGGCAATAATTGGTGACAAACTGTCAGCACCTGACGTGATGTATAAGGCTCAATCAACCGTCACAGTATCTAACAGAAGGCCAGCTTGGAGGTAAACGCAGTTCTTTTTATAATAAGTCAGGACTGTTTGCGCCTAAAGCTGAGAAAGTGATAGACGCAACAATTAAACCAGCTGATTGTGTATCTTGTGTTGAAGTAGCAATGTTTCTTTGGCTCTGAACGCGACATCATTATGCAGCTCACACATAAACACACATAGCAGACTGTTGCTATTCACCCTGCGAGTTTCTTTGAAGCGGAAGTGATTATAGAGCATCAGGCATCTAAAACCAGAAAAGGGAGAGGTGAAAACATTTGTGATGTATCTGCAAATCAGCAGTGTTCATTACTAGTACAGAGATTTCCCCCTTTATCTCTCTCTTTAATTTTACTAAGGCTGGATGAACATCAGGCAGTTTCATAACAGATTTTGGGTCTAAAGTGCCTCTTGGTGATTGGTGGTGTAACCTGTCTTGATTCTTGTCTGAGCCAATCATTTGTTTCAAGAATCTTCAAGAATGTGGGGTCAATGTAGTTATTCTGTTTCTCCCAATCAGGTCAGGTCCTCCCCAATCTCAAACAGCTTGACCTGGAGTTGTAAATATCAAACATGTTGTTTTTAGAATTCAGGTCAAGCATCCTTTCTTGCAGAGGCAAACATTACAACAATCAAATCTTAGCCAATCTTAAAATGTGGTAGACCACAGACACCTAGACAGCTTCAAGTGATGTTAATATATAATTCCCCAGAGCAGATGCCAGAGGATTCTGCCTGACTATAAAAACACGCAGCCCCTCTGTCTAAAAAAAAAATCACAGTGGTGATCCAACAGACACGAGACCTTACAGGCACTAGTATGACCTAAACATGACGACAAAAGGAAAACAGAAATGGAGTAGGAACAGGCAAGACAGGATGCAGGGTGCAGCAGATTACAGAATTTTTTTTAAAATAAATATATATATATATATATATATATTTATATATATATATATATATATATATATATATATATATATATATATATATATATATATATATATATATATATAGAGAGAGAGAGAGAGATGTGTATATATATATATATATAAATATATATATACATATAAATATGCATATATATATATATATATATAATCCGAATTCATCCATAATCTATACCAATTGATTCATTTTGAGGTTGCTTGTCGCTCACATGGCTAATATTTGACGACAGACAACAGTTTAAATAAACACAAACACACGGACTCATATCTAAGGGCAATTAATTAACCTTATAAATATTAGTTTGTTCTAAAAAGGTAGAACATGTAAGCTCCACACTAGGCATGCGAAGATTAGAACTAGAAACTGTGTACCTCTGGGGCAACAGCACTACTCATCGCACAACTGTGCAGCTCACACTAGTAAGAGCTCTCTTTATTTCTCTTTAAACACGTAGTTGTGAAATTGTTGGTAAGGGTGATCTTAACAGAAAAAAAACAAGTATTGAAGAGTCCTGATCAAAGTGTGTAACAGATGAAGAGTAACCCCCAGGCATTGTGTTCAGTGAAAACTGCTTTCCATGAGGTCTGCTTACTGAACAGCTAACCAACAGCTGTCTATTTGACAGAAAAATAAATATGAGAGAGAACGCTGTTGAAAAAGATTTCCTGATTCATGTGTGCTCTATCCACAACGAGTCATGGGAATTCATTACGCATGAATCAGAACTCCACTAAGGTGCTTTTTTTGTACCATTGTTTTGTTATTTTACAAACAAACATATGATGTTGGTTTGACATTTCATAAATACATCTATTGAAGCACAGTTTTTTTTTTTTGTCTAGAGTCCTGAATTATTAAAGGAGACATATCATGCTTGTTTCTCCTTTTCACTATGCCAGACTATGACGCCTGTAAAGCATTTCTGCCCTCAGTACAAGTCATTTAGTTCCTTCATTGCCCCACAATTGTGTTCTCAAAATCCTCATTTTAGGCCATTATCAAGCTCTCGTTGAAACACGAGGATCTCAGGATGACCTAATGTTACCTCACAACATCACAGCCCTTTGTGCTCTGATTGGTCAGTTCTATCGGGGGTAGAGCCAGCCTGTCCTTCTTCTTCTACTGTATTTTCCGGCAGGCTCAAAGCAGCGACCGCGTATTGAGGCCAGAGCTGGTAATGAGTGAGTGTGAGCTAGGAATCTATATACTGCTGCTGGACGAATGTGTTCCTCGGTGACGGTTTTGTAGCTAACGGACATCACAGAGGAGGAAGTGTTTTATCAGATTACTCCAATAAAAAGAAAGGTACCTCGTGTCGTCACGACGATTTAAATCTCGCGGACATCTCGCAGTGACCTATTTTCAAAGGCATCAAATCTCGTTCTAGGATATCAGAAAAAATACAATATCTCATTTTTTGAAAATTAAGGGGGTGTAAGGTCTTGTTTTCAAATTTATTATATTATATGTAAGTATTAAATCATGCATCAGCATGATATGTCTCCTTTAAAGAGAGAGTGAACAGTAAATGTGATCAAAGAACACTGAGAATCTCTTTTCCTTTTTTCTACTTGTAAATGTCTTATTTGGCCACCCTCCATAGGGTCAGGGATGGAATTATGAGGTTTAACCAGATGACAAAAGACAGAGCAACCATTGATCATATGTAACCACTGAAGGCAGTGAGAGGAAAGAGAAAACCTCTACTTGACTTGGAAATGCCAAGTTTGGTCCTTCAGTTCTAAGAGTTATTGGATGGAATAGCACATTACTGGGGGCACCTTGGAATCAGAACAATTATCATCACAGGAACAATTATTGGTCTATCACAAGTGAACACCACAAAACATCAATGAGGTACAGAGACAGAGCAGGCCATTAATGTCAGTTGTCTTCAGTGTTTTGAAAAATTGCCGTTATCTAAGAATTTAGAAATACCTAATAAGATAGCAAGCAAACAATCTACTATTGTGTTTTTTACTTTGTTAATGTTGTCCAACATTTAAAATCATACATGGTACCCTGATCACAGTTGCTCCTCTGTGTTTTAGGAGTTTCTTCTAAAATCAATACTGCTAAATCTGTTCCTACAAACAGCAGTTGTGTGGTCTCTTGGTCAAGCCAAATCATCCAGTGTGCCTTTTCAAAGGATTTTAAAGTTGAAACCCGTTCAATTGTCTTTATATCTGTGGTCTCCCTTTGATTTAAATTGGTTTAGATTTGAAAGCCGTTCAGTTTGTTGCCAACCTCACTCACAAACCCAGTTGTCACATTTTTGTGTCTTCTTTACCCAATATCTAATTTCCAGTCTTATGCTTAAAGCTCTTTTTACTGCTGTGATCCCTTCACTTTCTAGCTTCTTTGCTTACCACTCTCCACAGCCCTCCATTCTGCCCTCTTTCCTTCAGGTGCTTGGACCTCGATCAGGAAAAAAACCAATTATTGACCTAGATAAACTCAGCACATGCACATACACACACACGCACACACAATCTGTGTTTCTTTCTGTTACCCTCACTCAGAAAATGTGTCGTTCCATCTCTAGGCCTCATGTTGTTTTCTATCACAGACTATTTAAGGAGTAATACAGCATCTTTAGATATGTTGGTGTATGTGTGGTTACATGAACCCTTTGCAGGAGTGCAATTACAACCTGACCACAGGTCTACAGGTTGAGTTAATTAAATCAGTAGCCCATTATTGTCTGAATAAGTAATGGGCTATCAACACAGTGCAGCTACAATGAGTGGAGATCTGTGAGGGCGACATGCTATTGTTGTCCAAAATATAAAACTGGGGAGATAATGAATTGACAATGTGCTCTGAATTCAGTTTGGTTACACAGGCGACTCAGGGTTTCCTGCCCTGCAGCTGCATCATGCTGACACATCTTTACTAATGAATGCTTGGCTGCTATTAAGCTTTTCCTGCAGATCTAATTAAAATCTGGTATCACTTGCTCATTAATGCCTCCCACACAAGCACTTAGAGAGTATTTTCTAAGCAGTGTCAAAACATGACATGTGCACTTAGAGTTAAACCCCAAATGACTGCGTACTAAGTCCTCTCTATGTGCACTCATGGTGACTTCTGTGATGCAAATAAAAATAAAAGATGCAAAACTGTAGAAGTCTCCTAGGCCAGTGATAATCAAGGCTGGAGGCATTTTGGTTTTTATGCTGTCTGTTTGTTTGATCCATTTTTTGAACATATATCTCAAGAACACTTGAGGGATTTTGTTTAAAGTTTGCTTAAATTTCAGCAGTGGCTCAAGAGTGACTTTATTGTATCATTAAGGTCATAGGCCAAAGATCACTGTCATTAGATTACAAGCTTACCCCTTGCCTATGACTGTGATATCTTAAGAACACTTTGAGGGTATGGGGTGCTGTTTGTAAAGCAGCGCATGCTTAAAAAAACAGCAACATTTCGTCATATTTAATTTCAAACAATGTAAAAACAACTGGTGTGAATTTTTTTTCTGTAACCATTTATGACATTTACAGCAGTATTTGTCATCTTAAAAACATTTTAAATAGTGAAATGTAAATATTAAAATATCACAAGTAAATGTCAAATATAAAAATAAATGTTTAATATAAATATAATGTTAAAGCTGGGGTTGGTAATTTTGGAAAACTAGCATATATGTGAATGTAGCATCTCCTCAGGGCTCCGCCTAGCCCCTCCCACCCCTCCTCCAAAATTCGATTCCAGCCTGTGGCCAGTTTGTCAAGTGTTTTTCCCTACTCTCTCACCCCCTTTCACAAGCCTATCCACTGTCGTTTTCTCCTATCAATAAAAGGCACAAAATGCCAAAATGTTGAATCTAAATCTCTCAGGCACAACTACATATTTAGCTAACAGGCAAATTGACACTCCTGGTAACAGGAAGTACCAAAATAAAAGCTCTGGGAGTTCTCGTCAGCTACACATCCCCCGCATAAATCCCCTTTATATTTGGAACAAAACATATCTGCTATTTTTGTCCCCTTCCCAACATTTGCCAGCCATAATGAAGAAGAACCTGAGCATAAATTCATACAGGAAGACAATCATCCAGCCATATATTCATTTAGACAATACATATTTGTTTATTTACTTCTAATTCTCTCAGTCTTTCTGCTCCAGTGATCAACTCAGTTAGGCACCAAACCAACCAGATTCTGCCACAGCCTTGTTAGACCAATTATGTAAGCAGCTGCTGTCACATTTTAGCGTCTTCTCTCTCATTCATTTCATAGTAGCAGTGGCAAACCATCCTCCACTCCAGGGACTTTCAATCCATATCACAAATGTCTAGGTTTAGCTACACAAAGGTCTAGTTTTTAACACATCATGTCCAGACTCCATAAGAAGGGATATCCTATCCTGCACTTAGTCTCACTAACCATTTGAGAATATATCATGACAGTCAAGACATCATGATAGTCAAATTGCCAAAGACATACTAAGACACTGCATATTTATTATTTATCCAAACTTTTAAAAAAATGTTTTTTTTTACCCATGTTCAAAGTGGAAATATTGCGCAAAAAACACAGTTTTGAAGGCTTTTGAACACATTTTTGGGTATTTGGTCTTTCTCCCAGTTCACAAAATGTGACTGAGACAACAAAACTTGTAGTTAGCAGGCTGCATGTATGTAAACTCAAGGCATTCGCCGACCTGTTGAGTCTGTGGATATACTGTTACGTCAAAGTATATATTTTTTGATCTGCATACCAAACCTGGTCTACCTGAGTATCCCCCTCCCCCTGCTGGGGAGATTCCTCTGCGATGCGCAGCCATGTTGTTTACATTCTTAGCGAGAGATCGGTGGTCAGCATACCTAAGCTCAACTGTCACTGCTGTTACTAGACCCAGTCTACAAGCCTGGCTTGCTGGATTGTCACACTCTCTTGCCCTTGAAAGACTTACTTTTACCATCAAGGGTAAATATTCCACTTTTGATAAAATATGGGGACGTTTTATGTCATTTCTAGAAGGGGAGAAGATTACTTCTTGTTTTGATTTCTGACTAAGGTTTATATGGGGGGCTATTCCAGAGCCTACTTTTTCACCTTGAGCCTTTCAGAGGCACCTAATGTGAAGTCCTATTGCAGGAAATGTAACACTATAGAAATTTACAGTTGTATAATGAAATGATGTCTTACTGTATTTGTTTTGTATTGTACCTTGTCTTTTGTTGTTGTTGTTGTTCTGTTGTATTATTTGAAATGCACAAAAAGCAATAAACAAACATGTTAAAAAAACTGTCACTGCTGAAGGGAATGAGCAGCTACAGTCGGCAAAAACCTGTATGAGTGTGCCAGTCACTATACGTCTGACTGCTTCTTCAACTTCAGTCGGTGCAACACAGGACTGGGAAGTAGACTTTTCCTGAATCCGGGCTCAGTACCAACAATCTATCACTAAACCTGATGATGGGAATGTTAATATTTTAAAGTTGTGTAGTATTAATTTGCTCATTGCTATGGGCGAATGCTTACAGTCGGGTGAAGTGAAGTAGGGGTAACTGCACAGCATGTTCATCAGTGTTCACATTACTTGTTGAAAGTCTGAGGGTTAAAATTCAATGTATGAGCATTCTTTCATTAGTCAAGAGAAGTTTAACAGTTAGCTGAATATAATCAATTCCGCTGTGGTGACTAGGCTGAGGTTAGCATGTTGTGCATTAGCTTGTGATGTTTGGGTGAAACGAGATTGCTTTTAATATGCTTAAAGGCCAGATTTTATAGTTCAAGTGTGTTCGGGAAGAGAAACTGTAATGTTATAAGTCCTTCACCCAACCCAAGGTCCTTCTGTTTGGAGCAAAACATGGGACCTTCATGTTTTCTCTGGTGGAAAGGATTGTGTACCATAGTTATCCAAATTCAGTGTATCCCCCAGTGGAAATACAGTATATATTAACTTGTGGGATCATTCTACATGTATGTTACAGCTGTCTGATTCAACTCATTAGGGGCAGTTTCACTCCGGAGCCAACTGGTAATCCTAGAACAGAGTAGATGTCATAATGGATGTACACAGATTCATCTCAATCACTGCTCCTTTAATAACAAAGGGCTCAGTCCGGCTGCAGTGGTGAGATGTTTAAACAGTGCTGCAGGGTTAAAGGAGGATTGCCTGCAGGGAGAGCTTGCCTGCCAAGTTAACGTAAGAGGAGAACTCATCAAAAGAAGGGGATTTTCTTTGCCAAGGTAGCAAAGTAAAACATTAATCATTGATAGAGACAGCTGGGATGAGGGCGGCAAGCACGAATTGAGTTTGACGTTCTCAAGGGCTGTAGGCTGGGAGATGTGAGAGAGGGAGAGAGAGCAGACAGGGTGAGAGAGTTTGCTTCCTCTCCTTTCACTCTGGATGATTGACTGGCATTAAGCAGGAGAAGAAGGGACCTTCTCCAAAAGGCAATGTAAAAACTCAGAAAAACCCTCAGTCGGCTTATATCCAAGCTGAGCCAATCTGTCCAGCACTTCCCTCTGAGCTGGGAAGACAGAGAGAGCTGTGCTGCTGCAAAGGCGTGCAGTTACAGTAGAGGAGACAATTTTCAGGCTCACAAATCAAGCTGACAAACTAAGGTGCAGTGCAGTCAGGACAGCTCAGTTTCCCATGTCACCTTCATGCAACACTTAATAGAATCACAAAAAGACATATTTTACACTGACTGGTGGAAACACTATGCAGCTTTCAAAATCAGCTGTCAAACCAGACCAAAAGCATGCCCCCCCCGAAGGTGTCATCTTATTATTTTGTGCTTCCTTGTGTGATAAAAAAAACAGTACACACTCTCTTTCAACCCACACCTCAAATTACAGCCAGCATATTTGACTCCCAAATCCCTGCCCACCTGCAAATTTGACGTGAAACTTGTTCTCCGGCTTGAGAATCTGGACATACAGAGGGCAGTTTGGGGCAAAATCTTTCACCGCCCAGGCACGTAGAATGGTCTGATGATCCTGAGAAAATTGGAGACAGATTGGAGTTGAGGATGGATGAAGTGAAAACAGGGGAAAGAGGCAGAGTGGAAAGGTGCAACAGGCGGAGAATGAGAGGGAGGAACCCATCATTAGCAGCATCAGATTGTAGCTCCTCTCTAATAATCCTCTTAAACAACTGACTGCACAGAGAGATTGAACGGGCCTGGCAACATTTAAGGAGTAATGCAATTCTGCCAACCGGAGCCGTATTCAAGACTGCATGGAAAATTTGACAAGTCTATGGAGAGAAGATGAATAAAACTGTTTCTAAGAACAATTCAGCATCTTTATTCACTGTTCTCAAGTGTTGTCCCTTTCAACTGAGCAGTCAATACAGCTGAAGATGTGTTCTCACCAGGTTTGCAGATTTACTGACAAACAATTGGGCATACAGTAAGTTGATATTTAACCTGGGTATTTCAAAGGAAGGTATTCAAAATTTAGAGTAGATTAAAATAAAAAAAAAAAAAAACATTTTTATGGAATTTGATTCTGTAATATTTAATTGAAAATGTAAACAGTTTGCCTATGTATGTGGTGAGGCATGACCTTAACAAATAATAATGGTTATGAATGTAATTGGACTATAACTGCACTGTATACATTTAGCAACACAATTATTCCACAGAATTTTCAGTCAGATATTTGAGTCCAACCCAAGTGGTAAAATAAACCAGTGATTCTCAGTCTTGGGATCAGACCAATTTTCTGGATTGCCAGATGGTTGTGGTACAGGAAATAAAATGACACATTAGTACCTAAATATATCTTTATTTGGTGGTTAAATTTACAGTTACTGTTTTTACAAGGGCTAAAAATTCTTGAATATCTTTACTGGCTGTGTTACGCTGTCTTTAAGTTTGCAGTGTGCTGACTTGTGCATGACATTTATGACATAACTACATGCTTCCTGTAAACTGCATGAAATATTGCTATCAGTTCTGCCTTTACTCATTTGTGTAATCCTAAATAAGACCAAACAATCAAATCTTAACATTTCCTTGTTTTTTTTTATGTCATGTGAGTAAGAATGGGTAATTGAGAAGAGGTATGTGATTATTTTTAACACCCCAAAAATATATATTTTTTAATAAATCTTCACATAGGAGATATGCCATACCTGATTACCTGAATGACTTTGGAAATTAAGCCTTTGTAAAACAAAAACAAAACATACAAAACAACAACACTAAAATGGGTTTTAAACAGTACTGAGCAAGTAATTTAGGAGCACTACTGAGTTCCTCTGGATTAATTACTCCTTTAAAAGTATACTTATAACTTAGTATCAGAAGAAATAAGTTGCTTTACTGCTAAATTACAAATAGTTTTTTTGCTCTATTTGTAGCTACTTTCTCTGGTGTATTACTAAACAGTGTTCATCAAATGTGGAAGTATGTAGTACCTCCATGATGAATCCAGCAGTCTTCTTTTTTAGTTAAGGTCTCACCACTGAGTTACCATGACTCTGTGGGTGGTAGGGTTCTTCTGCTTAGCCAAAGAGCAGACATCACTATCACCTCAATGGCACTGTCTATCCTTTTATTCAGAACAGGTATTGCATGAGTTCAATAGGAGTAGGATCTTCATACAGACCTTAATGTTTATATAAGGATAACATACAGTCGTTACTTTTTACCCTCATGCTAAGTGTTTTTTACCCTTGGTTGGTGAAGCAAGCCTTATGATGTTGGCAGTCTGCCATGGTTTAATGGATGAGCTTTGAAATACTGTTGCTTAAGCTCAGGAACATTGCAATATAGTTTATGGGACATTGCACCATTATTGTCTCGTGCAAAGGGACATTGCAAAAAAAAAAGTGAGGAAATATATTTTTGTGCGATAATTTATTTGTCATAACAATGCTTCATGGCAATAAATCTCAAACCCTTGGAAAGCTAGTTTATGTCCCTTTGAATGATGACACCTTCATAATATGCATTTGTAGGACGAGCAGCAGAGTATGTGGGTTGCACGCATGCAAAATTTGACAAAATTTTCTCTTCCAATACCAAACACTTTTTATTGTTGTTGCTATTGACTCTTGTTTTGAAGCTCTGGCACTTGAAGGTGCTGACAACAGACACCTTTAGTTAACACCTGTAAGCATGAGCCTTGCTACAGCAGTCATTTGGTGTCTGCTGCAAGAATCAATATGCTGCATTTGACTATACTGCATTAGACGTGTATGATAGGGGAACTTCAAGGTGGTATTCTGCAAAACCCTGTTGCAGCATTTTTTTAGTAAGCCCTCGACGATCTCCAGTGCAATATGTAAATAGCATTTTTTTCTTCTTATTTAAATGCTTATACTTTATTTGTGATTTTGGTGTCATGGTACTCAGTAAAAGTAGGGTTTTGTGCTGGCCATCTTCCGAGCCATTTTTATAGATACCAAAGGCTGCCCATTATGAGAGAAATACTCTAAGTTTGACATTTATAAAGCAAACACTATCACTAGTTTGACTTGTAGCTTAAAAATAACATTAACGGTTGTCTGCAACTATTTCTTCCCTCAGCCTGCCAAACCATTGCAGCATACGTAGAAGTTAAGTTATATCACTCTTACTGCTGTCATGCAGATTTTAAGGTAAGTCAGTCATTTGAAATTGTTATGCCATCATAATTTGATAGGTAAAATAGTTAAAAGTTTACTTTAAGTATCATCAGGTTTAACTCGTGTTCTTTGTTTTGTTGAATTTGAGAATTTATTATTAAATGTCATGTCATGCATTTCTGAAGAAAACCATATAATTATAAATGGTTGCTCTTTGGGCCTGTGTAGTTTTCCTCATGTCAAGCCCTCTTTTACCATCAGCTTCAGCTGCTTTGACTGCAATTACAGGTCTGTGGAAAAATACAAAGTATCCTCAACCATAACAAAACAAGCTTAACAAAATTCAGCCAATGTGGTGAGCTAAATTTGACTGTTTCCAAAGAATGCTACTTGTTCATCTCTTAAGGCTCAGTATTCTAAAAAATGGCAGTTTATTGCAGGAAATTAATTCATTTAGAAGGGAGGGAAGGCACAACTTAAGATGAGACATGAGGTCCTAATAGGCTGTTTTTTCATTATGAAGAGTCATGGGGATATAAGGAAGCAGTGAGGAACGTACAGCTGCAATGCGGTCCACTTCAAACCGGTTACTGAGGATAAAGCAGGCCTCAGCATCGTCCATCCTGCAGGTGGTTAGTAGAGCATGTGGCCATGGGAGCGAGAGATAGATTAATAAACAGAGAGAGAAACGATAGAGATGGAGAGGGAGAGAAAGAAAATCAGCAGTGAGGAGAGAAGACAGAAGAAAAAGGGTGTTGTCATGTTATTGAGGGAGAGGACAAAAGAGAAAAAGCAGGACAATAGAACAACAAACAAACCAATGTGTCTTTCAAGCCCACGCCATTTATGGATGAGATAGTAGGAGGCGAAGAGACAGGGAGATTAAACATACAGCCATTTGTTTCTTTTTTCCTCTTAATGACAAAACAAGCTCAAGGTGCGGCAGCTGAATTTTCAGAGACTAGGGGGCAAACAATAAGCAATATGACTCAAATTATAATTACAGCTGATTTCTGTTTCAGAGCTGAAGGTGATTCAGTTATTAATTATGAGCTGTAGCTCCTACATGGGTTTTTATTTCAGATAAGGTCTACTCTATTTTAAACAGAAATACAAAATTCTTCTAAAAGAGGCACAAATATATAATATGTATAATTCATAGATTTATACATTTTCAGATAAAATAAACAATGAAAGAACAGAGGCACAGATTAACATAGAGATATACTTTGGTTGACTTATTACATGATGTATAGATGGACCAATGGATTTATTGATTGATGTATAGATTTATTGCTGTATTTCTGATAACAATCATGCTGGATTGTATGGATTGATGGACAAATGTGTATAATAACACTATGGGAAAAAAACGATGGATGGATGGATGGAATGTTAAATACATACATGTATCATTGGATAAAAGATCAATGCATAGATGGAAGGGGAATGGACTGACTGGCGATTCAACATACATGATGCATGTTGGCTGCGCCACATGCCAGCTCTGACTTCCTATTCTACAGCTTTTAGAACAGGTGAGTTTGTGCCATGTGATGATTGTGTCTCCCTGTTGCCAGGATACACAATAATTGTAAGTTTGACCTCAACGAAAGCAGTAAAGGATTATTTTTCTTTGCTTTAAATGTTGAAGGTTAAAGGAAGTTACCAAGAGTGATGTGTTTTCAATAATAAATGAGAGAAAAGACAGCTAAATATGAACCACACTAATTTCTCCCACAAGAAACTATACTCATGTTTGAATGAGCTGAGAAAGCTTTAAAACAAATGCATTTTGTTGGAATGTGAGGGCTGGGCTTTTACTTTAAAAAGCACAAACAGAAACTGTAACAATTTGAAAGAAATTACTATTGCCATAATGAAAGGATAATCACAAGCCATAACTTAACCAGGTATATCCCTATACACTACTCACAAGTTATGCAACCCACCACTCAGCCCATTGCTGACACAGCACTGCCACCCTCAACAGATCCAGACTCCATACGCAAGCACCTGACAGAGACAACTGTGTTGCTACCTACCAAAAACCCAACTTAAATAGTTGATGAGCAGCAAAAGCCAGAAAATTGCTGGGAACATCAGTTTGGAGACGTCCTGTCTGGGGTGTTCGGCCCAATCAGCCACCACACCTCCCATAGGTAAACAAGAACTCTAACATCCCTCAGCTACCCACATTGTACTAATTCTTGCCACTCACTATCCGAATAAATTCTATTTTGTTCCTTGCCTCACTAACCCTATCACAAAGCTATCACAACCAAAACAGTGTCATCACATTCAGTAGACCCAAGCTCTGTACATGCCTGATACTACCTCCCCCTGTCCATTAGTGCCCCCATTGAAAAGCTATCACTGATACGCAACATTACCCACAATAGGTGACAACATTAACAGTTTGGTGAATATAACGATACATGTATAGATAATGAATAGACAGACAGACAGACAGACAGACAGATAGATAGATAGATAGATAGGTAGATAGATAGATAGATAGATAGATAGATAGATAGATAGATAGATAGATAGATAGATAGATAGATAGATAGATAGATAGATAGATAGATAGATAGATAGATAGATAGATAGATAGATAGATGGGTGGATGAATGGATGGGTGGATGGATGGATGAAGTTGAACAGATTAATTTGACTCTTTATCAGTATTAAATATATCTAGTTGTTTTTGGACTCACTTGGCCCTCATCAGGTCCTGATCTTTGAGTGCAGATCCCTGCAGGTAGATGACTCTCTGGGCCCACAGAGGCACATGAAGCACCCTCCTCACCTGAACATCCATCTCTGCAGGGCAAAGGATCACCACATAGTAGTCCTACACATGAACAAACATAAAATCAATATGTATTGTTGCTGATGAGGGTTTGGCCATAAAACAAGATACTGCAATTCTTCAGCTGGATCAGATTTTGAGACAGATCAGTACAACACACTACAGACTTCATTTGATCTTTAACCCTGACTTTAGAAAGGACAGTTCTTCTCCTCCTGAAATGTTGCTTTTTATTTTGAACTGTTTCCAACCCTCAAGAGGGGATCACCGAATGATACAATCTGTCAGGGGGCAGATATTAAAGTGGAGATGAGAACTCTTGAGAGTGGTGGAGTGCAGACAATGGTTAATAGCTACTTTTCAGAGAATGTGGCCAACTCTGAATGATAATCCTCATCCCTAAGGTGCCTTTTTTAGAATTCCTTTTGTGTCTATTTGTTTAACTAAATGAGCTGAAACCAATGCTAAGCAGTGCACAGTATGTGAACAAGAGAGAGGACTGGAGCACTTTGGCTCCAACCATGCAGATGATTTAGAGACACTGCTTAGAAAACAATAGAGACACAGTGGGTGTCAGATAGGGCCCTCATTGTTTACCAGTAAAGGGCATAGCTTAGGCCAGGTTGTAGCTAATAGAGCCACCATACAAAAAGCTTACATTTCAAAGACAAAACTGTCTGTAACTTGTAAAAAATACATTCATCATTTTCTGACATAAAGGTGTGATTTTGTTCAATTTTGGCCCTGAATGTTTGAATGAATCCAAACATGTCTAAACTTCTGTTATATGATTCGTCAAGTACTTACCTAAAATAATTCATATATGTTTTTTAAAGATCTGAAATTATAATGTGTCCTTTGTTTTAGCGTTGGAATAGTACATGACATGTCTTGTTACAAGTGCCATGACAGAATGTTTATCATTGTTGTGGATCCACTTGGTGTGACATAAAAGACTGCTACACAAGTGTGTTCTACTAAAGGCTGCTATGCTGTTCCTGCATTTTAATCATAATTTGTGCAGCTTACTTATAATGGACCACATTTGTTCTTTGCCATTGGCTGTTTCTGCTGCAAAAGCTTCCCCTTTAACTCACAAATTAACTCCCATGATTCCCACCACCATTAGCACTGTTTTGTTTTGATTATGAGGCCCTTATTTGCCAGATTTTACATCCTGTGCATTTAGATGAAGTATTTAATGACAACCTTCTGTGCCTAATTAAGCAGCAGTGAGTGGCTGAGCAGCATATGACACTGAATCACAAAGAAGTGGTAGATCTATCAAAAGTTCAAGGACCTTTCTTTTAAAAAGTAAATTTTCTAATTTGAGACAACAAAGATTTTTTTTTAGTAAATCTGAAGCATAGAAAAATATCTCTTTTCGCTTTGACTTATGATTGCAACACCAGAAAGAAAAAATAAAAGTTATACGAAGCTACAGGCAGCATCTGAAGCCGCTAGCGCGCTATTGTTTTGATAGTCTGAGAGGGGGGGGCGGCAGACTGATTTAGCACCCCACTCAGCTGATCAAAACATTCAAGCTAGCGGCTTCAGATGCTGCCTGTAGCTTCGTATAACTTTTATCAAGTATCATAACTCTTCTGTTTTGACTGTCAGCGGCGTGAGGAAGAGACAACGCAGGAAATAAAAAAAAAGGGATTATTATGACAGCGCCGATGAAGTCCCATTCCGTTTGGAGTCAAGAGGATACCTGTATGAACCGGACTTTACAGAGGATGAGTCGCTAAAGACGGTGACGAACCCACCGAGAGGAATATAGAGGAAACATCCATGGAGCCTGGGGCCTGTACTACAAAGCTGGATTAGCTCTTAGAGAGATAACTTCCTGGATAAGTTTGGGATTTTCCGCACTACGAATGTGGATCTCTTTTTATCCAGACACGTTGCCCCGGTAACTGATGCTGAATGCCAAACCTGGTCTGGAGCAGGTTAAGTTCCAGGATAAGAGCTCACGGGGTGTGACAGACCGCCAGCTGACCAATCGGTTCTCTCGGGCGGGCATAAAAGACCGCAGTCACCAATTTGCTATCTTGGAAAATGGCTTGCCCATTTCTGCCGGAACCGGTTAATGTCGGTGCACAAATTGTAAGAGGAGCGGACAGACAAAAGTAATCGGCTTGATTTACCAGAAGAAATCTTGTACGAGAGGTACAGATTTTCACGGGAGGGACTTCTATTCAACTGTGACCTGCTGGAGCCTTACGTGGCAAATAATGCACTACGGTCATTTTGAAAATATGAATGTGATTTTCCTGGTCAAACAAGTAAAAAATTAATTGCGTTTAGACAAATGTAGAGTATTCATTAGTATGTTGACCATGATGTTTTAGCAACAATAATGGACACATAGAAAAATCGTTCTTGTCAGTATTTTTATGTTATTTCTGTTATTGGTGTTAACATATTTTATGTTACAATCACAGATTCATGAATGCAATAAAATTAATCTAAAGGCACATATCACAACATCTGAAGACTGCTGACAAATCTCCATGAAATAAAACAGCAACTTGTTTAATTCAAACTATTTGACATTATTTCTCAATGTCAGTGATAACGTTTGATCCAAGGATGTTTACTTCTGAGAAAAGACAACACATGCTGATAATTGTACTGAACTTTATTATGGATAAAGTCAAGTAACAATAATCTGGGTTTAAAGTTCAATTACAATTACATAAGTAATCACCATATCTTAAATGTTGTCTAATGTAATATGATCTCCAATTTTGGTAGTAACACCATGAAACTGAGGGACATAATTTAGTTTGAAGAAATATTTTTAAATATCTAATTTACATTTAATTTCATTCATAGATTTATCCCAGTGTTATCAGCACTGTCCATTTATTATTTTAATTAACAAAAAAAAGGAAATGTTTTACACTGTCCAATAGCGGTGGATCATGACAGTGGGACAAATGTTGTTTTAGATCCAAAGTACACTAAAAGTGAAATTAAATATTATATTTAGGCTAATTATATTACATTTAAAATAAAAAAGATAATTATTCATCACCATTTAAAAGACTATTTAATTACATAATTTTGCTTTAATGTGGACGAGTTCTTTATTACATTTAAAGTGATTTGTGTTTCTGGAAAATGTAGGAAAATGTGGAAAATGTGCCGGCAATCCCTCCGGCTTCTCACGGCTGCAGTCGTGTTGCTCCTGGCCTGGATAATACTGCGGTACTCCTCATACTTTTGCAGGATTATTTGCTGCTCCTCTGCCGTGAAGTAGGCTGCTCTCTTCTCCATTGTGGAAAATGCTCCGGGGGCCACTAATCACGCCCATTTTATGTGAGCGTACACGGATCCCAGCCGGATTCACATATCGAGTTGATAACGAGCCTCGTAGTACAGCAGATCCGGATGACGGAGATCCGGTGAAGTTTAGCGAGATGTCGCAGAGTTATCCTGGATGACTTAATCCAGCTTCGTAGTACAGGCCCCTGGACATCAAGATAGAGACGTAAATAAACAGTGGGGCGAATGTTTGACCTGGGAATAGGTGATATGGACGGCAGTATTACTCGTCAAACGGACTTTCCTTTCCCGGAGTTTTGTGGACATTCTTCAATTTCCCAAAGATAAACTGGAAAAGCGTCCCAGACCTGAAGGACCTAATGACAGTTTCTGCTCAAAGTAAGTAATAACGATCTGTCAGAGACAAATAAGCAGAGTAGAGGAGGCTGTTTGTTTATCATGACAATCTGTCAGGTAACAGGTAACAGAGATGCATTCACTATACTGTGTAACCGAATGCCCTCGTTACACAGAGGAATACGGTGAAAGCTGAGTTCTCCATGATGCACATCTGTTTCTGAATCAAGGGAAGCATCACAAAAACCCATCTCAGCAATATTTATCTTATAATGTGCTTTAATTAGTCTAAAACAGCCATTCAAAGCAGCTAGCTAACTACGGCGGAGTGATTTAGCGGAGGGACACACGACGTGAGTTGGCTTAGGTCCGGATAAACTTTATATTTCCGAAAGATTAATGCACTTCAAAAAATGTACATGTAGCGTACTCTTAAACTGTGGTATTGCTTTTTGATTTGAGTTCTTGTAGGTGGAGAAAATAGCCTTTGAATCCGGTACGGTACTTTTCTATTAGCGTCTTTTCTTTGTCACCGATGGTCACAGTCTGTGGCTTTCTGGTGGAGAGGAGAGAACTTCCTACTGCATCTACTGTCCTTAGTGACCATATGGAGCTCATACAACCCCACTTCAAAAATACTGAACTATCCCTTTAAGTTATAGTAGACACGTCATGTCTGCTGTCTGTAGTTTTAGTTCTTATAGAGATGTTTTAGAGAAGTGTTGAACATGCTGAAACCTATAAAGCCAAACACAAACACACACACACACCCACCTAAACACACATCAGGTTCTGGTTAAATGTAATTCTAAGCAAATAGATATCAATGAAAGTTTATATGAAACTATCCATCTGCAACATTTGTCGCTTACAAATCAACACAATTTTCAACACTTAAGATCAGAGACACAGCTTTCTAAGATTTGTGGACGATTACAAACGTCGTCATCTACATACTGACAGTGATTTTTACAGTAATATGAGAACTCTTTGTTACTTGTTCAACTAACTGCTCAAAGAATGCTAAACAGTGGAAATGACTACAAGCATGCTCTGCTTTGGATACAATTGCTATGGCTATTACTGTCAGTATATGCTTTGTTGAAGTTGCTTTAAAGAAGTTTTACACTCCTCCAAAAATATTGTGTGGCACATAAACACATGTCAGCCCTTTATTAGTAATTTTAATTAGATTCTTGTACTAGCCCCCATGTTATTGCCACCAGTATGCATGCACATCCACTATGACCTAACTGTAATGTCTACAACAAAATGGTCTATGTCACAAACACAATGAAATACCTAAAGCAAAAACAAAACAAGAGAATGTATGATATTGACCTATTGCTGATATCTCCTAATTTGTTAAGGTTGATACAAGAATCAATATATTTTGTAAAGAGCAAAAAGGCTCCACTTTACTGAAATTGATCTTTTCAATCTATGGTGACAGTCCATTAGTGGTAGAAACACAAATGAATCTTTTTGATTTAAAAAAATGACATTCAATGATGAGATAAACCAAAATGCTACAATTGTATATCCTGCCAATATTACAACAGATATGGGTTAACTTATGGACAACTTGTTAGGCCAAAATATCACTGTTAATACCTGCAAAAATGTGTTTGTTCATACTGATAATAACGTTTCCGGCAATTACCTGCCAATACCGATATTGTTCCAAAAAAATTATGCATCCCTAAAAAAAAATATAAAAATTAAAAACAAAAAGCAAATAACCTAGAAATAAAAATAGATCCAAATAAACAAAGAAATAAACAAGCTAATAAAAACAAACAAAAAGGAAACACGACAACAAATCAAAAAACATGGAATTAAATTATAATATTACATTAAAAAAATACATAAAATTAAAAATATAGGAAAATGTAAGGAATTGTTCAAACAACACAGAAGAAACAGGAAACAAATGTATGTTGTCACACAAATATAATGAACTAATCAAAACAGAAAAATGAAAAATAAGAAAACACTATTAATCAGAGAAAACAACAAAAAAATCTAAAATAGACACTGGAAAACAAAACAAATTAAAAAGTAGACACAACAACAAATTAAAAGTGAATACACATTTTGAACAATAATTTAGCTAAAAAAACAAGAGCAAATATGTAAATATTACAACAACTCTACTGTTATTGTGAAAAATGTGAAAAACTACCCTCTTGCAATGCTGACAAATCTTAAAAGAAAATGCCTGGATCTGTATTAAGATTCTGACCACTGGCAAAGTCTGATCCTGACTGCCATGACCACCATTCCCTGAATTTCATAAAAATCCATTAACTTTTTGAATTATTATAAACATTATTACTTATACCTTATACCTCCCTGGTTGAAGTAATAATGTAATACAAAAGGGAAAATATAAACATGGCAAAAAAAAAATGTACAGACAAAAAAAAAGGCAAATCAAATGACGAAAACAAACAAACAAAAAAAAAAGCAACAACCCAATAACAAATCAGAAATATAACAACACCATGCAATGAGGGGCTGTCCACATGGAGACGTATTGAGGTCTAATGGCACAAATTTGAGTTTTCATATGAAAAACACATTTTTTCATAACGGATCCCAGAGCGGATAAATCCCCAAACGCTGGCATACATCTTCTTGTACGATATATACACAAATGTTTTAAGAAACAATGCATCATTGGTCCACTTCTCCCTGACACCATGTGTGAATCCTGACAGCTACAGAAACAGTCTCACAATCCTAAGACAGGAGCTACTGAGCTGGTTCAGGCTTTCACAGCAGTATCTATTTTTCCTTAGATACTACCACTTTGACCAACAAAAATAGAGTGCATGCCAGTGTTTGTTTACATTTCTCATGATATGTGTGAATGTACCATGTCTGTTTCTCTGGTTGATGCATGTCGACAGCATAAGCGTCACTTACAGGTCTGGTATATGCATTTCAGTGTTTTCATGTATGTATATATTTCTTGTAATAATACTGTTTTTAAAGAGAACGTTTTGAAAATGAGAACGTTTTTCTCCTCTGGAAAGGACCAGAGAAACAACCTAAAACAGGCCATTGAATTTAAAAAAGGTAGAAAGGAAAAAGCAGAAAACAAACAATCAAAAAAAAAAAAGAAAAAGCAAATCACGTGACACAAAAATCAATGTGAAAACACAGCAACATGGGGACTGTTTGGATACACTGGGTCCTTTCAAACTGAAGATCTCTGGTCAATCAAACCAAAAGAAATCCTTTTGCCTCTATAGTCATGATCTATTGCTCTGTTTTCTGTTGTTGTGATTTGTTGTTATATTTTTTCTCTGCATTGTTAGTTGCACTCCAGGTCCACCGTAATGTATATGTTTCCCTTAGCCAAACAGACACATCTGCTCAAATCTGAATAAGACATCCTGTTGATCCAGGGTACTGCTGAATAAATCCTTTTGCCTTCACCTCAGCTGCTCTGGCTCCTGAAGGGGATTACAGATGACAAATGAACACAAACACAAGACCCCCCACCAACATTTAGTCCCACATTAAACCATTGGAGAGACCTGCAGTCGTGGGTGTGCGAAGAACTCATTGAGGAAGTCCATGAGGAGGTCGATCTTGAGACAGCTGACACACAGCACCACGTGTTTCTCCGTCTGTGCCCTGTAACGGCTGTAGTTCCCTCCGGACTTCTGCCGCTCCATCCACAGAAAGGCCAGCTGCTCGAACTGCATTCAGGATGACATCCATTACATTCAACAGATGGAAACTGGATTAAGTTAGCTGGGATACAGGGAGGGGCTAGGTGGTATATGAGAAGATACCAAGCCTTGCACTGTCTAGAGTTTCCGTTTGATTAAGGAAAGTGTTTGGGGGAGAAAAAAAAGATTTGGTACAGGATATTAACTGGAGCGCAATAGCAAGGGTTTAAGTAATTACACTGCTTTTTAATGTGCTGTGCGCGGAGTAGGGATGGAAATCTCCATCCCCAGGACGATACGATATGCATCTCGATATGTAGGCTATGGTACGATACACTAACCATTCACATGAAGCATCTACCAATTCAGGATGATATGATTTATCTTCCTATCATGATGCGATCACGATGCAATAACGATGCAAATCTGTGCAAATTCAACTCAACTTTTTTGTTCCTTCAAGACCACTTCAGAGTGGAGTAGTCCGGATGTGCTTCTTCTTCTTCTCTGGCATCCTTCCCTGGGTGTTGATGTTCAGTGACTAGTGACGCCTACGTCGCCTAGTGGTGACTGTGAGTAGGTGAATCAGAGTGTGTTGTCGTTCCGCAATAAACAGTCCACTCGTGCAAATTTAACAGCTGAGAGATAATTATGGAAGTGAATTGACTGAAAATAATAATTTTACATTTTAAAAATATATATATATAATAACATGACATCAGATTTTACCGATGCAAAGCTTTTACAAGGCGAGGCATTGTGGTTTCAGCCCAGTTTCTAATCTGATGCACACCACTCCAACCGATGCAATTTACCAAAGACCCTCGCATCAATGCACTGATTGCGCATCGGATAAAATGCCCATCCCTAGCGTGGAGTGGACAGGGAAAGAGGCATAAGGTTGATTTACAGTTTAGTGGACAAGGCACCCTTTGCATCTACATAGAGCAACACTGCATATCTGAAAAGATTAGTTTTGCATGTTGTTATTTGCCTGATTAAGTCCTTTACAAATAACTGCCCCAAGGAATTGCAAAGAAAAACATGTCCTATCACATTTGTAAAACCCTCACAAACGCCCATACAAAACACAGAACAATGATTTCACTGTTAAGCAACAATATGTAACTTTTCTCTTTTAGATAGTAGTTAGTGGACAGTGGTTGCAAAGTCAGTCTTATAGTCCAGTAACTTTCAACATGGAGAGTACTGACAACAAGTTGTCGGGGGAGTACCTGGCTGCCTCTACTCCCTCTTCAAGTTCTTCTGGCTTTACACAAGTTCACACACCAGCCTTTAGTTAGAAAGAAGCTAATAATCCTGTCTTGGTAATGCTTGATGCAATGGATGAGGCTATGACACTAAACTGTAATGTGCTTGATGAGACAGATGGAAGAAAAGAGAGTGACTGTGCAACAAGCAAGACCAGAATAAATATTAGACAGACATGTACATGGTGTTAGAAAATTTCACAAAATAGTATAGCTGCAAGAACAGCATGGAACTTTTGATGTTGTTGTTGGATAGGTGGAACTATGCCTAAAGTGCAAACAGCTTGCAGACATCAGGCCTTGGAGGATTTAAGTTTGCTAAATAATAATCCTGTTCTGCTCTATAGTGAAAAGTTCATGATCTTCATGCAAATTATTTTGATGTTCATAAAAAGTTGACCTTATTGGTTTCTTATTGGTACAAGAAAAGTGGTCAGATTTTGTTCATAGTTTTAAATTTGAGATGCAATAGAATGTTCACATTTCCAAATGTTCAACACCACCTTGTACCCCTGATAAACCTTTATTTTCACACTAAAGTTCTCTTCCTTACATGTGACCAGTCTATTCTGTGGTTGTTGATCAGTTCAGGGGGGGTTGCTATATTTTGACAATCCATGCTTTACATACTGATTTAAAATTTTTTGCATCAAAGTGGTAAATCTATATCAGTGACTTGAAGATGATCAAAAACTGATGTGCTGAACCATTTGCCAGGTGTAACTGAGGTCCTCAGCTCCTCATTTTCTTGGCCATTTAGGTCATTAATGCCATCAGTTTTGAGTCATGATAACATTTATTAGTGCAAGTGTACATTTATATTGTACATAAATATCCCTGCAAAGGCATTATTTTATTCAACCAAGTCCTTTTCTCAAACCAGTATATCTTTTAAGACAACAACACAGTTCAACAGTGGATAGGACAGTGTGGATGAGTGTCGATGAGGCTATGGGAAAGAAGACAGCTGCTGATTCCTGATGTGCTCTGTAGCCCATCCTTACAGCCTGTAGACCGCTCACGGCAGTACTTGAAGTCAGACAGATGGACACAACACACACACGCATGCATATGTACAGACTGGGTGGGGGTGTGTTTGGGCAAAGGAGCGCTGGTTTCTAAATGTCAAGGGGTATTTAGGGATGAACGATGGGGAGAGGGGCAGAGGGAGGAGCTCCTGCTGGTGAGGCTGATGCTGAGGTTGTCCTCATTTTAATCTACTGTAGCGACTTCAACTGCTGTCCGCTTATATTTGTGTCTTTTAATGATTTGGTAAAAAAAAAAAAAAAGTCAACAACATTTTAGTTTTTTAAATAACTGTTTAATCAAAAGTTATTCAAATGTGTGTTTGTGTATGATGCAGCTACATCTACTGCCTCTGACAACTGAAAAGAGCTCTAAACAGTGTGTAGAGCCAATGCTTATTTTGTTGAAATCCAATTTACAACAAAATAAGAATGTCATTAAACCAAACGATTTGTGAATTGTTTAACAGAAATGTGTGAGTGCGATTTCCTGCCAACAGAGACTTCTCTCTGCTTCGGGAAACAAAACACATGAGGATAACTCATGTGATCATCACTTTAACATCTCTGAGGAGACACCAGCCTCAGTAAAAACATGCTTTCACAGATATCTGACTAAACCTTAAAAAAAAAACCTTAAAAAACCTTAAAAAACAATTTTTTAAAAAGTTTTTGTATTATTCACTGAGTATGAGTCTGTATTTGGATCCTATAGTTCTCTTTGTTGAGCAGCGTTACAGTAACAAGATTTGGTCATTTTAACAAGTAAACGGAGACTCTCTGTTCTTTCAGTAAAGCTAGTGCTGTAAAATTATGTAGGATGTGATGAGTCACCTCATTAGAGGGGAAATAAATTAGGCTGAACAAATAAACTACTATAATGGGCTTAAAAGTAAACATGTCCTTTTTTATCTTGTTGTCATCCCCATCTGTTTATTTAGGGAATGATATCAAGGATTTTCTGGTGTCATTGGAGGTTTGTGAGGTTAGATGTCTCCGCTACCGGGTCTTCCCAGCAGCGTGTGTGGTGGCGGGGATCAGTCAGACTAATCAGTCACTGCACCTTTAGCGCATTTAAAGCCAAGGAGAGTCATTCATTTGATTGGTGAAGACAACACTCGGCTGTGTTAAACCCACTCACGCCTTTTCTCCTCCCTCTTTGGCACTTGCAAAGAGGGGCAGGGATGGAGGCATGGAAGCGCCTCTCTGTGCCTGCAGTGCGCCTCTCTGCGCCATGCAGGAAACTTGCAAAGTGAGCTGGACACACCCTGTCGGCACTGTGCAGACGCAGCACAGGGCAGGAGTGCTGTCTTGCGCCTGGTCTATGAAATTAGAGCCCTCTGTATTTGGAACAGTTTAGATACAGCATATGGTCTAAGTATCCCTCCATCAGCAGTGTTTGGAGTAATGGAATGAGAAATAATGGCGTTACTAACGCCGCTACTTTTTCCCAGTAACGGGTAATCTAATTAATTACGTTTTCATGCGTTACAACGCCGTTACCAACAGTGAAATGTGGCGCTACTTTGCACTGATGTCAAGCAGCTGTGATCCGACCTGCCTCACCCAGTCAGACACAGACAGGGGCTGCGCCGCTAACAGAGAGACGAGAGAACGCAATGCCAGAGTTGTCAGGTCCACTTATTATAAGCGACTTTTGTCTTCTTTTTGTAACTTGCACGTGCATATTGGGAGTTGTGGGTTGCACTTTTTTGGGCTTGTTCCAATAATGCAGTTGCTCATTTGGGCTTGTTGTCCTCCCAAACCCAGAAGGAATCAGCTGCATGATCTACCATCAATATAAACCCAATTCAGAAGTTGTTAACATTATTTTATCCCATTATGATAAAAAGTGTTTCCACCTAAGATAAATTCTTAAAGCCAGATTTAAATTGATTTCTAATGTAGCTACTACTGTTTTCACCATAATAAAGCTGTAGATGATCAAGATAAAACTTAGATAAAAGCCAGTCGTGTCTGTTTGGTTACACATATCAAAGTTAGACTGACTGTTTAGCAATAACAGAGTTATAAACAATAGTAGCCCCTCATTTCACTTCTGTATAAAGAAAAGGATGTTCCACCTCCAAGCAAAGGGATGTTTAATAAGTAAATTAAGAGAAAAAAAAATAAAATGAGTTTGAAATTGAAAGGTAACATGGATAAAAATCAAAATACTTCATGTAGGTTTCTCTCTTTAAAAATGCTTAATTCAATTGCAAAGTCTGGCAACACAGCTAGCTGCAGCAATGACGAGTCCGAAGCGGTCTGTGGGTTAAAACTGCTGTTTTCAGGATGGAAATACAAGAAGTAAAAGGCAAGAACACACGTGTGAAGTGTATGTCCTAAAGCGAAGTGTTTGTCTGTTGTAAGTAAATCTAAAAGCTAGTGAGGAAAAATACAGAGAACTCTGCTGATGACGTCAGCGCTTCTGCAGCAGGCAGGTAACAACAAGGAAGGACACAGAGATGAAGCCACACAGTTCAAGAAGTGAAAGCTTTTTCAAAAAAGTAATGTATAAATTACTTTACCTGGTAACTGTGATAGTTTCTAGATTTTACTTGCATAAAGAAATACACAACATTAACAGGGTCTAAAAATGAATGAATTTTTATGTAGAATTCAGAACAGTTTTCTGGAACATTCATCTTTTTTTTATGTTGTTGTAATGCATTACGTTTTTAAGTTCTCTGCAACTTCCAACTCTTTTTGTGGCTACTGAGAGTAATTGTACTCAAGGTTATCACAACTGTTTCCTACCTGGATTGGAAGAACAATGAGTGCCACAAAGATCATGATGACCACCAAAAGCTGTGAGGGCCAGATTTGGGGGGTGACGTCTCCGAAGCCCACCGTAGAGAAGGTGACAACACAGAAGTAGAGTGAGTCAAACAGGGTCAGGTTGTTACCTGCTCGTTCCAGGTGTTGGATGCCACAGATGCTGATGGAGGTCGGCAGGGTGAGAAACAAAGAGAAAAAAGGGAAAATGCAGTAAATCTCACTTTCAAAGAGACTCCACTTGCTATAGGAGTAATAACACATACAGGGCTGTATGTCACACCTGCTTGCATGTATATGTGTGACTTGATGTGTGTGAGAATGGAGGTGGATGAATGTTTCCTTTGAGGTCCTTGTTATAAAGTATATATTTGTGTATAAAGGTGTGCAAACTAGCTAAAGGTATGAGTGATTATCATGTTTTTTAAGGGTTGGATGAGTCAACAGGCATCCCTGGAACAGTCAGAGAGCTTATTTCATGCTGTGTGGAGGACTTTCTTGATTATCTCAGGCTTTCACACTAGATATGCAGCGAGCTGACACATCCTCCACTGCACTGAGGCAACTGCCAGTTGTCATTTTAGAGCAGTCTTTCAGTCAGTCACCAATTACTTCTCTGCTGTGTCTTTTCCTCTTTTTGCCCCAGGAGCATTTTTTGTTCTTTTGTTTGGCTGTGACAACCTCCCCCTTCCTACCAATTTAATAGCTCTTTTACTCTTGTTTAATTTTTGGTATCACCTTTTCAAGTTTGGCATCAGCTGCGAGGGTACCCACCATGTAAACATGAGACACACTAGCGTGCTGATGAGTATCACCACCTGGTTAAACATGGCTGAGTGCGTCCGCTGGATTGCCCTGTGGAGATCATTCTGTGGAGAGACAGACAGGTAAAAAAACAACAGACTGTGCTGCATTGTTAAGGTGAAAAATGAGGACGCAATGCAGTTGGTTTATGGTTGGGGAAAAGACAACAACAAGAAGGGAGGCACTAAAAAGGAGATGAAATGGAAAACAGCTTGAATATATGGATCAAAAATGGAAACAGTGAGCTTCGTTTGCATGCAATTGATATGAGCAACCCACCTGTATATTGTGCACAAACAAGGCCAGCTTAGCCCCCATGCACAATGAGGGGTCATGGCCTTTTCAGCTATTGCTGACTGACTGGATTGATTTCTGATATCATTGATATTTTGTATTTCCGACTGTATTGACATGCACAGTGTGGGGGGAGTCCTGATTAGATTCTCCAACACTAGGGTTTTATTGTTTATCTGCGCATGTTAGACATCATCCTAAAACACACGTTGGAAACCAGCATGCCTGATTTGTTTGAGGAAATACTGTGCAATGAAAATCAATAGAAATATGCATTTTTAACTCTGAGTCTCTTTTTGTTGAGACCAGACACGTGATCCCATACTGTGACCAGATGTGTCATAAACTGCCATCACATAAAGTACAGTGCTTCATGTGTGTATGTCATACATGTTACCTTTGGGGTTCTTTATTTTGAAAAATTGTGAATACGTCAGTGAATGTAACAGATCTGTTAACAGACAAATTGTAGGTCTTGCTTCTGTAGAGCAGTCAGGCTATGAGAACACAACACCAACCCCTCATTTTACCTCTTCACTCTGAGTTTCAATCTGAAGTCTTGTTTAACAAAGTTTTGTTTAAAAGACCAAAACATTCTCAGGGTTTGTTTTCATCCAAATCAGGATTGTAGCTCTGGTGAGCAGAAACTGATACTCAGTAACAAGTTACTTGTAAAATATTACAACAATAGTAGTTTTTTTTAACTGCTTAGTAAAGGAAGAGCTTACAATTTCCAAATCACATCAAATATTTAAGGAATAATTGGAGTGAAGCTATGTTGGTTACTTTTTGTCCATGGTTTGCTGTTACCATGATGACATGTGCACACAGTGCTGAGCTGGAGGAGGAGCTTGGAGGGAGAGAGTGGGCTGTACTTTAACGAACATGCAATTTATTTGGTTGTCTGTTTTAAACTTCGTTTTCAACCTGTCCTAGGTCTGTTTTTTGAAGTGGTAAGAGAAATAAGTAACATTAAATGAACTGAATTAGTTACTCTTAATATTAAGAAATATGTAGAGTTACACTATAACTTTTTCCAGATTAATGAGTAATTTTTGGGTAACTTGTCAGAATACATCGATAGGATAGATACAGTTGAGTGATGCAAAAGCTTTAAAGCCAATCCCAAAGTCTGGTGTATACTATATATTCAAAACTATGCCATAGTACTCTACACTGTCTTGTGCATTTATATTTGCACATGATGCTGTTTGAGTTTTACTCTAGTCCTGCTGCATTTTTTACTTGTTTGCACCCAGAAAACAATGCCAACTTAAACTGAGCACATTAAGCTAGAGTTAGAGTTGATTAATATTTACCCAGTTGCTTAAGCAAATAGGATTATAAAAAAGAAAGGTCAGGAGACACTGGTGAGAAGAGAAGGTGCAACAATTTATAAATACAAGTCAGAGATTTCTAATTTGTGTTGTAGGTGCAACACTGAGGAGGGCACATCTGCAATGTACCTGGTCATGTTTAAAACTGAACATCTTTCCGTGCAACTTTTGTGAAATTATGTGACCTTATGGGTTTCTTCATAACAGAACTTATGGGTTACACTTCTCCACCAGACCCATAAAACTATATCAGTAGCTTAGTCTGGTACATGGTCTACCTTAGAGGGTTGAAGGTTTAAGTCCTGGCTGTCACAAGTTGATGTTTCATCGGGCAAGACACTTGACCCCAGTTGCTCCCACTGCCAGGTCAGTGGCATGTAAATGGGTATGAAAAATTGTGGATCTGTGAGCTGATACTGATGGACAACTCACAGAAAAACTCATAACCATCAGTGAGTGAATGTGAGGGTGAATGGGTGTGAATGGGTCAATGTGACCTGTGATTTAAAAGCACTTTGAGTAGTCAGAAAGACTAGAAAAGTGCTCTATAAGCTCAAGTTCATTTACCATCTATTGAAAAACCTAAAACTATTGCTGCACAGTTTTTTAAAACATAAAAAAGGTATTTTGGATAGCATTGTGTATGACTGCAAAGTCTGACTCCCACCTCTCCAAAGATGGTTCTCAAAGGTTAAAAGGGGCATTCCTCTTGAAAAGATGACTTTTGCTCTCATAAATGACTACAGCATATTTTGACCATCTGGCAGCTCCACTTGGACCTTACAGTTCACATCAGATATAACATAGTTAAACATGTGGAACCCACTTTAAAATGTCTCACCCAGGAATCATTTCTGTCCACCTCTCCTCATATTCCTACTACTTGTCATCAACCATTGGATACCCTACCTGCCAGTCAAACCCCCAGAGCAAAGATCACAACCTTTCAACAGCTGACCCATCCTCCTCCCCTCTGTGCAGCTCACCTGCTCTAAATCACCTCACTGGTCTCAAACACACAACTGATTCTGAGAGCGGCAGCAGCAACATCTCAGCAGAAAAATCTCACTCAACCTTCTTCCACAATTCTTTTCAACTTTGGAAAAAGTGAACAAAAAGGAAACTGAAATCTGGATCTAGGAAACTCATTACTTATCCTTGGACCTGGTAAGAAAAAAAACACCATAATTCAGACAACTGTGTCATACAAACCCACTTCTCCATTGGTCTCAAAACCAATTCAATACCCTACAGAATATGTGGATTCCCCTGGATGATCTAATGAAGCTATGTTGAGTGAGAACCTGCTGGAGAACACTGAACAGCAACATTCAACTACGATGAACAGGAGAAAGAACACCATTTAATGACAGAACCTTCATTTTCACCTATCACCTGTTCCTTTAAACTTCCTTTTGTTCACTGCTGAAAAAAACTGGATATCGAGCTACCAAAGGCTTCCCCTCTCACACCAGGCCCCAAGCCTGAGCCCCTGCTTTCCTGGCTAGTGGTAGGCCAAACCCTAGCCTTTACCTTGAGTTGAAAACCTCTTTGGTTGGACATTATAGCTCCTTATTTAATTAGCATGGGAAATAAATAGAGAATTATTTTATTTAAGATTATTATATTTTATTGACACATTTGAAAGTAAAGTTTATGGACCCTTGTTTTTTGTCATTTATATGCGTCAAATTAAACATACAAGTTGGATGCAAATTTGTTTGTCTGTGTTTAAAAAGGGTAACTATTTTTAATTAAAAGGAAAAATGCTGATATTTGGTTATACGGGTATTGAAAAATAATAAACATTTTATTTGCAGTTTAAAATTTAGGTTAATTCTGTCTGGTTTTCCTTGATTTTGTAACCAGTGTTTTGAGTTGAATTTTAATGCAGTTGTCATAAATTTAATCATTGGTTTCCATCAATTAATATTCACCCAGATCCAGAGCAAAACCACTGGCCTGAGTCTGACCTTGTGTTTTATGTTTAAGATACAAACCTATTATTATTCATAAACTATTTCATAAGTGTTACACATGCAAATATACTATATATAAAAGTATGGTATTTGATATAATATTGTACATACTTATGTGTGCTTTACTACTCATACAAAATTAAACATTTTAATAAATAATGGTTACTTATCATCAGTGTCCCAGCACTTTTTCATCTATGTTTAAAATTTGTTTCCATGCCCTAGTCGACTCTATTTTTTTTTTCGTTTATTTTAAGTAATCTTATATAAAAAACTAAAAACAGAAATGTGTGGCCATTGATTGATAAGGTGCAGGCTGTAAACATGGGTCGACATCTGGCTCAGCAACGTGAACCTGCAGCATATGCTTTGGCATAGATTTCATGCAGGAGTATAAATCAGGCTTAAGATGCAGGTTTTAATGTTTTGTGAATGATTTACCTTCATGGTAGATAAAGCTGGTGAGCTGAAATGGCAGAGACAGAGAGGGGGAAATTGCATGCCAAAAAAATAACAACACAAAGATGCTGAGATGGAAGTGATGAAATAATTGGATAAGGAGATGGTGCATCACTCACTATCATGTTCTCCAAAGCGTGCTTGGCTAACCAGCAATTGAGAAATACTGGGATGAAGAGATTTCTGAAGGATGGCAGAATCACCTGTCAGAGGGAGAGAGAGCTTCAGTCTGCATGGTTCTTTTCTCATATCTTTTTTCTTTTTTGATTGTATGCCACAGGATCTCTCACTGATATCCTCTCTGAAGAAGCCATTAAAATGTGCTGTGCATTCAAGTAAGGAGGATGGCACTGATCATCTCCAGGATGAAGGGGACACGTAAGACTTGTTCCCAAACGTTGCCCTGGAAACAAACACACACGAGGGTAAGAAACTCTGTCATCATGACCTTTGGGTGTTGACACATTAAATTCCCGATAACTAACAGTGGAAAGAGACAAATGACCAGCTATTGTATCACCTGCTATAAAACTTAGTTATTTCAAGGCTGATTAAGTCTTAGTGAGAAAAATGCCAGAGTTAAAATGTATTTGTTAAAACATTTTATGTTTTATGTTATGTTCTATGTATTTGAGCAACAATTAAACAAAATTTAAATACAGGTTTTAATGAGAAGGAGTTTACTTGTTAACTGTCTAGACTTCATACTGCCAGGGCCCCCAGCCGGTCACAGTTTGACTGTTTGTGTACATCTCTAACTGTACAACTGATTTTGTAAAGTGTATTTGCAAGTTCACTTCTCTGTCAATCTATAAAAACTCTAGATCAAAAATAACTCCCCCAGAAGGTTTTGAATCCATGAAGGGCAGTGTTTTGTGGGGGATTTTTTATTTGTGCCTACACAGTAATAACTGTGTAATTAGTTATTCTAATCACAATTTCATCATGGAAAGTGTAGCAGTGGTGTTTCTTGACCTCCATTCTGATCCTTGGAAATACTGAATTGTTTTCCTCTTTTGCTTTCTTTATGCTAGCTTCCAATCAGGAGCAGCCAAAGGTCATCGAGTGTCAGTGTCTTTGTAGCTTCCCAAAAATATTTTGAAAAACAAGATAGCAATGTTACATGGCCCTTTATATTTGAGAAAGGACCTTTTTCTACCGACCTGGCACAAAAAACTAAAGGGAGCAAAATAAATATAGGGAAAAGGTTTAAAGAAAACAAAAATTATTTTTTGTGCATTTGTTTGCATGTTCTCATTCCCTTTCCCCTAATAGCCAAGGCATGAGAAAACCATTAATACATGAAAAGAGTTGGTCATCTTAAAACAGTGTGTGATTCATATGAAGTTATGTGAGAGAAATAATCTGTTTGGAGTTTTTATTTTGTCTTTATAGTTATACAGCTTTTAACACATCAATCTGTCATCCTCACAGTATTAATGTCCTGATGGTCTTAGCTGTCCTTAAACAAAGGATGTCTTTAACCAGATTATGTTGGACTGAGGTTCTACAAGCATTTCCATAAAATATATGGGCAAACGAAGTAGCAGAAAATGGTTGGGCATTGCAAGGGTTAAACTATGTCTAATTGGGGCTTTCAAACAACCTAAAACTCTATTTCAGACATTAAGTCCAGAGTAGTGCTGCACAATTGATTGGAGTTTAATCATTATTCCCAAACAAGCATTTGCAATATGCACATCAAGACAGTCTGAATTAATTGCTGTCAATCTAAGAACAACTTTTTGGTGTGGACAAGCAAAGTTTCTATGGGTGAGGTATAATGGCCCTGCTTTCATACCTTTTAATGCAGTCAAATGCAGCTAAAGCTAACTTTAATCACATTTATATTTATTTTTCAATGGTACAGAGCAGACAACAGGATGAATTGCATTTGTGTGTCTGGCTTTTCTCTCTTGTTGAGGTGATTTGCTGACTGTCCAGTCATTAGCAGTATCCCCTTATGACATTTTGGTAATGCTTGGAACCTTGCCAGAAGAAATTTAAAAAAAAATTACCAGGTGTTAGGTTCAAAAAAAGAAAGAATATAAGATACAATAAAATAGTTAGTTGAGGCAAGTTGAGCAAATACCACTATCAGAAATGTTCACAAGTGTAGTATATACAGGAGTCATATAAGCAGATGTACATCCAAATGTTGTATACCACTTTTTCTGCTCGTAAGTGTTAGTTGTTTTGGAAAATTGAATTATCAGTCTTGTTGTGTTTCGATAACAAAGCTGAATTTCATATGGTAGTGTATTCACTGATCACGATATCTAGAAAGCAAATCAATTTTTCATGTTGTCACAGGAAACAGAGAAAGACATGTTTGTGTGCATGTCCTGCAGAGCCTCTGTTATAATTCATTTTTAAAATGTTTCTTTTGTTCACATTCCTCTTTCAAGTTTTTTTTCTTTCCAAACATGGTTCGAACATTAGCATTCTTCATTAAGTAACTGAAAATGTTTAAACATTTTCAGAAATGTTGGTCTTTTTTTTGTTAAAAAAAATTATTTGGTGTGGTCTGCAACTCAACCAGTTGAGAACATCTGAGGCTGAAGAGGTTTTAGCCTGATAACTTCATGGTATTACATATAGAGATTGGATGTATTTGTCCCATAAAGAGCAAAAAGACATAAATTAGTGGGTCGCACCAGAATATAAATGCATAGGGCTAATGTAACTCCCTTGTGGCCTTTGAAGAAAGAATCCCCAATCAATATACTCTATGCTTCACCGTTCAATGAGGATGTCCGTTTTATGTGTCTGCCACCTACATATGTCTGACCTCACTGGTGTAGGAGGACAGGCAGTGTTGATGTCCACAGGAATCAGTCAACTCTAAATGCTAAGTCCTCTTTCCTCCAGAGTAATCTGCACAGAAAGGCCTTCATGGGTTTATATGGTTGCTACATCAAAGACAAGAGCAACCATTCATGGATCAGCCCCCCACATCAGCATCACCAGGGACTCCCAAAAGTCTTTGTGATGAGTTCATAACAGGGTGCAGCTGAGGTAGATTCAAACCCCGCTGAGATGCTTTCCAAATAATATAACAAAGCAGCATCATAAGGGCAGAAGCAAGGAAACTTTGGTTTAGCCCAATGAACACATAAAGAAGAGCAAAGTGGACAAACGGCACCCTGGAGCATATCACAAGCATGAACGTCAAGCACACACACCACACATGTTGACATCACAGGGCCGCTGGGGGCCATGATGAATGACTCACCTTGTAGCTGAGATACACAAGTAACATACTTTCTGAAAAGCTGATGAAAGCCACGAGCACCTGCGGAAACAGGGAGAGAGTAATAGAGAAAATGAGAGTCGGAGACACAGAGGGAGAGCAGACACACGCCGAGGAGTGGAGATAGTCAGAGAGCTTGGAGAAATTAGGAGTTGCAGAGATGGAAGAGCAGAGCGTGGGTGGAATCAGAAGGCGTGCTGATGATTGAGCTTGAAAGGGAAAAGGTTCAACTAAAGCCAGAGACTGTCTGTGACTGTGTATGTGTGTGGATGTGTGTGTGTGTGATATTATTGTGAGTGTAAATACTTATGCCAGGGGGAATTGATCTGTGGTTCCAAAATTATGGAGCAGAAAAGAGATACTGACAAACAAATGAAAGGAGTGCAGGGACTGAAGTCAAAATGAAGAACTGTGTGTGTAAATGTGCAAAGGAGAAAAGAGTTGTATGAATAAGTACAAAATTATTTGGATTGTTACAGAATCACATTTACAAATTGTGATTATTACATGATTTTTAGGGTTAATGTTTTTTTTTTTTCATTTTAAAAAGATATTTTGGTCAGTATGGAGTAGTTAACCCTGATCTTGTTTGTGTTTTCACTGCCAACTGTACCTACTTGAAGCGGGGATGTGAACCAGAAAGAGAAGGTCACACAGGCTACATAAATACTGATGCCTCAGCAGTAGGACACAGTGAAGAGGTCTGAAGTAGCATGCCAATGCAGACGAAGGGCAATAACGGTGGATCTCCAGCACTCCAGTGGTCTGTGGACCATTGTTTCACAGAGATGGTCTTGACAACAGCAGAGGACAAATCCCCCTCGATCCACAGCATATTTCAACATGGCAAGGTATGAGAATTCCCAATATTTGTGACCAATCAACAGACTGCAGTGCTTTTATCTCCACCTTTTAGGGTTGGCTTGGTACACAAAACACCCCTTTAGGCAGTGGCAATATGTTGGAGGGCGAGGGTTGGTTGTATGGGTACCTTTTTTTCCTAAATCGGACAGTGCAAACGCCAGCATGCATGTCTTAAGGAGCTGAACTGAACCAGATTTCTGGGCAGAAATGCAGCACGTGTGCGCATGGCTCATTCAGAGACAAAAATAATTAGGAGGAAAACAGGAAAAAAATAACATTAATTTATCTGAAAGTGCAGGTTTTTAATAGCCATTTCTTTATGAGGGCATTTGTGGCTTGGTTTGATAGCATGCTCAACCATCTCTCGGATGGTTGATGGTTGGAGCCCAGTTCCAGTTGTCACATGCTCATTTGTCCTTCAGCAGGACACATAATCCCACTGCTGCATTGGTGGCATGTAAATAGGAACCACATGAAAGAATGTGGATGTATTAGCAAATAATGATGGACAGCTTACACAGAAATTCCAACCATCAGTAAGTAAAAGTGAGAATGAATATGTGTGAATGTGTGGATGTGACCTGCTGTGTAAAAAGTTAAGCATTTGGCTGTATGTTTTCATGAAGGGCATTTACAGAGCTGTTAAATGGTTTGATAAAAAAAAGTACCAGAACACATGGCCCATCTCGGTATGTGATGCAATAAGGTGACAGATTTTATTTTTTGAAATAAGGTCACCCAGCATCCGGCTAATCATGCTGACTAATTACACAACCATTGACTTAAGATGCAACGTTTATGTTTGTCAAGTAAGGCAGACAAAACTTAATATCTTATCATGTTTGCTTATGCAAAAAAGAAGCTGTAATGCTGTCGAAGGACAGCGAACATAAGATGACATCCCAAATTCCTACCATGTAATATTTAATATATGTATGTATTTTTTTCAGATTTTGTGTTATTTTCAACATTCTTAAACCACTTTACTCCTCACTCGGTTGTTTATTAGGTGGTGAACCTTGCCCTCTCCTTGCTTTCGAATGACTGAGTCTTTGGGATGGCTCTGTTTGTACCCCATATTCATATGCACCCGTTTCTAAATATCTTGTTTACCTGTGAAATGATTCAAACAGGTGTTTATTTATTTTTTGGAACATTGTTGCAGGCATCAAATTCAAAGAAAAAGCCACTGAAGTTCATTAGTTTGGATATTAAATATCATATCTGCCATGTGTTCAATAGAATATGGGTCAAAAAGGATTTGTATAATTTTCATTTCACATTAACTCTCAACTTGATTCAAGCCACTGAAACTCAATTCAATGTACATCCCTACAAGAGAGTACTGATCTACCTGCAGTGCCCACAGTGGTAGAGGTCTATCCACCCAGATGATCAGCTTCCTGCAAATTGGAAGAAAAGGAGAGGACAGATGCAGCTTGTAATAGTACAAATATAGATGTATGCTATTAAAATGAACAAAACATTTTTTTAAAAATAAGCCCACTCAACAAAGACAATCATCACAATTGTTGCCACAACATTAAAATCAATTATCCTGCCTTGCAACTTAACAAAAGTTAACAGCCGCCTAAGTGCTTATAATGAAGGAGAACATTATATTCACACAGCTGAATGGAAATTTACAGGTTTAATTTGAGAAAGAAGGCTCTCTTTTTTACAAAGGCACCCTGGGGCTTATCATGGCCGCTTGCCTGCCCGCGCACTGATTTGCTCCTACGAGTCTGATGCCTTTGGCAGGAGGCAGCCCAACCCCTCCCTGAGCTCTCTCTGTCAGCCTCCTTATTCATGTGGAGCCAGAGCTTAGCCAGTGTCACCACAGCCACCGTTAGATCAATAGGTCCCTGAGCAGACGCAGCATCGCCTCAGGTCCATGTATACTTTCTGCTCTCTCTCCCACGCTGCTCTGTTGTATATAACATACTTTATCTTCACTAGATCTCTGTTGATTAGGCTGCACAGGCACTTTGAACGTATTATGTTGACAGGTAATCCATGCTGTTGGATTGTGACAAATGAATGTGGATCTAACATTATCAATATTAGCTTGGTGAATTGCATCAGTTAAGCAAAGTTGCATTGATTGGGTTATACAACATTTCTGATTAAAAGGCTGGTGTTGAATACGATAGTCCTTCCTTAACCCCTTCCATATATAAGTAGGTCAAAAATGATCTGAGGTTTTCTTCTCGCATTTGTTTTGGTACTTATATGCTGCCATCATTTCACATTTAAGGTATTCACCAAATAAAAACATGTTCATAGGGTCATCTCAGTGAAATGTCTTACTCATCTTATTTAAATTTGAAAAAAAAAAAAATATATATTACCACAACAAGCTACCAGAAATTTGATGAATTAACCCACATGCATTTCCCTGAGACCGTAATGGCATCTTTTGGTTCTTGTCTTGTGATGATCATGGACATACTTAGGGATAGGAATTGAAACCAACTAAAGTTAAGAATCATGAAGTCTTTAGTAGTCTTTTTGCTTATAATTTCCTTCCACTATGGAAAACAAGGACACCATACTCTCACAGAGATGGTCAATAGTGTCAACCCTCAGAAAGTTCACTGTATACTGTCAGGTCAAAAATATCCCACTATACAGTATGTTTATATCATGAAGTATTCAGTGGAATTTTACTGCCATCACATAACATTACAATGGTCTTGTGTAGCCTATAAAACATTTATGTAAAAAGTGTACCCTATCATATATCAACAAATTGGCCTCTTAAATAATTGGCTCCCACTATACTGCTTTAAATACATTAAGACAGCATAAGCTTGAACAGAGATACTGCCAGTTACTGAAAGTTATCTTCATACATAGACTAAATGATTGAAGCAGATATTTTTAAGCCCTTGCTCTTGTTTTAATTTCATGACTAAATATATGTCTGGTTGAGGGTTCAAGCTCAGCTTTGGTTGTTACATGTCAATGGGTCTATGGACAATAAACCCAAAGATGTTCCCGGTGCTGTATCAGTGGTATTTAAATTGATATACCAGGGCTGGCACTGATGCCATCAGTTAGTGAATGTGCAAGCTCAAGCTCATTACCATTAAACTAATATTTGCATATTTTTCTGAGAACTTTTTGCAGCAGTAGATCATAATTTAGGTTTGGGGTGTAGGTGCTCATTACTACTTGTAGATCCATTTTATGTGCAGAACATGAAGAGTGAATATAGGGTTGAAAGCAAGAGCACAAAATGGATGCACAACCAAGCTGGCAAAGCTAATGAATGTAAATAAAAAAAACTAAAAAATGTTGCAGTTATAATAGATGGCTAAGTTGAACCATGAAGCATGGCGGGTATGAATTCAGTGGAGTGAAAGTTGTTTTCCTGAACTAGCTTGCTGGTTTCACCCCATGTTTTACTTATGATTTTGATGTCTAAATGGGAAAAAAAACATCAAATATGATTTTTTTTTGAAAGATCAAAATATGAAACTAAATGCATACAATGTCTGACATAGAGCCCCCTTTATGTGTATTGTGTAATGTATTTTGAGTATATGCAGACTCAAAGATTCTATAATGAGCCTGCTTAGTCATTTGTTTGCTTTTCACCTATGACTGAAAATGAAAAATATGGTACTCTGTTTAGAATCTGTGCTCCTTGTGAGAGAAGGACAGGTTATTAAAAGTTAATTTGTGCTGAAAGAGACTTATCAATACTGCTTATACCAACAAAATAATTTATAACATCCTCAAAAATATTTTTGATTATCGATCCTTGTTATATTTTAACATAAGCATGATACACATTTTATTTTGAGCACAAGACTTTGTTAAAGATTAAGACCAGGTTGGTATGACAATTTTAACCAAAATGATCAAAAGTGCAAACAGACACATTAATTCTTCTGCTGGTCAAAACTGTTCCACTTATGGAGGAGTGAAGGGTCCGATCACTTGTGCATCAAAGGATTGATGTGGTGCAGATTTACTGTTCTTTTCTGAAGGGAGCTGCTGTCATCTTAAAAGAGACCCATTTACTCACCAGTCAAACTCACTCCAGAGGCGGGATGATGTGTTTTGTCTGGTGCAGTTCACTCCACTCACACTGCCAGAGAGGGGAAAGAAAAGATAAAAGTGACCTATTTGGCCCCTCTTGCAAAAGTGGAATGACCCTCAGCTCAGACCAAATATCAGTTAACTTTCCTGATTACATCTCAATATTTTTCTGCTCTCCACTGCCATCTCCCATCCAACCTTTTACTGGATACTCTATACACACAGTATTATTTCATCCATTGACCTGTTGCACTCCTTCCTGCTGATAGACCTCCACAGTCAGAGACTTTAGTTACCCTCATTAAGATTGTGTTATCAATGTTCCCTCACCAGTCCTGTCTCTCTTCCTGTGGGTTGTCCAGCAAGACTCTGACAATGTAGAGGAGGCAGCTCAGCACTTTTAGAGCAAAGTTGAACATTCGCACACGCAGACCTGCAATCCAAAAAGGAGATGGTCGATACAAAAAAAATGACAGCAGCAAAAGTCTTTAAGGGACACTTCATTAAACATCTTTGATTTATGTCAAAAAATTGGTGTATATCTGTGAGACCTTTGCATTGTTGGGGAAATACTTCTACCCCTGAAAACCTGTATTAACACAACAAGCTACACAATGTGCCCAATTTATCAAATAAAGAAAGCACATCCTTCAGGGATGGAGCTATAAGTGATGCAAAACTATCCATATGACACACCCACAGATCCATACACATAGGTTCACAACTATATGTTTAAAGTTGGAAATGTGTGCCAAAATCTGCAAACACAGATCTGCATATGTGTAGACCAATTACAGTTGTTTTTAATTTAGTAATGACTAAAAACATGATGTTCCTTTTGCTTTAATTTGTCAGAATACACACATCTTATGAGAACCTCGGTTTCCTGTCTGCTTCTATGTGACTTTTGCGACACTCCTGCAGTGCATGATCTGCAAAGGCATACATGGAAGGTATGGCTACTGAGGGACTGCACAACCAGAACACCTGAAGCCAAAAAAAGGCCTTCAGCCATTATAAAATGAGTAGACATTATAAAGTTGGTCTACACAGCTGCAAATTTGTGCTTGCATTTTAATTAGTAAATGAACTGAAGCTTATATAGCTATTTTCCGGTCTTTCTGACCACTCAAAGCACCTTTACAGCCAGACCATATCTAGACATTCATACCCATTTACTCTTATATTGACTCAGGGGTAGTCTAAGTTTCTATGTAAGTTATCCACCAGCATGAGCCGATCAAACTTTACCTTTTCATGAGCAAAATTGGGATATGTGCTTTGCCAAAGGACAATTAATAGTACTGAGTTCAAATTTACAACCTTCTGTGTTACTGGTTGAGCGTACTGAAACACAAAATCACAATGTCAAATTTTATAGTTGATGTATTATCAGGGATTTCAAAGCTCCCCCCAGATAGGCGCTCAGGGTTTGAGGAGGTGAAGATATGTTGCCGACCAATCACAGGGCCAACACATAGAAGCAGTTAACCTCTCACATCCCATTCACATCAGGGGAAAATTCAGAGTCACAAGACCTGCCCAACATGTTTTTTTGTCTGAAGGAAATTTTATTGAGGGATTATAATGCAAACGTCACACAGAAATGTCCTGACTAAGCTGTACGGCATAATAATTACCTATTGCACCACAGTGTAAGCCCAAACAAACATATGCAAAATGGAAGATTTTATACTTTAAAAAGGTTTCATAATAGCTCCAGATTTAAACAATTACAGTTATAAGATATGAGTACAACTATTGAGTAGTTTATGCCTAACATGATGTTTACAACATTTTAGTTTATAAGAAAAGGGCTGCTTTGGATTTTTGAGATGCTGCATATACACTTCACCTATCATTGGAAGGACAACCCAACACTACAGTCAGCTCTGAATTGTATGAATGAATTGCAATCAGTCTGCTTAAAATATTTTTACTGCTCATGTTTATCAAAATAAATACAGTAAAATATAAAGAGCAATGTTAAATCTAAAGAATGGCATGTACTTTTCTGTATGAGATCTTACTTACAAAACAGTCCACATGCAAATAAAAAGATAAAAGAAATGTTAACAATGATAAAAAAAAAAACAAAGAATATAGAAAAAAGATATTAAAGTGTGTAACAGATGACACAGTCACTAAACAAAGACATGAAAAACAACAGTTGATGAAATGCGGGACAACTACAACAAAACATCAAACTGAAAGGAAGTACTGAAGAGGTAATGGAACAGGCAACAGACAGGGACTCCAGCCAGCTCATTACAAACAGACAAAACGTGATCCCAAACAAAAATAACTCACTGGATCTTTGGTTTTTGATGAAGAACAGCTTGAGGCGCTCCTTGAAAGTATTCTCATTCACATAGAACTCTACCTGCACCCTAGGAGACGGACAGAGACAAAGGCAAAGACAAAAGAGATCAAGACATAAAGAGAGTGCAGGAGGAAGAAAGAGAAGGCATTGCAAGTGATTCAAGAACAACAACAACAAAAAAGCATTTCTTTTGAGCCAGAGGAGAGCCCTGAGGAAACAAGTGGAGGCCTGTTAGACAAAGGAAAAATGATTAGAGGAGTGGAGGAAGGGCAGTAGAGCCGTACAAGTTAAATATATAAAGAAAGATACTGAATTAATTTTGGCAGGTAATAGTTTGTCATATTAAGTCCAGCTTAGGTCATCTTTGCATCCAAATTTTAGTTTAAGTGATGAAAACTCAAAAATATCATTGTTCAGTTTCACACAGAGGCCAGGCTATACATTTAACTACACCCCAAATCAGCAGGTACAGAGTTTCAGGACCTGTCAGCCCCCAAAATCAGTCATTCAATTCTGTGGTGTTCCTCATGTTTAAAATAAAGTACAGGCTGAAGACATGGCTATCTCACTGTTAACCTTTAACAGACAGTCTTGTTGATCTGCAGATACATAAGGACACTGATAATGACTTACTTGATACGGCTGCAATTCTGCCAAAACTTTGTCAACACAAAAAATGGAAGATCCAGATTTGGATCAGTACATGTGCTGAAACAGGGTACCCTGGGCTCCAGCCAGCATTTGCCAAAATTATGAGGCTGGAGAGGCTGAAACTTGTTTTGGACTGAAACATTGTATTTTTTGGTTTTCTGTTCAATCCTTAGATAGGCAACAGCTCATTTGTCAGTCTATTCACAAATGTCTTCACCCATCCTTGTTACTTATGTAAATCAGGGGTCTCAAACTTTTTGGAAAATATTTTGTACCCCCCCATCAACTTTTAGTGGAAGTCCTGCCCCTGCATGTTTCTCAATTGCACATTTTTGTTGAGTTGTTGCACATGCCACTCTTGCCATGTACTTTTATTTAATCATCAGAGCAGGGGTCTTCAACCTTTTCAATCATAAAGCCATTTGCCATTCAGATTCTGAAGAACCCATTCACGCACAACTTATTTCATCTTATTGGACAGAATGTTTCCTGCCATTGACGGGTTTTTCCGTCACTCCATGTTTTTTTGGACTCTGGTAGTTGGCAGTCTTACTTGGTTTTTCTGTGACCTTAAACAGAAACCTCAGCAGGGGCACCACAGAGCTGAGCTGTACATTGAGAAGAAAGAAAGAAAAAAAGCACTGACGCTGTGCAAAAATCATACCCAAGCGGGTGATCTTGTTCATTTGAAGAATAAATTTGGTCCCATGTTTGCTCATTGGGAGAAAGATTTATCAGAATATTATTTAAATAACGGTGGATTCACTGTACAAGCCCTTCTGCGTCCATCTGAGAGAGACAACCTGCAAGGACAAGCTCCCTTGCTTGGGATTCAGAGGTAAGATCTAATTTTTTCCCCATCTGATCAATGCAACAGGAAAACAAATGACGCCCCTCTGAGCTCCCATAACTGGAGAAGTTGAGCAGGGCTGTGATAATACAGACTGAGACGAACGAGAGCTAACAGGGTTCAATATGATTTATAAATGAAACGGCAGACATAGTGGTGCGCTCCATCATGGCACATATGTACTACCTAACATGCTAGGTAGTGGATAGGTCTGATTCTGTCCCTAACTCCTCAGACAAAAGCGTTTTCCCTTAAGTTTTTATGGAAGAAGAGAATCAAACACTAGTCATTTAAAATACTACAGGCTCATTTCTGAACTATATTGATTTATGGGAGGCCAGAGAGGACTGTAACACTAGAAGAGTTCTAACATCACAGTTTTCTTCGGTCAAGGAATAAGATACACAATCGCATGATGATTTCATTCTTTCCCAGCCATGGCTACAGTTATTGTCGCATCTGCTTGCGTCACAGCCAGTGAGCAGCTCTGGGTGATGATGTAGCAGGAATTAAGTGGCGTCTCGTTTCTGTGAGGATTCCTCTCTCTCAATCCTCTCTCTCCCCCCTCCCTCACTGCTTTTCTGCTCCGCTGCTCTGAGAGGGGGCGTGGTTTCTTTAAGCCTCTCCAATGCAATACCTGTCTCCTTGTACACCTAATCACCGCTCATCATTTAACCGGCTCTGTGGCTCACCTGCTTCATCGGTGGATTCCACTCCTTGTGTTGTTTGTTCAGGCCATTTGTCCTCGACTCTCCTAGTTTCTCAACTCAGCACAGGCCTTAAGCCTTTTTTATCTCCTTGTTGGAGTTTAGCTTGTGTTTATGCCTGCAAACTGGATGTTTGTTTGACTTTTGGATACTTACCTTTTTCCGTCTGTTCCCTTTTTTCACTGTGTTCTCCATGAGCCCTCCTTATACTCCATATACTCACCGCTGTCACAGGATCACTTGTGTTTTCACCTTACCCTGGATTATCTCACCAATAAAGTCACTGTCAGCTTTTACCTGCATCCTCCTTGAAGCTTTTGGGTCCAACATTAAACCTAAGAGGACAGTTCCTTAACAGTTATTCAACAGTGTGTTTTCACCTTTTCCCATTGGTCCCCAAACCAGAGGGCTAAAGGGGAAGGGGTCAGGGGTAGAATTTGGATTTACCCTTTTTGTGACTGAAACTGTTCTCTCTCAGGCAAATGTGTTGCATTTTCCTTTTCCTAAGTCCAGGCAACCTTGTTCAAACAGCAGAGCTAACAAAACATTGGCTGATAGGGGTGGGCTTGGTTGGAAACAAAGAGAAAAAATGTAGGTAACATGCTGGTGGGGAAAGAGTTAATAGTAACAATTGAGAAGGCTCGATCATTTTTATTTTTATTTATTTATTTTTTGAATACCTGGGACCCCTTTTTGCTGAATACTTAATGTGGCCAGGCCTCACCCAGACTCTACCTTCAGTGGATCACTGCAATTTGAAGCCCCTGATGTAAATGCAATATCTCAAGGACACTGCTAGAGGTTTCCTTCCTCTATAAACATATTAACAAAACTTATTTCTTGAGGTCATAAGATAAGGTTGTTGAGCTTCATGTCTCTTGAAAGGAATTGATACTTTATTGATATACAATACCCAAAACCAGTGAAGTTGGCACGTTGTGTAAATCTAAAATAAAAAATGAATACAATGATTTGCAAATCCTTTTCAACCTATATTCAATTGAATACACAGCAAAGACAAGATATTTAATGTTTGAACTAAGAAACTTTATTTTCTTTTTCAAATAATCATCAACTTAGAATTTAATGGCAGCAACACGTTGCAAAAAAGTTGACACAGGGGCATTTTTACCACTGTGTTACATCGCCTTTCCTTTTAACAACACTCAGTAAACGTTTGGGAACTGAGGAGACCAATTTTTGAAGACTACAGGCGGGCCAGTCTAGTACCCGCACTCTTTTACTACCAAGCCACGCTGTTGTAACACGTGCAGAATGTGGCTTGGCATTGTCTTGCTGAAATTAGCAGGGGCGTCCATGAAAAAACGTTGCTTGGATGGCAACATGTGTTGCTCCAAAACCTGGATGTACCTTTCAGCATTAATGGTGCCTTCACAGATGTGTAAGTTACCCATGCCTTGGGCACTAATACACCCCCATACCATCACAGATGCTGGCTTTTGAACTTTGCACCTATAACAGTCCGGATGGTTCTTTTCCTCTTTGGTCTGGAGGACACGAAGACCACAGTTTCCAAAAACAATTTGAAATGTGGACTCGTCAGACCACAGAACACTTTTCCACTTTGCATCAGTCCATCTTAGATGAGCTCGGGCCCAGCGAAGCCGGCGGCGTTTCTGGGTGTTGTTGATAAATGGCTTTGGCTTTGCATAGTAGAGTTTTAACTTGCACGTACAGATGTAGCCACGAACTGTAGTTACTGACAGTGGTTTTCTGAAGTGTTCCTGAGCCCATGTGGTGATATCCTTGCACAGTGATGCCAGTTTTTGATGGCATCACCCCTAAGGGATCGAAGGTCACCGCTAGTCAGTGCTGGATTTCGGCCTTGGCACTTACGTGCAGTAATTTCTCCAGATTCTCTGAACCTTTTGATGATATTACGGACCGTAGATGATGAAATCCCTAAATTCCTTGCAATAGCTGGTTGAGAAATGTTGTTCTTAAACTGTTGGACAATTTGTTCACGCAGTTGTTCACAAAGTGGTGACCCTCGCCCCATCCTTGTTTTGAATGACTGAGCATTTCAGGGAAGCTGCTTTTATACCCAATCATGGCACCCACCTGTTCCTAATTAGCCTGTTCACCTGTGGGATGTTCCAAATAAGTGTTTGATGAGCATTCCTCAACTTTCTCAGTCTTTTTTGCCTCTTGTGCCAGCTTTTTTGAAACATGTTGCAGGCATCAAATTCCAAATGAGGTAATATTTGCAAAAAATAATAAAGTTTCTCAGTTCGAACGTTAAGTATCTTGTCTTTGCTGTGTATTCAATTGAATATAAGTTGAAAGGGATTTGCAAATCATTGTATTCTGTTTTTATTTACGATTTACACAATGTGCCAGCTTCACTGGTTTTGGGTATTGTAATTTCAATTATCAATTCTTCTTTTCAATCATTTTTTCTCAAATGATTTTTTATCCCTGATATTACAGGTTTTTCTGCACAACATGATTCAGCAGGTTTCTGGTGCCTTTAATCATGCTTGAAATCACACAGACACGGCTGTTGTACAGTTTGTCATACTGTGTAAAACCAAGTGCTCCTGCATCCCATCAGCCAACTACTTCTTTCACTTCTTTGCTATCATTTGTGCCAACTGCTTCTGATGAGAGCGAGACAACACTCATTTGCAATGCATTTAGTACTGAGTGAAAGTTGCTGATAAGAGAATTGCTCAAGAAAAAGACAAACAATATCATTTCCTTGGACTCTTTGCGACCTTCTCTTAAATGGTATTGATTTTCTAATCCCATCCCTACTCATATTCATCTTTTACTTAATATTAGAATATCTTAAGAACACCTTATGTCAAACTTTAAACAAACTTTCTTTTGACTCAACAATGAACTTCAGTGATTTCCAGATTTAAAGTTCAAATTCAGTGGGCTTCATGATCAGCACTTGATTGGGGGATTTCTTTAAAGATTACAAACATCCACCCTAACTCAAGGGTCCACAGATTGGATTTTGGGTATTGAATAATCAATCATTAGAGTTTGTAGGACTTATTGTTTAAATTTCCTTTGCTTGTAAACTTTCTAGAACTCACACCACTGTAAAACCACCCCAGCCAATTTTCTTGACCATTACGGCACCTTTGACACCTGAAGGATGCAAAACTGCATGGCAGCAGTTGTTGTTTTTAATAAAAAAACAGGTAGTCGACAAATATTTTTGCCCTTCTTTTTCTTGACAAAACTTATGTTTGAGTGAAAATGATTATTTGAACACACGGAAGTTGGGAAGTAAGATGCTAAATCTGGCTGCATTAAAGACTAATGGGCTTTCTGAGGAAGTGGTGATCCTGCTTGTCCTCCTGCCCATAGGCAGACAGCTGCAGTCAGTCTCGTTATCTCCACTGATTAAATATAGAGCAACAAATTACTTCCCTCTGATGTTTCTGCAGAACATGGGAGGCCATAATTACTGCTCTTTCTGCCTTTCTATTCTGGCACCCTCCTGGTAAGAGGGACACACACACACCAACACACATGCAGTTACTATACAAACGCAAGCCTAAAGTACAGGACTGCAGCGCGGTCATTAGGGTTATTAGACCATTCACACACCCATCTGACAGGGACGCATATGGAGACATGATGAAAATGACAAAGGAACCATCTCCAGACACCTCTTACATGTGTACAGACGGCCAGACAGACTGAGGGTGACTGTATTTCCTGTCTGACCACCTCAGGGGAGAATTCTCAGTAGCTCTCCTTTCATCCTATGGAGGCAAAAGTGGATGACTCAGGTCCCAGATGAAAAACGCTGGGCCTTGCTCACTGGTGGTCTCTTCACTGCACATAGACAGATGAAAGAGAGGCACAACACTGTAACCTATTCTCCTGACTGCAGGAAGAGGAAGGCACGTTGTGTGTGTGCGTGTGTGTGTGTGTGAGACTGTCTTTGGGGGGGGGGGGGGGGGGGGCACCTTCCCAGGGTTCCAGGACGATGCTATACAGGCACCCCACATGGTCAGACACATCCTAACCTACGCCACACTTTCCCAGCAACATTTGGGGGCTGAAGGGGGGGGGTAAGTTTCCTCTTTGTTGCTATGGTAACATGGGATTCGTTGTCTTCCCCCCTCCCTCACTCATGAGCAGATGTGAGCAAACACATACTTGTGAAGTGTGTTCAGCCATCGAAGCCGATAGCTCGCTCCAGCTTGTTGACGGCTCCCTTCCCTCAGAACAGCCTGAGTACAATACAGCTTTTACAAGCATGAAGGGAAACAGAAGTGCATGTAGAAACACACATGGAACCCAGAGCTAACAAAAGCACAGGAGTGTGTAACTGCACCTTTGATAAGAAAATTATTTTTGTAGGAATTACTAGAAAGGAAAGACACCCTGCTGTATATTCAGTTTTAGACAGGAGGAAAGGCAAAGACAGGTGCTGTGGGTCTAAGTGTTCACATGTCTGTGTTTGAGTGGTGTGCTGGCCTGAGTTAATCGACTACATAACTGCATGAGTTATTTCATGCACAAAGCCATCAAGCAGTCAATACCTCAGGGGCACTAAGTAGAGGGAGCCATTGTCACCAGTTTCTGAAGAAATTCTAATCCCCATGAAGAATAATCAGAGTTAGGATATTAAAGAAATAATAATAAATACAATGGCATCAAGACATGATCTCACAAAATTAATTTTGCTGTGCTTTTAAGAATATTTTAAAAGTCCTAATCAAAATCAGGGTGATAAAGTTGGTTTGTAATACTGGAGGCTTCTAAGTCATTAACATACACAGCACAGGAGTGATGGTGAGTCAGTACTTTTCCAATGTTGCTGCTTATGTACCGAGGAGCAGAACATTTCAGGAAACACTCAACTCTTAAAGTATCCATATAATGTTTTATTATACTTTTATACGCCCCTATGTATGTTTAACATGACCCCCTGCCCTGCATGATAGAGCATTTCATTTAAGCAAGACAACAAGTCCATGGTATTAGGACTCCTCCTTCTCCCCTGTTTAGAGAGGCAGTAGGTGCCAAAAATGACTTGTTTACCTCAGCCTCAAGAATTGGCCTGCCAGTGTGAAGTCCTATCATTGTTGTGTTGGAAGCTTAAGCTCGTTGGCTCAGGGTGACAAGCTCAACACATAGAGGAGATAGTAAAATAAATGCAAAATCATTGACAACATGGCTCCATATAGCCCTGAGGTGACCAATTATAACATGATAACCTGTCAACCAATCAGACTTAACTGGGTCCATGTGAACAATGACGTTTTCAAGTGACAGGAGTGTCAACACAGTGTCTCAGACAGACAGCTATATATATATATGTATGTATATATATATATATATACATATATATATATATATATATATATATATATATATATATATATATATATATATATATATATATATATATATGTGTGTGTGTGTGTGTATATATATATATGTATATCTATCTATCTATATATCTATATATACATATATCTATATCTATATATATATCTATATCTATATCTATATCTATATATATATATATATATATATATATATATATATATATATATATATATATATATATATATATATATATATACATATATATATATATTAGTGATTGTCGACATACTTATGTGCCCATTGGAATCGAATATATGAAACTGAGTTCTGCAAAAATATGGGCTCTTAGTAAAAACTACTAATAAAAACTAGGTTGTATGAATATGAAATAAAGGTTTACTCTTCATATCGAGAGTGATCCAATCCCTTCTCGTTAAGTTTAAAAAGATTACTGTTTCAAAGTCAAGCTAACTTTTTCTACCTTGTTTTCACACATGAGCTTTGTGCTGTATGCATAGTTTCGAGTTGAGATTATGCATCCTCAAAAATATCAAATATCAAAATATACACTGATTACCCTAAAACTATGAACTGAAAGCACTTTAAGTCTACATGTTTTATGTAGGGCCCTTATTTTAGTTGGATTCCATTATAAAAAATAGAGTTTTACTCTTATATAGAAATATAGTAGGCACATTGTCATTTTGCTGCTTCAACTTAAAGTTATGAGCAATTTTACAGAGCCCTATTTTATGAAAACATGGGCTGACAGGATAAAATTTTGATTTCTGACAAAAGTTAAAACCTTCTGATTGTCTAGCATCTTCATCTGAAATTATCATCCACTTTTGATTCAACTACCCATGCTGTCACAGCCAGCATACAACAGCAGACATAAGATTCCTATTATGTGTCAATCCTATGCATACTTGAAAGCTTGGCTGCATTGCATAGAGTTGGAAGCTTTTCAATGTCCTGACATGCTATTTGCAACATAAATCTGAAATTTTAAGAATTAATTTCTCTTAAGAACACAGTAACTTGTAGTCCCGAAAACACAAACTCATGGTGATTTATGAAATTCAAACACCAGCAGGTGCCATCACAATGGCAATGTACTTTTTCTTGTGCAGTCTACCAGTTTCCCTGAGAGCTAAAGCATGGCAGGATTTGAATTAACATCCTCATAAAAAAACATACTCTCCTACATGATGATGTTATATTCTTTTTATGTTTTGACAACGAAATCTGACACCTCATCTCCTTGGCATTGCTATTGTTTTGTTCTCCTGAGCCAAAACTTCAGCATCTTACTGCCTGTTTTTTAATTTTCCTCGGATACTAAAGTTGACATACAGTCCTGAATTCTACGACCCACAAGGTTGACATTTAGCAAGGTGGAGCCCCAGAGCCTCTTCAGACTTAGTCAGAAGATGCTGTCACAAAGGAGACAGATGGATTTGGAGGTCAATTTTGTTCTTTAGGTCTGCCCCAAACAGAAACTATTCCACTCAAGAGAACAATCAAGGATGAAAATAAAAGTTGAAATATAGCCCAACAAAGACTTTTGCCACTGGATAGATTGAGAGCCTGGATTTTAAATCTAAGGGGACGATAAGAGAGAAACAGCACATAAAAAGCTCATGAAGGGCTTAATTTTAAAACAAAAGACACACAAGCCCCTCTTAGGCAAAAACCACACATCTGCCCCCCAAAGCTCTCCAAAATCACAAGAAAATAAATGAGGAGATTTTTGTTGACAGAAACTGCCCTGGGACAAGTGTACAGAAAAATATGTGCAAAGAAAAGGGGAATGAGCTTTTAAGTTTTAATTTGTGAAACTTGCTGCAAGGGAAAGCCCTCAAGAGGTCCCTCTCTTTCTATCCAAAGGACCATGGTGCTCCAAGAATTGGATTCCCTTGAAAAAGTTCCATGCACCAAGCAATTCTGACCAAAAACATGATTGAAATCCCAAATAAAATGTGAAACCGTATCATTTGGGCAGATAGTTGCACCTAAGATTGAGTGGTATCCAGTCTTTTAAAGTTTTCACAGAACAGCAGTGTACAGTGCAACCACCATGTCTTGTGAAAGGGTGTTTGCTTCCTTTTTCACTGTGAGACTCCATGGTCTCACTCCCTATGAAAATGAAGGGCATGGAGATCAGCATATCAGTCTGAATGTGGATGTAGGACATGATCAAACAACAGGACAGAGCTTGTGCTGTCATGCAATATGGGCTTTCAGGGGAGAGCTTAAATCTGCAAGTGAAGAAGAACTCACAGATCATTCTTGCTCTGTCATTCTACGCCGACAAGCTCACAGATTTTATTTAAAATATTTAGATATGTATTAGATATATCATATAATTTAATCCTTCTATACAACTTTATCTGCTTTTGGGTCACATGGGTGGCTGGAGCCTTTCCCTACTAACATCAGGCCAGAGGCAGGGTACACTCACAACACAGGGCTGACGTGCAGAGACAAACAAACACTGACAGACACACTTACATATAAGATCAATTTAGATTTGCCAGTTAATCTAGCCAACATGTTATTGTGAGAGAACCAAGGGAAGCTGAAAACTTGAAAAAGAGGAACAAGCAAACTCCACTCTTAAACGGCCATCTGACCGAGGAGTCAATCCACCAACATTTATTGCTGTGAAGCAACAGCACTGGCCCCTGCACCACATTGCAGCTCACCATCCAAAATGTATTTCATTTTATACTCCATCTCTTAATCTCTAATTATAAAAAAACTACTTTCTAAATTGTACAATATAACAGATTTAGAAAGAAAAAAAAAAGTAGTAATATGAGTGGCAGGGATGATGCTGCGATCTTCTTTTGTCTTGGGCATAGAAGTACCCTGTTACTGTATACGAAGGACACATATTTAACACACTTTAGAGCATATAAAACTCATAAAGCATAATTTGGGCTTTGAATAGGGGAAACCGAATTTGCAGTGTGATCTAATGCCCAGCTTGGCTAACCAGTGCAGTGCAGATTGACCTGTCTGATTCAATAGTCAGGTAGATCTATTCTGCCAAGCTAAGCAATCTACATTGTTTATGAGTGGTCCATTGTGGGATGGTTTAATCAACATCACAGAGCAGGAAGAGGTGGAAGCTACAAGCAAGACAATTGCTGGAAGTGACCACTCATAAAGAGATGACGAGCAGTTCTGTACAGCATTTATGTAATAGATGAAACACAAATAACAACACTACAAACTTCTCTATGGAAATTGTATTTTTGCTCACCAACATGTTTTGGTGAGAGTTTGTTTCACGAAGTGGGTCATGTTATTCCTTTACACCACAGTAGTAGTGCCCACCTACTACATTATCTGATTGGCTCGTAATGAAGGTGATTGACTGAACGATTGTCCAGTCACCTGCTGAATATGCTTTTGAAAGATTCTGTCCATTCCCAATCATTTTCTATGGGTTCTTTCCAAGTTGGACTAGTGAAACAGATTGACTGTTCCATCTGGTGTGTTAGATTACAGCTTGGCAGTCCTAATTATCATTATGTAAGGAGTTCGTTTCGATAAAACATACACCATTACTGTTTTTTATGACACCTTACACACTGTTCTCTTCACTTTGTGTTTTAACAGAGATTATTTTACACAATGAGTTCAGAAAGTAGCACTGTAGTCTGGTTAACCCTGGAAGGAGAGGGGTAGAGAAAGAGTGAGAGAGCACATAGTTACACATAGAAGTGGAGATCAAAGTAACAAAGTCTTGTGTCAATCATCTGTTGTTATGTAACTCAAAATGTAACAATGTGTTTTAACACTATAGTCTTTTGATTAAGCCTCTTATCAGATTGATTTTCACCAACCCATAAGTTTGTAAAATCAGTGTGTAATACTGTCTGTGAATCAGCATGTAAAAAACTCTAATTTAACCTTAACCAACATTCAAACAACGTTTTTTTGCAGAGCAGAAAAACAAGGCTTCAAAAGATTTGCCCAAACTGCATCAGATTTCCATCATCCCTTTACCACCACAGGCCAATGCTTGAGTCTGACACCAGACCTGTTGCTGTCATAGTCGGTGCTTCTAAGAGAAATATCATACTGTCTGCTTTTGCAGTAGTCTGTTATAAATTGTGTAGCTTTGCTTGCATATTAAACTGCCAAGAAGGCCAAAGACCAGATACTTCCTCAGAAAATTATAACACATTATGATAGGCTAATCAAATTATTTACTCATACCAGGGACAGAGAGGGCAGTGAGTAAGTAGTCTGGATGATCTGAAATAATCAGCTGAGCAAACAAAGTCAGGGAAGAGTGAAAGCCAAAGAGAAGAAAAGAGAAAGTTAAAAAGTTTTCAAAACAAGAACAGAGAGTGTTCTGTGTTTATTTACCCAACAAGAAGTTTAAACTGATTTGTTAAAAGTGTTGGTATTGTCAGAGTTGTAACAAATCACTGAGAGGGGAAAAAATATCTTCTGAGCTTTTAAACTGATCATGAACAGGGTTGGGGAAGGTCCTTTTAAAAAAGTTGTGTATGCTTGTTACTTGTTACTACTTTGAAAAGCAATCTGTTACTTTACTAAGTCACCTTATTGGAAAGTAACTTTTTACTTTACTCATTACTTTTACGTTACTTTTATGTTGCTTGACTTTGGGCAGAACCCCATATCTGTTTCAAAATGTGTAGGCCTACCTTTAGATCTTCTATAGAAGACATAACAGTTATTTTTTTGTGCTCTTTATTATCCAAAATCATGTCACATACCGTGTGGAGTGAGAGCTCCTGTCCAGTGTTTCCAGATTTTTCTTCTGAAATAAGCAACCAGGCCAATAAAACAAGGCCAAAACAAGCAACCTCTAGCTATTTCTTTTTCCAATGTTATACACTACTTTTTTTTTTAAAGAAAAACCTACATGAAACATGTTTTAATTTTTGTCTACATTACATTTATATTTCACAGTGCCAAGCAACTACTCTAAAAAGAAGCAGCATAGCTAATTGTGTGTGTAGTGCCCCCCAAAAAGTGTCAAAATCTCCTTCAATAGTCTTTAATTGGTATTCAATTTTGTTTTGAGTTTCAAGTGCTGCCAGGTGTGTGCCAGCAGTCACAGGTGTGTGACTTGCACCTCATTGACACCTAATTGACAGCACTCGTGTGCAAGAGTCCTGCACCTTTCTTGAATTTGTGTGTTCTCCAAGCATCTGCATGCCACATTTGTCCCTTTAGGAGTAGGCCTGCGCAACAGGGAGATTGGGAGATGATGTTGGAGTATGTCGAGTAGCAGCATTATATGGTGTCAGCCCTGGTACCATTTCCAAGCTAAAGACCATGTTCTGTGACAGACCGCAAAACCGGCATCCTAAGACAACACCACAAGAAGAATAGTTCCTCACCCTTGTTTCACTGAAGAACTGTAGGCTTTCTTCCAGAGATTTACAGGCGAGATTTGCACAATGGTGCCACAGCCAGATCTCTGATCAGATGGTGAGGAACAGACTGCACATAACCAGTATTTGTGCTTATAAAGCTGCCAGGGAGCCTGCAATGACTGCCATTCACTGTCAGGCATATTTGCATCGGTGACAGCACAGACAGTGAACTTAAGAATGTGGGGCATGTTCAGTGATGAATCAAGGTTCTGTCTAGATGCTGGCTGGCAGGCTCAAAGTACTGAGATAGCATGGAGGTCACTATGCAGATTGCTGCACAGATCACATTGCATCTTTCACTTGGAGCAGTGTGATGGAGTGGGGCAGTTTTCTCTTATAGGCAAAACACAACTTGTCAGCATCAAAGACAATCTCAATGCAATGAGTCCAGGGGCCTATAGCATGAAGCTGGATTAATGTCTTAGTGAGGTAACTTCAAGGTTAACCCTGGTTTATCGATAGCACGAAGTCGTTTCATTTCTTATCGGGGTAGATTGCAATGGTGACTTACTCTGAATGGCTAAACTGCTATGGAGTAGGATAAGTTGGAGTTTGAATCTGATCTCGTAAAATGACCCTCGCACTAGCCAACTGGCTTCTCCAAATCAATGGCTTGCCCTCTCCCCCGAGCCTGGTAGAGATGAGCGTTAAGATGAGAAAGGGTGTCCCGAGGCTGATCTGACCCACAAGATCAGCCTTATAATGTTCTAAATAAGAGGTACTGGTTCTCGTGGCTCATCTACTTGTGCAATATGTAAGAGTGTTGTTGCCTGTGCAACAGTGTACCACCCCACTTACCGTGGGGTGGTACACTGACTGTCCCGCAGTCATTGTGCATCGCCCTGCTATATAAACTTCATTTCTGTAGCCCGTTTCATACATTCAAATGTACCATAACATGCTTGATAAATAAAAGGGATATAATGCTAATGTGAAACAGCACATTATTTTATCATGTCATTCCTGCACTTTATCGTTGTGTTTGAGGGCTTTTTTCTTTAAAGAAGGAAGGTGTATTTAAGTCCAGCTACTGATTTTTAAACTGTTAATTTGGGTCAGACATCAGCTGGGCATGTTGACATGATTTCATTGTGGCAACAACTTAAATCTTAAATGTAGCATGATATGACATGAAATAGGCCAACTTAGCGACACTGTAAATAATTGACTGTAGAATTTACAGGAAACAGTAACTGGCAAAAAAGTTGCCAGCCAAGTATAGTAAAATCACAGTTAACTATTGTAAAAAAAACTATTACAACATATTACTGTTAATCTTTACAAGTTTTTACTGTATATAAATTACAGATACTTACTGTGTTCTTTTTTAGAAAACAACAATTCAATGTAATCAATGTAATCTCTTTACAACTGTTTCTTGTATTCTAATAAATTACAGTAACTACCTGCCAACTAAAGTTGCCAGTAAATACCTGTAAACACATAATACAGTTTGTTGTTGTAAAAATTTTTTACAAAATACATTTATTAAAACTCAGAGCAATCTTTTTTTTGAACAAATGTGCGAAAGATGCATGTACAGTAACATGAAGACAAATAAAAGGGACAGTTCAACATTTTGTCAAATTGGCCCATTGTCATTAATTGCCTTTATTCGTCAGTACAAGGTGTTTGAAGATCTGTGGAGCAGATGAGAGCTGCTAATCTACCATTATGGACTAATGGAATTTCTTGGTTTCTCTCATGAGACTCATCAAAAACACAATCCAACAACTCCCCAACGCTCTGGTGGACAAGTTGTGACCTGCACATTCACCGCGCTGTGAGATAATAACACAATGTTACTACACTGAGTTGTTTTAGAGGTAAATTCATGGAAAACTGCTGATGTGCTTCCCCGTCAGGAGCAGTTTTTCAGTTTTTGAAATCAGAACAGTACCTGGCCTCCGCCCCAGTGTCCAAGCTCTCGTCTCTCCTATCCGCACCGCGACATAAACCTCCGTAATCTTTTATGAATGTGTCGAGAGTACACAAACAGACATGCCGCAACATCACACGTATTATATCATTATCCACCACTCAATTTATTGATTTTTCGCCGGCTATGTTGTAAACCAGTGCACAGGAGCAGTGGAAAACAGTGGAAAAGCAAACAAACTTGCATAGATCCCATTTAAACCCAATTTTTACGAAGCAAGATTTTCCAGCTCGGTCCAAAACACCATTAACTTAAAAACTTAACCAAAAACAGCTTTCTCTGCTGACATCAACATTATCCCAATCCCTGTTCTGAAGCCAAGTGCATAAATGCATGTTACCTTAGCTGTAATGTTGCCTGTTTATCGGAGAAATGCGATGTGAAAACGATGCAGACTGCTCTGGTGCTAAATGCTACATCTGTCTTAGCTAAAGTTGTAGAAAACTACCGTCAGTGAAACAAATGTTACTCACTAATCCACTGAATTCTTAGCCTTGCTCTGGTGACTATACAGGCTCCGTCATTGCTTCCCCTCCTCTGGAAAGTTCTAACCGCCAAAATCCTAATATCAACAGTATTTACCTGTAATACATATAATCTACATGCCAGAACACAGTTGCTGTAAATTTTACATTATTCAACCAGGAAGTTATGCAGCAGGTTACTGTATTTTTGTTTTTACCCATAATGCATTGCAGTATACAGTTAAACATTGTAAAATGACAAAACAAGAAAATACTGTAACATTTTACTGTCGATACTAGGGCAACTTCTAGCAGTGTACCACATGCAATGATGTTTTTTGCATTTATTTTTCATCTGCCCCCAAGACCTTCTCACTCCAGGGGAATGACATCAGGGGGAATGGGAACTTAATTGTCATACAGTTACACAGTATATTGTTTCATGAGATCATGGGTGAAATCAGTGTCAGATTGATCCAATGATAAGTAACTTATGCATTTACACAGCCTGCTATTTGTTGCCCAGCATTTCGCCTGTGATTGACAGCTGCTATAGTGTTTCCTTTCTCTATTACATTGGCTTTGTCATCCTCATATTTTAACATCAACAGAAGCTGCTCTTCACATGTGAAATAGGGAGCTCTGTCAGTGTATTCCCTGCGCTTCTCGGTGTATTTGCCGCTCACGATTGCAATTGGTCAGCTGCTTCTGAGCCCTCCCTTCATACATGCGCATTCACGGCTCTGGATGAGACAAACCTGGATTGAGTTACCCTGTTGATAATGTCATGCTTTCAATTATCCTGATTGTCACTGTTGGAGTTAGTCAGCCCTGTATAGATGTGAGTTACCCAGGGTAAGTTGACCACAATTTGTGCTATAGACCTCAGACCTCAACCCATTGATCACTTGTAGGATCAGCTTGGGAGTGTCTTGTTTGTGCTAAAGTGAGCAACACAACCATGCTGGTTCAACTTCACCAACTCCTGGTTGAGTAATGGGATGCTATTTCATACTATATCAACATGTGGTCAGTTTGGTGACCTGCAAGAGGAGGTGCCAAGCTGCTGTGCCTACATAAAGATCTTCCACATGCTACTAAGGTCCTAAATATAGCCTGTATGTGTATTTTTTTTCCTTAGAACTGTTGGAGAATGCAATTATCCTATCCACCAAGCAACCTAAAACAGGAGCGAATAAAAAATGGAAAATATTCCAGGGGATTTTGGCAGTACTTTAGGGGGGTGGGGCACTAACCACACTTTTATTCTTGTTGCTCCCTCCACAGAAGCACAATCCATACAATTTATAAATCATTGTAAAAGTTACTAATCAGGCATTCCAACTATTTTTTATACAACACCAAAAATTATAAAAGGAAAGAATAATAAATTTAAATAGGATTTCAAAGCTTTCATGAGGAGTATGTTTTCGTTTTGAATAAAAATCTTGAATCTGCCACAAGTTAATTGCTTAATAATGTATTTGTGTTATTTTTTTGTCATTATTTCATGAAAAATATTGAATGATGTTAACTAGGCTTTGACTGACATGCATCATTTTTGTTGTGTGACAGCTGTGAAGAATGTGGAATTTGTTTCAGTGAGCAAGTTAACAAGTCAGAGCTTTCAGACTGTCAGCATTACTGCTGTGAGAATCCCATTTTCACCATGAGCTGTGCGTGTGTGTGTGTGTGTGTGTGTGTGTGAGAGTGTGTGTGCGTGTGTGTTCTGGCCAAAATATACAGGAAAACAAAAAGTGTTTAGAGAGCACAAAACCCTGCCAGCACAGCTTTGTGTGGATGGCTGTTCATCATGGCACTGGGATCCACAATGAAGATTTCCTACTGTTAAACAGAGGTTCTTTCTCACTGCCATGATGGATTCATGTTGAGTTTGGGTCTGCCTGCCTGTCTGCCTGTCTGTCTGTCTGTCTGTCTGTCTGTCTGTCTGTCTGTCTATCTATCTATCTATCTATCTATCTATCTATCTATCTATCTATCTATCTATCTATCTATCTATCTATCTATCTATCTATCTATCTATCTATCCAATTTATAATGATTGTTGTGAATTGATGCTACAAAAATAAAGAATGATTGATTGATTTTTTACATTTTTTGTCATGTTATTTTTGCAAATGTGGAAAACTCAGCCCCATTGCACTATGTAAACAAATCCTTAAAAAACTGAGACTGTGTACACATTTGTACCTCGAACATCTTTTCTCTTAATTCAGGTGCCATGGCCATCATTTCCTGAAATGTTATCAAGGTCTACTTGAGACCTTTGTTGTTGGTAAAAATGTGGAAAACTCGTATCTCATAATGTCAACAAATCCTCTAAAGAAGTCTTAGATCTGCATCCAAAATTAGAACAACACCAAAACCTTCATCACCTCTTCCCTGTGCCATGAACCAATATTTCCTGAAAAAGTCATTTAAATCTTTTGTGGATGCTTTGAGTTATTCTGCACACAAGACAAACAAACCAACAAACAAATGGACAAACACAAAAAAACAACCTACTTTGCGAAGGCAAATGAAAAACAGAGCCAAGTTTACTGTTTTAGCAGCCATCTACATCAGACTTTGTCAAAGACACGATGAATGCAGAAAAATTACTGTTTCTTCTCCACCTTTTTGAAAATGTTTTCTTCAGCAGTCATTTCGAATATTACCCCTAATGATGTCATTAGATGTGTGGCCACCTCCCCCAAATGGAAGATAAAGCCAGTGTGAAATCAGCCATTTGATTGGAACATTTTAAAACCAATCCATAGACACAGCCAAACTCTAAATATCTACTGACAAACAGCAGGACCAATTTGATGTGGGACTTGTGGCCATCTGATCAATAATGACACTGCACAGACTGTAGACTTATCAACCTATCCAAAACCAGTATCCTTGGTAAAATGAAAACATGCACACTATTTTCCCCCCCAAAAATCCCAAATATTCTTAAATACATTGATGACCCTGACAAAAACTATTTGTAGTTAGTTACAAGTTTTGTTTGTTTTTTATTGTGTAAAACGTGTTTATTTCAGCTGTAAAAAGTGTGTTTTCCCCACTGACAGTCTTTTAATTTGGGGTATTCCTACTATTTTTTGGCACTTGTGCATTGGCGTCATTTTTTTTTTAAATTGGAGATTGCTGATTGGTCTAGACATGCAGCCGTTGTAAGCAAAAGAGCACAGTGCTGGGACACTGTGATTACTGTGAAGACATGGTAAGACAGTTTATGAGGATATACAATTAAAAAAGCCTGTTCTGAGCAGGGCAAAACAGTGATGTGTATAGGCCTTCCAGAATCCAGAATCTTAGGAATTTTAAGCTACTAATTTCAAAACATTTTCTCAGGGAATCTTGAGCCAGTGCAAACTTGCAAAAGGAGTCAAACACCGGACATTCAAGAAAAGATAGGGTTTTGTCTCCTTGACTACACATTAAATTTGGACTAAATCATAAAACATGCCACGGTTCAGTCAGGATTGCACATGGTTTATGGGAAAAACCTGGCTCTACATAGGTATGCCCTTTTGCTGTAATATGGTTTTCCTGAACTCCACATTTAAAGGCAAGAATACAAATTCTACTAATGGGCTTAGACATAGCATATACAGCAACTTTAATCACTGGAAATAATAAAAGATTACTAAATGAGGGCACGACATAACATTTCCAACCTGTGCCTGGGGGCAAAATTTGCATTTTCACATTTGCATGAACACTCTGAGAGTTGAAGTGTGACACAGTGAGGGTAGAAAATAATACAGACGGTTAAATAGATCCAGACAGACGGACAGAAAGACAGAGGGGGCATGCGGAGGAGGATTTCTGAGAAAGAGAGGGAGAGAGGGCGATATAAACCTTGTTCTCCTGCTGCTTCCACCCATGCCTGCGCTCTATAATGACACAGCACTGGCCATCTAATGACAGTGGAAGAGACTAAAGGAACCCAAATCTATATGTGTACAACAGTATGGCATCAACTCATCGCCACCTCTGAATATAACTCAGAGATGGAGGCCCACCAATGAGATAGGAAATAAATTAAGATAAAATAGTGAAAAAAATCTACACAATATGCCTTCAGGAAAAATCAATGCTGGCTTATTATATAATTAACAGCAAGGAAAATCTGTGTTCATCATTAAACATGCATTTGTAGAACCATGTATGTATGATTCAGATTAATACATTCATACATTAATGATATTTTGAGAGCAGGACGGGATATGAAAGAGAAAAATGAAGTATTAAGTTGGAGGTTGCCTGTTCATGTTGTGACATTTATTTTATAAACCACTAAAAGGTTTGAGGGTCGGTACACAGAAGGTGATGCAGGGGCAAACATATGTAAAAAAGGTCCGATCATGCTTTTTAAGTTGTAAATCTCCTTTAATGTGTTTAACACATCTTCTCTGTTTAATAAAGCATATCTTATGAACAAGACAACATCTTACGAATCTCCAGCATTAAGACCTCTCCCCTCGAATAGACCTTCCAATGTGACGTCATACCATTGTTACATTGTCAGTTTAAGCCCATGGTCTTGCAGTAGCAACCCAAGAGCAGGGTGTATCAATAAGAAATGAGCACAGAGTTGTTGACAACATTGTACCAGGCAGCACTATGCTGACCAATTATCACAGAGTTGACTGATAAACCAAGCATCGGCTCACTTGACAAAGGAAGCCTTAAAATGGAGCTCTCACAGAGAATCTCAGACACATGGAGGATACAACAAAATAATTACCTGCATCCAGTATTGCCTTGCTATTGAATTTGAAAGAGTTATTGTGTTTCAGTAAGCATAGTTCCCAACAAACTGCAAACATGGATAACACAAAAGGTCAGGGATCCATACTGCAGGCATTTCTTGATTTTTTAAAAATAGTTATTTATATCCTCAGCCTAGAGGACCATCTTCATAGGGGATGGTAACTGATACAATTTTATTTATATCAATGGCACTATCATCTCCTCTTATTGTTCTGATTCTTTTAACGATTCCCTTGTCAATTCATGTGGATTTTCTGTGTGGAAAAAAAAGGCCCACTCAGGATTTTAGTGGCAAAATCCAACACATGACACTCCTATGTGTAATTCTATGCTGCATTGATAAAGCAGCTCTGCAAGTTGTGTTTACGCACTAAATACTGTGCAGAAAATGTCGTTGTTGAAAATCAAGCCACAGTTGGGATGAGTTTTTTCCCCTGTCTGTTTCATGTAAGACGTCTTTGTTAACATTTGCTGACTGCCTCCAATAAGAGTGTGATGTCCTTGATTTACGAAGCATACAAAACACACTGAAAGGAATGGATACGAAAATTGTTAAGCATAAAGACTAATGTAAGAAGCATTTGAAATCTTTCCACTCCTAATCTTGATCCAGTCATTTGATGAAGAGGTGATTGCACATTGGAAATAGCTGCTTATAAGTCGAACCACCATTTTGTGGTTTTACCCAAAAGAACCGGTATGATTAACTTCCATGTTGGCCCTCAAAAATACATCATTCCTACGCCACTATATACCTTCCCGTAACATTCATGCCAATAAAGCACCTTTTGAGCTGAAAAAAAGGTTAAAAAAGAAAATCAGCCCCTCAAAAGTAGAATGATGGCTTTAAATCCCGGATATACTGTATGTAAGATTTTCAGTAAATGAAAAGAGGTTATAGCTTGGAGACTTTACAAAGACAGAAATTGCAGGAAAAAAGAAAGCAACGTAAACAGACTATGAAAGGGAAGAGAAGAAATTCAACAGGATAACAAGAAGCAAATAAATTGCACATCACCACGGGGCCACCTTTAACAGCTTAACAGAGGTAAGGTGTATTCTACTTTAACCAATGAATGGTTGATAGAACGGCTTGTCCCTGACCTAGATACACAACCGTTACACACATTAGACTTTGTTAATGGTAGGTGTAAGAGAAAATTAAAAAAAAAAAGCTGTTAAAACAATAATATATGAACACATTTCTTCTATGTATGGATCCATGTGAAAAGTGAAAAGACACTTTTTTTTTCTTTTTTGAAGTGACAATGTGAAAGTTAATGCCAACAGGAATCAGTTGAAAGACTGCTCATTTCTGCTTAGAAATGGATTTTAACACTTCAGTAAAACAAGCAGGCACTTTCATAATAACTTAATGATGAGCGAGACCTTTAAGAGTTCTTTCTTTACTGATCTTACCCTCTGAGTAAAAGTCAAGAAGTCTGCTGAGGCAGGGCAGATTGACTCAGCAGTGAATACAGTGCAGTGCAGAAATGAGTCTGAAAACCCATGAAGAGTTTTGCATTCTGACACTTTTGGATCACTTGGCTATAAAGGAAATTACTCAGACATGTCTCCTGTTTTTTTAGCACCTTAAGTTGGAAAACAACTTTCTTTCATTCATAAACTTCTGGTTAAAAATGTAAGTGGCATAGTGTAATAAAAGCATTTCTTGCCCTCCAGAAGGGAAGCTTTATATGTCTGTGACATGATAATCTCTTTCTCCCACTAGCCTTGGCAACCTACAAGGAAGAAATGATGGCCATCATGTATGAGAGACATGCACTGTACTCCACAGTGTAATGACAGTAAGTAGCTGCGCTGTAGCCTGCACTCAAAGCCATTTCCTGGACAATCCCTGGGTTCCCATGGATGTAAACTTTCCATACATCATCAGTGGAAGTGCTCAAACCGTCTCTCCCTCCTTGCTCCCTGACGTAAACCAGCCTTGCCTCATCCTTTCCTGAACCCATCATTCATATTTTATTGCTTCTGGGACGACCTGTTGACACATTCACGCAGTCTCCTTTGTTAAACAGACATAGGAGCAGAACAGAACAGCTTTTCAGATCCTCTCATGTTAAAAGTATATGTAAGAACACATGTGTGTAGAGTGTAAATAAAGGAAAGTATTAAAGAACTGGTCTTAGTCGCTAAGTGAATATTTCCATTTGCCTTAGTCGTATTTTCATCATTTTTGATTTAAAGCTCTAGGTTAGTTTTAATACCTCAAAAATAAAAGTAGAAACATTCAAGTACAAACCCAAATCTGATGAAGTTGGGTTATTGTGTCAAGTGTTAATGAAACTGAATTAAAACGATTTGCAAATCCTTTTGGACTGTTGAACACACAAGTAAGACAAGAAACATAATGTTCAAACTGATTAACTTCATCGTTTTTTTTGTTGTTTTTTTTAAGAAATGTTCACTGATTTTGAATGTGATGCCTGCAGCATGTGCCAAAAACTGGGACAGGGGCAAAAAATTACAGAATGTTGAGGGATGCTTAAAAATCATCTATTTGGAACATTCCACAGATAAACAGGTTAATTGAAAACAGATTGGTGACATGATGGGCTTATTTACAAGCAAGGATTTGGTGAAGTTCACCACTTTGAGAAAAAGTGTGAGCAAATAGTCTGGCAGTTAAAGAACAATGCTTCTCAGTCTATTGTAACATATAGTGTTGCAAGAGATACACAAGCTACAGTACATAATATGATCAAAAGATTCAGAGAATTTGGACGAATTACTGCAAGTCAACAGCCAGGCCAAAAACCAATATTGAATGCCCAATATCGAATGCTCGTGACCTTTAATCCCTCACATGACACTGCATCATGACACTGCAAAACTATGGACATAGGACCATTGGCACATTTTGTAGCTCCATCTACAAGTGCAAAATTAAAACTCTACCATGTAAATTCATATATATATACATATATATATATATATATATATATATATACATGTATATATATATATATATATATATATATATATATATATATATATATATATATATATACATATATACATATATATATATGTGTGTGTGTGTGTGTGTGTGTGTGTATATATACGTATATATATGTATATTAATGGATTTTAACCTGTTAAATGCCAGTTGATGATATCACGTGGTGAAAAAACACCAAATGTCAGATTTTTTGTTTAAAAACTTAGTTGAGGTTGGATTTTTTATGTGTTATCACACTCTTGGATATGTCAAAGATTAGCAAAAATGTCAGCTTTGGTGTATTAGTATTTTTTGCAGCATCAATTAATTAACAATCACTATTATTAATTAACTTCATTTTTAGTCTCCATTGACTCCCATTATAACCAAGTATTTTTTTATTAAAATTATCTTAATTTTAAAGATAATCTTTTTTTTTCAGGGCTGATGAATAGGCTTGAAGCTGCTATGAGGAGAATTTATCGCCGGCGTAATGCTGCGTTCCAGTAACCTCGGAAATGGGAGTGACATCATCTCCCACTTATCGGCGTTCCAGTTGAAGTCAGAAAAAAACATGCCAATCTACCAGGCTATTGTTAGCTGTTGTTAGCACGCCCTGCGTTGTTGTATGAAGAATGTGATTATCACTATGGCTGCATTTTTGTAAGTATAAGTCTAACAATACTATGTATACAGCTGATCTAGAGCGACACACCCCAGTCAGAAGTGCAAATAAATGGATTATTACAGAAGCTAAATAACTGTTCACACTGTGGGCATCCATCTTCGATTGACACCTCGGGGTGGCGAGGTTTCACCGAGTTCCCAGTAAGAAATTCAGACTTCGGGGGACGTTCCAGTTTTAGTTTCCCACTCGGACCCCGCAATTCCTACTTCTGACTACAACTTGAACGCACCGGAGACGTAAAGCCAAATGTGTTTGTTGTGATGCTAATGAATGCAGCATGGACCTTCCTCAGAACTCTGCATTGCTTTACAAGTTCTTTTTCAACAACTTACAGGATGCAAAGCGACAAGGTAATATATCTCTTTCTAGTTACGTAGTGGTAGTTTGTGATGTGTGACGACAAGCAATGCGGGGAAAAGTTATTATCTTAGTTGTAGCCGGCTATATATCACTACTTACAGCCCGGTGCTCTAAGACATGTAATATAAATGATAAAATAATAAAAAATTTGCTCTAGTTTTAATTGTCTGGTTCCCCGAAGTTGAGTATCCAGGCCAGTCCAGCCCTGTACGACCCGACCAGGAGGCTAAAGAATAGCATTTATAGATAACCTATTTAGGTGCTATAAAACTCATCGATATGTGCGTATTTCGATCAGGCATACATCTAAAAGTGAGACTTTTTTGTAATTACTTAAAAACTCCTCACAGTCTCTTTAAGCAAAAATAAAAAAATAAAAAAATTTTTTTTTTACAGCAGCCAAAGTTAGCGGCTGTTTACAACCAAAACAAGGCAAAAGGGTGGTAAATTTAAATTTTAAATTTAAGTGAAACTTTTAAAATTTTTAAATCACATTCTAAAATTTATGTAGTCAAGGTTCCTCACCAAAAACTATTTTACTCTCAAACAGAGTGAAGTTTTGATCAGATAAGTCATAAATATTAGCCACTAGTGGCTGCAAACAGGCACATAGAGATCCAAGGGTTAACATCTTCTCTGAGTCTTTTTTTTCAAGAGAAAAACGATTAAGAACTGGGCGTATCTGAGTGGTCATAATAGTGCCAGAAGTTGTTGTCACTTCACTTCTCTTGAAATACAATGAGGTCTGACTACATCCTGGACGTAGTTTTCATTTTAAAAAATGTGGAAAATTGTCACATATTCAAGGATATATCACTGTGGAATAACAGCATAAAATCTGAGAAAAAAACTTTAATGCTAGAGTAATAAACCTCCTGGACCCAGAGCCCTCTACAGTTTAACAAACCTGTAAGCTCCAATCAGATTTAGCAGAATAAAGATCAATTGCATGGTTACAGAGATATGGTAAACAATGCAAAGTGTGCCGTTTTGAGGCAAGAGTTAAGAATTATTAGAGGATTTTCTGACTCAAAAACGTACTGATAACATAATGGAAGTACAAAGTCAAAGATCCTGGTCATTGGGACACATCTTGTTCTTGACCCAACAAGGCACCTTCACTGTCTAGTATACATCCAGATCTTGCAAAGGCATTAAAACACCAGGAGTCATTAATATTGTTCACAGACACAATTAGCACAGGCTCTGTGACTTGTTTATAATGATCCTTCCAGCTATCATTCCCTACAGCATGAAACAAGATATGGCTTTGACGCGTGACTCTATCAAAAGCAGTCCAATGACATTCTATCTCTCAATCCCTTCAGATTCAATTAGCCTCACATACTCGCAGACATTTAGCATTTGATCAAATCTGGAGATATCAGTCTGTTTGGAAACCGTCTTCAATGACATATGCGTCACAAAAGGAATGAAACATGGGAGGAATCATCTTAACAGGCCCCTCCTGCTGTTTGTGGACCCTGCATGAGTTTGAAAATCCTGCTGTGTATTAAGCTAACACAGTTTGGGAATAGCTATTCTCAAAACAGCATGGCACAGCATCCTCCTTCTCCCATACCATAAGAATAACTGACACTGTGCTCAGATAAATTTGAGTAATTGTTATCTCTTGAAACAACCAACCAAAGGGAAGATTTAAATGAATATTGTTTTTTATAAGTAATTAGAACTGTGTTTTTAGGAGAGTAATGCTAAGTAAGTTATAATTGTATCATATGTTTTTTCCCTAAATACATCATGAAATTCAATTATGAATTGTAGCATTTTCATTTTTGAGTGAATTGCTCAACACTGTGGATACCACATGATGAAGAAAGGTTTATTGAGACAAAGAAGAAATTAGATGCTAGCAGTGCATTGAGTGAAGACAATGGCACCCAAAAAGGCCCTGAGCATGGACATGTACACAGACAGACAAACCAGTGCTTTATGAGCCATCTTTCATACTAAGACTTTCTGCAGACAGATTTAATGTATTGCTGTTGTTTGTTAAAATTTACGGCTGCAGGGTTCTAGATGGCTGCATGACATGTTCAAGCAAAAAAAAAAAAAGACAAAGTTTTGTACAGGATTACTCTTATAGTAACAGTCAAATTGTGAATGCATAAAGACCGTATTTTCACATTTGTGTTTTTACACTGTTAAAAATATGTTGGTGTTCATATGCCCTGTCTTATAATGTACATTTTATGATCATACAATGGCAATTAGCCATAAATACATCATACATGTAGGAACACTATTGCACAATCTGTCATTGTGAGTTGCCTTTATAGCCTTGTGCATAAAGATCAAATGGATAAGAACATATCCAAAATGATAAAGGCTCTGTGATTTTATTTGATTGCAGATTTATGTCAAGTTACAGTACTTTTATAGAGCTGGGATTTCATTTCACTTTCTGTAAAAAACTCTCATGAAAGATTACATTTTTAAAAAGAAGATTTTCGAGTTTTATTCTATTCCTTGTTTAGAGAAGTAACCTAGTAAGTCTCAGTTCTGTTTTGGCTCAGTTAACTGCATCCAAGTTTGATCATATCAAGTGATGCTGTGATCAGTTCTGATGAAAGTTATGCATCTGTTCCCTCAGTTTAATTATAAGTCATGATGAATAATGGACTTGAGCTTGTTTTGCACTTTTAAAGTTGTCTTAATACACAATGGACTTTTACACTGCAGGTTATGCTCATGCTACATTCACACACTGATGATGGCAGCTTAAAAGTGCTATGAGGAGAATCTATTACCGGCGACACAAAGACTCTGCTACCCATGAGCACGTGCGGCGACTGTCGTAATGCTACGTTCCAGTAACCTTGGAACTGGGAGTGACATCATCTCCGACTTATCTGCGTTCCAGTTGAAGTGGAAAAAAACATGCCGATCTACCAGGCTATAGTTAGCTGTTGTTAGCACGCCCTGTGTTGTTGTTCACAAATATCACATGAAGAATGTGATTATCACTATGGCAGCATTTTTGTAAATATAAGTCTAACAATACTATGTATACAGCTGATCTAGAGCGACACGCCCCAGTCAGAAGTGCAAATAAATTGATTATTACAGGAGCTAAAAAACTGTTCACACTGGGGGCATCCATCTTTGATTGTGAACTCGGGGGTGACGAGGTTTCACCAAGTTCCCAGTAAGAAATTCTGACTTCGGGGAATGTTACAGTTGCAGTTTCCTACTCAGAACCCGGAAATTCCTACTTCTGACTACAACTGGAATGCACCAAAAGACGTGACCCAAGCCAAAGCGTGTTTGTTGTGATGCTAATAAATGCAGCTCGGACTTTCCTCAGAACTCTACATTGCTTTACAACTTCTTTTTTCAACAACTGACAGGATGCAAAGCGATGAGGTAATATATCTCTTTCTAGTTACGTAGCGGTAGTTTTTGTGACAACAAGCAATTTTTGGGAAACTTATTTTCGTAGTTTTGTAGCCGGCTGTCCGACCCGACCACTTAGCTAAGGAATAGCATTTATAGATAACCTATTTTGATGCTATAAAACTCATCTTAAAGTGTGTATTTCGATCAGGCATATATCTAAAAGTGAGACTTTTTTGTAATTACTTATAGCCTCTTTAAGTATGAGGTGTCCATCAACATACTGCTAAATGCACTGTCACATATTCAAACAAATTAAATACCACTGACACTGCAGTGGAGCTCAGGACACATCAAAATGTGACTGTTAAAGATGGAATCTCAACCCTTGAACTTCTGGCTACAAAATGTAATACTCTGCTACAGATATATAGTGTTATACTGGAAAGAGTAAAAGTATTCGCCAGTTTGTAATTTGGTCCATTGATAATAAGAATAAAATCAGTACATATACTCATTAGCAACTTCAGAAGCTCTGTTTAACTTTTGAATTCAAATTACATCAGCCAATCACATCAGCAACTTAGGGTATTTTGGCATGCAGACATTGTCAAACAACCTGCTGACATTCAAAAAAAGCATCAGAATGGGGATAAAGGTGATTAAAGTGACTTTGAATGCAGAATGGAAATTGGTGCCAGACAGGCTGGTATAAGTATTTCAAAAATCTGCTGATCTATTGGGATTTCCATGCACAATGAGCTCAAAGGTTAGAAGAAAATGGACTGAAAAATATCCAGTTAACTGGAGTTTTCATGAGGGTAATGGATTTTTGGGGTGGCTCAAGGTAAGGCAACAGGAACTCAAATAAGCACATAAGACATCCAAGGTATGCAGAGGACCATTCTGAATGCACAGTACACCTAATCTTAAAACAGATGGGCTACAGCAGCAGGAGATCACCCTTGCTCAGGAAAAACATGAGCTCATTTGAGTTTGTAATGAAAACAGATCTCACCCCATATAAAATCAGTTAAGTGTTTTTCTCCAACTTATTTATGTGTTCATCCACAAATAACATCCCATTTCTTGTTTTTCGACACACTTGTTTTTCTTCTCCCTCTCCCTCTTGTTGCAGAAGTTTACCAGAGTCTGATTGTCTGTTATTATTTTTTAGCTTCTAATTCACACAAATATTACAACTCTGTTTTTCAGATGTGTGCCACTCAGTATTCAGTCATCATATCAGCTGATCTGCATTGATGAATATTCTTGCCATTGCATAAAAATGCAACAATTCAAAACAATAGAAATAGACGATGAGAGAGAGAGATGAACACACAAACACATCAGTTGTAGTTGACTGAATATAACAGCTGTAAAGGTCCATTTTTTTTTTTAAGTTATTTTTTGGGGCTTTTATGGCCTTTATTGTATAGGACAGCTGAAGATTGACAGGAAAGCAGGTGAAGAGAGGGGGGATGACATGCAGCAAAGGGCTGAGGACAGGATTCGAACCAGCAGCCGCTGCTGGGGGTTGGCAGCCCCCGTACATGGGACGGACGCTCTACCGACTGAGCTAATGTCCGCCCCGTAAAGGTCCATATTTGATAAAGGAAGGAAATAAATTGTTCTCTTAAGTGAATTAGCAAGAGATCAGCAGACGCCTTTCTCTGTTTATTTCCCTTTATTGAGCCGTTCAGATGAGACACTACCTTGTCTACTCCTACAAGTAATCATCCTAAATTTGCAGTGTTGGAGGGCATTCTTCAACCAATATAACTAAACTATACCACAAAAAGGGTAAAGTTTTGTCATGTGTGTTACTCACTATTGTGACTATGCATCATGCAGTGTGTGATGTAGTAGTGCAGAAGCACGATTCATGTCTGGATAAATTTGATGCTTGCTGGCTGGGCACTTGCAGTGGGGGAGCAATCAGGCTGAAGCAGGACATGGATCAAAGGCCCCAGTGTGAGGTCACCCTAAAACTGAAATTTAAGGGGGAGCCGGATTAAGGGAATGGTAGCAAACATTCACTTACCATATATTCCTCAGCAGTGTTCATTTTGTTGACTTATTATTTTGCCACAATTTTCATCAACAACCTTTTCCCCTGGTGAAAACTAGACAGTAACGAATAAGAACAAGTGCACACGGACAAAAACAAAAATAAAATTAGCTGACATATTCATTAACCAATAAAAAAGACTAAAATGTCTGACAGAGACTTAATCGAATTAGACCTAATTTCATCATGTAGAAAGTAAGGGACAAGTTAGGAATATACCCAATCACAGCAATTTCGATGATGTGGAAAGGTTGGATGATTTAAGGGGGACATCCAACCACAACAGCTTTAGCTTCATGGTGGTGAGATAAGTTGGTGAGCGATCCAATCAGAGCTACTTTCTTTATAAATTTATATTCCATGAAAAAAAGGTTCACGGTTTGTTGTCAATTCTGGTATTGTAACTGGAATGCTCTGCCAGGTAGCCTAAATAAAGATGACTGCATTTCACACAAAAGTTCAATTTGTTTTTGTTAATTAATACATTCAAACTTAGCGTTTGGTAAATGATTATTACACGTTTAACTTCATTTAAGTGTAAAACATGACATCAGAAATTCAAGGACACATAGAATGATGCCTGACACATTATACTTAATATTTTAGTAGACTGAATTTATGGTAGATTTCATAGACTAAAATGTTGTGAAATTTCACCAACTAAAACTAGGCTGATGTTAAAACAATTTAGATAACTAAATTATGACTAAAACCAAAAGAAATTTCAGGCAAAATTCTAAAACTAAAGCTAAATTTAAAATGCTGTAAAAAATTAACACTGTTCCTCAGTTCTTTTCTCTCGTGGATGCTGCATGGGTTTGAATCTGACGTGCGGCCCATTTTGCATGTATCTTCCCTTGCGCTTTACAGCCCTTTCCAAATTTTTCCACAGTTCTTGTTATTGATAAAGGCCAAAAACACCCTAAACTATTAGACAAGACGAAGAAAAAACATGTAAGTCTCACCATAATTAGACAATAAAATGTGAGAGAAATATTGTCTTGTCTGATGAGTTTTGATTTCTAGTGCTATCTAAGCTGTCGGACATTTTGGACGACAACTCACATCCCCTCCATGACAAGTGTCGCAGGAAGTCCTTCCTGCCTCTGGTCATCAGACCTAACAACTCATCTTGCTGAAGGAGACTCACTCTTCGAAACTCTTGGAAGCCCAGGCATTAATGTAATTTATTAGCGATATGCCATGGAAGCATTTAGTCTTCTGAAACCAAAGAAGACGAAGAAGCTGTGCATCAGGATGAATAAGTCATGTGCCCAGGCCACTGTGTCACCACATTTGTCAGAGTCATGTTTGAGGTACAATATGCTTTTAACACACTGATTGTATGCATATATTTTTTTCAGTTCACATTAAGAAATGTATTTTGTCTCACAGCTCTTACAGCAACAAGAGTGCAGTCATTTGTGCCAATTGCATTTGGGAATATGGACATTGCTTCAAATTGCCCTTTAAAGGTGTAGTCAGCGATGTGGGAGAAAACAAGTGGAGAGGTTGTTGATAAACAAATCTAGACCCGCCTCTCCCTTCATATCTCACCCCTGGCTCCACCCCCGAAAGCTGATGGACGTGCATTGCCATGGAAACGGCCATAGAAACTGCGTCGCTCGCTGACCAACTTAGCTAAGGTAACCCTGACTTGTCAGACAACTCGACTGACAATATTGATAACATCACAACAACAGTACATTTTGGCAGATTAGACAATAAGATGAATGCCTGACGGCTGTTACTGTTATGTGAAGCACCACAAAGCTAATGTTGCTTACCTTTCAAGTAGAAAGACGACAACATCCGCGTCCGTTTTCAGGTATTTCAATTCGCGTAGTTCCCTCCCTCGTCGGAAAGCAACACCAATGTTGACCTGGGACTTCGCTCTTTCGTGGTCATAGCCCTTCTTTTTTACTTTTCACTCCTCTGACTTTTTTCTTTTGGGCTGTTTTTCAGCCATTGCTACTGCTCATATTGTATCTCTCACTACGCTAAATGCACACGCTACGCAACCTATGACTCCCCCTCCCCCCCCTGTCTGATCTGCGCATGAGTATGATCGCCCCCTGGATGTGTGTGTGTGTGTGTGTGTGTGTGTGTGTGTGTGTGTGGGGGGGGGGGGGGTACCCTGTTTTGGTGACTCTGCCCGACCCACAGTATTTACCTGCTGAAATTCAGAGTCAAGGCTGTGTATTGAAACCGGACTTGTTTTTCAACATACTGTCAGTGGTGACATTTTGTGGATTGAGAGGAGAAATACAGTGAATTTGACAAATAGTGCATCAGATTAGAAGATTAGAAGATTGCTGACTACACCTTTAATGTTGGCCTGTTCACCCAGTGTGTAAGGAACCCTGTTGTGTCGACTAGTCATGTTTATAATGCCCTTCAACATGGCTGGCATTATTGTGCTGAGGGATGGCTGCAGTAGCCAAGTAAGAGAGGGTAGAGGACTTCCAATATCTGGGAGTCCATTTAGAGAAAGACCTGACCTGGACTGTGAACACCTCTGAGCTACTGAAGAAGGCCCAGCAGAGACTGCACTTCCTGAGGGTGCTCAGGAAGAACAACATCCCCCAGAGACTGCTTGTGTCTTTCTACAGATGCACTATCGAGAGCATCCTGGTGTACTGTCTGTGCGTGTGCTGCACCAGCTGCACGGTGGCTCAGAGGACGCCACTGCAAAGGATCATCAACACGGCCCAAAACATCACCGACTGCCTACTCCTCCCACTGGAAGAACTGCACCATTCCCGCTGCCTCCAAAAGGCAGGAAAAATAACCCAGGACCCCTCTCACCCTGGGCACCACATGCTTCATCTGTTACCGTCAGGCAGGCGGTACAGCTCAATCACTGCTAGGACAAACCAGTTCAGAGACCGTTTCTACCCAATAGCAGTAAGGGTCCTGAGCAAGGGCTAAAATCACGACCTCATTTGTCATCATAATAATTAAAATATTATAACTACCTCATGTCATTAATGCACCTGAACATGGCAGCTATTTTGCACCTTATTTTGTACGGTATCATTCCTTTCCTCTTGCACCTTATTCTTATTACTTACTGTATCATACTTTGTTATTCTATTTTGCACCTTACCTTTATTTTTTATAACATATTTTTTATCTTTTTTTTTTTTTATTTCTTATCATATTTTACTTCACTTATGTTTGCACCGTACTTTATCGTATTTGTCTCACACTGTTTTGCACTGACTGAAGGGCTTTTGCAATTTCGTTGGACTTGTTGCAATGACAAATAAAGTTCTATTGTATTGTATTGTATTCTATTCTATTCTATTACATTACATTACATTACATTACATTATACCCCAAAGGGGCGTAGACAGGAATGTGACATTACATATTGTTAATCAGATCAGACACACACTAGTTGGCTTATTACAGCTGGAATTAGATGGTTGCCAGAAACCCTTGAGTGTTCTGCACCTTTAAAGGCACTGGGATGGCTCGGTTCCGGCGAGTGGTTTTCTTTAACACTGGGACAGGTGCGGCACATAAGAGCACTGCTCTGTGAAATCTAAATCAGTCTATTAGCCAGTCATCATCATGGGCCAGGGAGTCTTTGTGGTCTCTACAGACTGTCTTCATCCTGTTCCTACCATTTGCATGACTTTCCAGATGTGCCAGCCCATCCATTGTGCAGCATTATGCAAGAGTGTCATTGCACTATTTATATGCTTATTCAGCAATTTGACTAATTGTTACACACTTTGTCACAAATAATACTAATCAATCAGTGCCTGGTCTCCAAAATGTTCATGCGCCAGCATCAAAGTTGAGGTACCATTCTCCCGCCAAGTTTATTTTATAAATCACAACCTCTGCATGGGAAGTGACTCACGCCACTTTCCAGCCTCTTTTTGTGCGTAACCATGCTTTTTAAATGAGGCCTCAGATCTCAAGCCAATAGAGCGCCTCTAAGATTCTGTAGAGCAAGAACTTTGCATCATGAATATGCATCTGAGAAACCTGCAGCAGAGCGTAATGGTGTTATTTCAATATTGGCCAAAATCTTGAGAAATATCCCTCGCATTTTAATGGTTCTCTTCCATTAATAATTATCGATCATCCTAGTGCTAGCAAAGTGTATCTAATAAAAAGACCAGTTAGTTGCGATCTAATTGGCTAAACCATGGATTAAATAATGGCCACAGACACACCTGGACTTTTCTCTCGACAACCTTGGGCTGTTGCAGTTGTGAAAATGACCAAATGAAAAAGAAAAGCTGCTACATACATCCTCTATGTTCATGCTATACTGTACTGATACATTGTGTCATCTGTCACAGGATGTAGGAGATCCCTGAGAACAAGGAATCAAATACAACAAAAACTGATTGTATGAGAAGACTGAGGAGTCTCACTTTGCCCTCAGGTTATATCTCCTCTCTGTATTATACTCAGCCAATTCACAAAACAGCAGCTCATGTTTACATCACACTATTGTGAAAAATATTCTTTCCATTATAATAATGTCCACAATGTGTATAATCCCTTTATACTCCCATAGTTTCTCTACACAGTCCTTTGCTTACAACAAACAACACATAGGCCTATTGACCTTACAAAATTAACAATGTACTTTATCAGTATGCTCAAGGATGGAGCTTAATTGAGCAAATAAGTGGGTGTAGCCCAATCTCAGGAGGGTAAAGGGTAAATTGGATCCATGTTATGCTGTCATGAGCTCTATATCCAAATAATCTGGGAAAAAGTCTCCTTCAAAAATACCTTTGGAGTTTTAACCGATAGTATTACAGATATATTTTTGGCATATAATTGGATGCACAACACAACATGAGATGTGATGTTTCCCTATTTTCACTGTTTAAAATACAGCAAGTTTGTTGTTTGCATACTTTTTGGCAGGGTTAACAGGAGGAAGATCTGATACTTATTGGCTGAGGATTTGTACCACTCCTGCAGTGTCACCATTACCACCATGATGCAGACTGCACAATAATTAATGGATTAATTGGATCTCAAAGACACAAGATGAGTTTAGAATAATTCTAATTCTTGTTGTTTGTCCCCCAACAACATTTCATAAAACCCTCAGTGAAAGATAATTTCTGAAATAAGGATATAGTTAAGCACAGGCCATCTTTTAATGTAAGATTGCATTTCATTTTTAAAATAGAAAAAAATGAACATTTCTGACACTTTTTCAATTCAGTGGGTGAACTTAAACTGTTAAAATGTCTTTCTATATCAGAGTGTTCATGCTTCAATCTAGGTGAGTTTCAAAATGTGTAAACAAAGAAAAAATGACCCAGTTAGGACTATCATTGCCTCCATTTTCTTTGTAGTGAACTCATCTTCTCCCTGGTCTTTTCCTCGATTGGATCACTGGGAAACCCTCACAGAGAGCTACTTCCAAGTTAAAAGTATTCTAACTTCACCACAGCATGCATAGCAGCACAGATGGCCTTGTGCTATGCTCAGCTGCACAGCAAAAATCTGCTGCACAACACATACATCAATGGATTTGACACTGGCGCTCAGAGAAACACTGTTCCGTATAAGAAAACCCATTCATAATTTGTGGCAGGGACCATTTAAGCTGCAGCCTGTGTAATGCAATATGTGTGTGCAAACTTTCATAACATTTAGAAAAGGTTTAATTAGGCATAAAAAGAACATTTGAATCAATTTATACATTTCCATGAATGTTTCCCCCATATGGGAGACAAACCATGAGTCAGTGGTGTGCCCCATCATCAGGCAGCTCCAGGGAAAGGAACATGACTAGGCATGCCTGTGCAGCTACAGAAAACATTAGAGCACAGTGCCAAAAAGCTGAAGCCAAAACTGCATGTTTTGAGCAGGGCTGAAAAAGAGGGTGTTATAGGCAATCCAAATTCAAATATACGCAAAGATCGGTAAGGGTATTTAAAAATATGGTCTGGAGATATGTAAGCTCAGAGTAAACTTCTCAAGAAAACACAAATTCTTAAACCTGATATATTCAGAGTTTTGTGAAAACATTTGTACAGTTACACATGCCCTGTAAGCCCTAGGGCCCTGCTGATGCATATACTGTACAAAAAAACATGCCAACTACATTTTGAGAAAACTCTGAGAAATGGTTTCGTTATTCTGTTTCTGAGTGTCCTCTCTTTGACTTACCTCTCTGTAGCATCAATATATTTCAGAGTTCAAATCAAAAAAGGTCCAAGGATGACACTCTTTGAGAGAAAAATGAGAAAAAAGGGCAATGCAACCATTATGCATCACCACCCAGAATGCACTGCTCAACACTGGCAGCCTCCTTGTGAATTCAAGTTTTTTTCAGAATGCAGAAATTCACTCATTACCTTCTACAAAGAACACCCAAAAATACACTTTTGTTAATTTGATCAAATGAGCCGGATGTTGAACCAATGTTTAAAAAGGAAACTTCACTTTGCGATGGGAGCATGCACATAGTTATGAAAGAAGCTGTAAGGTTAGCTCACCATCTCTCTTCTTTTCTCTCACCTCTCCTGGAACCTGATAAAATCACCTTTTTGCAGTGTAACGCCTTTCATGCAAGCTGTCTGAAACTCTAGTAAATCCTTTAACGCAAGTTCTGGCTTTGCAGAAATGATGTGCGGTAAATTTCTACTGTCTACTATTCTTGCTATCAGCTCCTCTGACGTGACTCATATAAATGGTACATCTGAAACTTCCAGAAGCTCTCACTGAAGGACTTGGGCATGCAGCTTACGGTGAAGTCAGTGTATGAATATTGACAGTATTGATGGATCATGCTTTACATTGGCCCTATGAGATTAAGGCTTGACAGGAGGCATTAAGAAGCAAGCTAAGAGAGTCAAATTATCAGGGGGAGAGGATGGTGGAGAGCAGAATCAAACGAACATTGTGTGAGAGAAAATGTGGAGGCAACAGCCAATAAAAGATTGTTCTAAGGACAAAAGGCTGCCATTTGTATGATAATCCAGGACTCTGAGGGAAGCTCCAGCTGAGGCTCTCTGTTGTTGAGCAATGAAGACTTAGTTCTATGTCGTTTTGCTTCTGACACATTGGACAAATGAAGCTGTTTTGGGGGTTATGTGTGCCTTAATGCTGGTTCAGGAGTTTTCAGAATGGAACATATTTAACTTCAATGCCTGAATGTGGTTGATGCTGTAAAACAAAGTGGCAACCTCTAGTGTTGAAAAATGAAGCCATTTTAGAAGGGCAGAAAAACTGCAGTTCTCAAAGTGCCCACTTGAGGCAGGATACTGATGATGGAAGTCATATTCACACTCAAATGTACAAGCCAAAACAAACAGCAGAAATAAACAGCCTGGTACAACAAAATGGGTTTTGGTCAAGAATCTTTGGGGGGCCTATTTTGTTGAGATTGCAGTGCCTACGAAATTGCACTGCCTCCGGACTACACAGTGGATTTAATTTGTTTGGTCCAAACTCTGGTCAGATAATTTGTTTTTTTTTCCTTCTGTTGTGGCACATAACACTGAATTCTGCATGGAACCGATGGGTTTAATTAAATCAATGTTCTGTGAGCTTAACACTGATTAAAATGGTAGGATGTATGTTTTGACTCATAATTTCACATATAAATAAGTAATTTATACATTCAGCATTTGAAAGTGTATGTTTCTGGGTGCTGGTGGTGGTAGTGTTAATAAAATGCTTTGCATCAGGCATCTGACAGGATCTATAATCTTTATGTCCTAACATTGTTTGGTGGGGGGATCTTACTATAACTTGTCAGTTTTGGCTGTATAGGGGGTACATCTGCAAGCATCACTGTGTAGCTTTTTTATCAGAAGGCTCAAGACTCACCTTGACTCTTATGGTACAGAGCACATTTTCATGCCACCACCATGGATTTGACCACAAAGTCTCTTAAATGGCTGAGATCACTCTGATTTTGTTCAATATCTTCAACAGTCTCTTTATAAATCAAGCGAACATGCATCTTTTGAGGCTGGTTCCAAACGCTTATCCTCATATGTTGCATTGACAAAATAGTCAGTGGCCCATGTGTGTGTATGCATGAATGGAGCACAGTGGCATATGTTGAAGACAAAGAGCATCAACAAGCATGTGATATTACAACAGTATTACCATAGTAACAAAAAATATTAAATCCTGAGTCAGACAATGCCTTGAATAAGGTTATCAGTTATGGAATTTGTAATGGTAAAAAATGAGCAGTTGTGGGAAGTGTTGTACATCAAGCAAGAAAAGACTGTGTCCTGTATTGGTCCCAAACATGCATTGGGGTCATTGTCTCTTTTCCTTTCTTACAGTGCAGCTTAGAGTTAACAGAGTTAGCAACTGATAAGGAAATAAAGTGACATTTAGAGGTGAAAAAATGTAAGCAGATGTGTTTCCAGAATGACTGTGACAAGTTGTCAATGCAGATTTTTGCAGGCAATCTTTACCCCCCTTTGCACTGTACTGTGTAGGCAGCCTCAATCTTTTCGTCTTTTCAAAGGACCATAGAAGCTTACTTCCCCCCCCTGCATATACCGATGTTTGTCTGCTAAGGGCCTCAATTATCATGGACTTTTGCCATTTGCCCAAATGATGTTGGAATTCCCACTCAGGAAGTCAAATGATCTTTAGCTAGCTTGTAACCTCCTGATTGGAATGTGGCTAAGTCAGGTGACATAATTCTTACCTGAGAGGTAAATGAGTCACACCACAACACACGACACTGAAAGGACATCTTGGTTGTGGATTAAAAAGAAAATCAGCAGTTGTGACCAAATTTTTGGCAGTTGATTCAAGTTTTGCTTTGGAAGGAAACTAGTTTTCATCCAGATGAACTGAGTCAGATTGATTTTCTGTTTGATCCAATTTGACAAAAAATAGATACAGCAAATTCTGTGTTGTCACAGAAACAGTCTGATATGTGTGTAGTGTGGTCTATTTTCAGACTTTTGTGGAGACAGAAAGCATTTGAATACATTTGAGAACATACATTAGTTTCAAGTTCAAGGCCAGGGAGCCACTGCTCACTCCAAACACAGCACTACAGCACAGGTCAACATAACACAAATATTAAACAAGGAATATAGACACTCCTCATAGTAATTGTACTATCAAGATGACAGAGATCTCTCCATATAAGGTAGATTATTGATCAATTCCCATCTTTAAACACCTGTGCTGAAGATTGCCTCACCTGAGAGCCTTTCAACAGCAAAAAATGTATTCCAGCGAGCTACAGGAGAGCTTTTGAAGAGGGGAAAAGCACGATATTGGAAGCACTTCAATCAAAAGTAAGATGTCAAGGAGCAGGGATGTTAAAGGGGGGCGACATATGGACAAACACACACACAGCTGAGAGAAGACAGGGAGAGGCAGAAGGCCCATAGAAGGTGACTGAAGATGCTTTTGGAGCCCAGTGCTGTTCTTTCTTACAGGAGTGCAACCATATGTTTCAGGGCGATACTAATGCAGGCACTTACTGACATTTGGAAGAGTTAGCACTTTTATGTTTGTTTGTTGTCACTCTAGGGCTAGGTAATATGGAACAAAAACCATATTCTTATTTAAGCTAAATGGCAATACACAGTGTATATATAGTACATCTTAAATGTAGCCCAAAAAAATCCACAAAACTAAATGATTGTAACAATACAAAACTAGAAGTACTCAGAGAGTGCAAAACTCCACCAAAGCATTTCCAACATTGTAGGGCAGATTATTGTCAAAAATGTGGACAACTGCCTTAACTACACTTAGAACAAATTATTTGACTTATGACTGAAAATGTGGAAATGGTCCGATTTAGCAATGGTAACAAATTCTTTAAAATTATTTTTTCTACATCTAGAATTGGATCCCTACTGAAATCAAATTAATTGATCCTTGACTTTTCTGGAAAATGACCTAAAAGTTCTGATCCTACACATTTTTCTAATTCTCCGTGGAGGAGGTAATTGTAAACTGCGACATGATTCTTGCAAAAGTTAAAGCTACTGGGACCTGTTTGATATCAGCACTGGTAGTGGTGCAATGGTACATTTACATGTACCAAACTGTTTCATTCAGTACAGATGTGTACAAGCCTGCTGTTCCCTACACAGAGCATGTATTTGTGTAGAAAATTGGACATCAAGTGGTGTTCACACATAAAGCTTTGATTGGGAATCAGGTCATTGTGTATGAATTATTAGTCAATTGATTTATTTTCGCAGATATCGTCGAATGAATCTCCAGTGGACACTCTGTCCAGTCAGTTCCTTGTTAATTGACTCACATTAATACAAAAACATATAAGTGCTGAGATAACTTCTCTGCATGTATCTTGCATCTTCACTTGTTCTTTTCACGCCTCTCCTGGTAGCCTAAATATAAACTGATGTTAATTAAGTGGGGTTGAAGGAAGTTCCTTTTAATAGTAGATTCAAGATCCACAGTAATTTTGATCAGTTCTGCTTCAGTATGCAGCGAACTACCATTAGTAAAGTTAGATATTAGAACAGATGGGGTTAAAACCACTGTTTGACTGCATTTTAGGATTTAAATAAAGGGAAAAAAGCAGCTGTGATTTTTCACACACACACACACACACACACACACACACACACACATGTATATATATATATATATATATATATATATATATATATATATACATATATACATACATACATATACATATACATATACATGTATATATATACATATATATGCCTATACATATATATGTATATATATACATATACATATATATGTGTGTGTGTGTGTGTGTATATATATATATATATATATATATATATATATATACATATATACATATATATATATATATATATACATGTACGTAAGTATGTCGCTTTTAAGTATGTTGTTTCATGGTTAGTTGTACTATGTTTTTCTACTGTGAAGCACTTTGTGACTTGTGTCTGTGAAAAGTGCTATACAAATAAAGTTTACTTACTTACTTACTTATAGCTTAACTCTACACATAAATGGGCCTCAAACATTCTTCTTACAGCCTCACTTTGACTACAAGCAGCCTTGGGCATTCACTGAAAAAAATATGTGCATATGTTCATAGTTCAAATTGATTTTCCGCAAGCTGAAGAGCAACACACACTGACTTTGGTCTGCATTAAGGATCTGGTCCACTAATCACGCAATTATCTTGGGGTATGTGCCCCGCATAAACAGACCTGAGGGTCAAAAATCAAATGCCCTCTAGTGATGAAGCCCCATTGCGACTTAGCAACACAATTGGTCCAGAATCATATTTTGCCTTAAATATGGGTCATACATTTCTATTCAAGGACTACTAGGATATGTCCACAATTCGCTTCAATTGGTTTTAGTTCTAAGCCAATGGGCTTTAACTTACAATGAAAAAAAAGTACATTGCACTGGTAGGTATTTTCAGAGGTTGGAGGAACAAGCTGTTTAAGACAGCTGCTTGTACTGCAAAGAGGAGCAGACTTCTGATGCAGACTTTTCCTTTTGTTCACCAGAGGTCCTCTCTCACATAGAGATGTGTTAAACACACAAAAAGGCAGAAAACAAAAAAACAAACAAGCATAATATGACCTTAAAATATCACATCTGTAAATACAGTAATCTATCTTAAAAAGTTTGTAACCCGGCCCTAAATCATACTGCACAGCTCTATCTTCACCTGGTTCTGTAATGATGGTAAGGAGCCACTCTCCATTGACCAATGAACCTGGGCAGACAAACACTGTGAATTGTATGTAATTATTATGTCTGTCTCTATCAATTAAGTTCTTTTCTGTCTCTCATACTCTGCGAGCACAGAGATCAACAACTTGACCCCTGGACCGATCCTTCTCCCTCTAACTGCGTCAATACAATGGTTGGCATGTGTTAATCCTTAAAATATATATAAAAATATATATATATATATATATATATATATATATATATATATATATATATATATATGAATATAGAAAACACTTTTTCATGTTGCTGTGTAAATGCTTATAATTAGGAAGCTAAGCAAACAGCATGTGTGCTGGACATTCCTGCTCAGTGCTATGACAAAAGCAACACATTCACAGCCCCCACAAGTTATATTTGCAGCCCAGAACCTACTGGGGCTCTTACAGTGATCGACAGCAGAATATTCCTGACAACAATCATCAAACTTATTTTAGGAGTATGGAAGCAGATCCGTGGCAACATACTGGTTCACACAACTCCCTAAATATGTGTTAGTAGGGGTGGTTCTAGTAATTTGGATGCCACTAGCAGATACCAGTGGAAGGACTCTCAGCAGGTTTTGAAACTGTATGAGAGACATCACAAAACAATAAATAATGATAGATCTGCCATTTTTCTTTTTGTAATATGTGGTCTACAACAAGATGATCACCACAGCTCGTCAAATACTAACAGATTCCATCACCAACAACCAGGGTCTCTTCTCCACAACTCGACACAATCACTCATGTTGTTGCTTCAAATGCACAAGTTGGTCTTCCTTTTTGATACCCATCTAACTTTGTGCTTTTAGCACTTACTGTTGTTGCAATAGCTGTGTTTTTTCTCTCTCTGTGTTTGGCTAATATTCTGTTCCATCTGACAAAACAAAAATAACATGTTTGGCTGTGCTTCCAGTTCTTCCCACACAACAGGATTTCTGATTATATATATTTAGTCTTTTTCATATTTATGATTTCAGACCAAAACTACCCAGATCCTTCTCAAAGCCAATTTAAGAGGGTAAAATTACTCTTAAAAGACCTCTCACCACAGGAGCATACGGCACTGTTGTCTTTACCTTACCCTTGCTGAATTTTGTTGGAAGGGGGAATCAGGCCAAAAATCAAGGTGGTAATCTAGAGTGTGTGGCCTACTTATAAGAACACAGCATAAGACAAAATAAGGAAACTTTTTGAATAGACGTTGACATAAAGTCAGAGAGAAATTGCAAACTAGGCAGCACTAGTTTAGGATTGACAGAGTTTGTGATTTAGGAAATATCAAATTAAGGCAAAATAAGTTTTAAAGGTCTTTCTTAAAATGTAGGAAAATATAACTTCATTATTTTAGAGTACTTATTATGGATCCAATTACTTATTCCTGGAATTTGGACAATGTCAGGAGAACTGTTCTCAACACTTTTATTCATTTATTTAATTTATTCAGAGATTTTTTTTTATGAAAATATATTTGGTGGCTGAAATTAAACCAACAAGTTAACACCATTTGGCAAAATAGAAGGAGCTAATAACAGGCAAGGGTCCAAATTAGACAATGCACAGGAGTTTTCCAGCCATGTTTTAAAAGAGAGGGATCACTGTCTGACTCACTCTCTAACATTTGAAAGTAACTTATTAGGTCCTGTCTTAATTGCAGAAATAAGTTGGGATGTTTTGGACAAGAGGCTTAAACTGGTTAGGTTTACTTGTGTTAAAACATTTCTAGTAATTGTCAGCTTATTTGTGCAATTTAGACATCATGCAGTACATTTAAAAATAAACATCTAAATCAGTCACATTAAGCTATGTATTTTGATGTGTATTATTTGTTGCTCAATTTTTTAGTCTCCTTGAAGTGTGAGGCACCAGGAAATTGCACCCATTTGGTCAATCAATCAATCAATCAATCAATCAATCAATCCATCAATCAATCATTATTTGTACACCGCCAATTCATTACAAGTGTTACCTCAAGACACTTTAAATAGAGCATAAGCTCTTTATTTTATGGATACACATATATGCATAGATACATATGTATATACGTATATAAAATACACATATACATATACTGTATATACAAATATATATACCAACACCCAACATGAATCCATATAGCCAATCATGAATCCCTCCATCATGGTGGCAAGAAAAAACTGTTTAGCAGCAGGATGGAGGACAAAAGCACTTATGTTCTCAGCATCTCTTAAACCAGTAGGTCTTAATTTGTTAAGCCTCAGGACCACACACCATCTTTTAATGTAAAATAGGGAACCAAATTCAGAAAATTTACATGAGCTAATCATTGTTGAATGGAAAAAGTTGCAGTTTGGATCTAACCAAATATGTGACAAAACAAAGACAGCGGGCTTGAAAGGAAATTAAATGATGTGCTTTCAGTTTGTTCTTTGAAATTAACACATTTATGCGTGGGAAAAATATTAAAATATTCAAAGACAGTATGATGAATGACTGAAGACCGACAGACCTACTAAACAACTGAAATTTCCTTGTTAGAGTATGAACATATGAAGAGTACGTCCGACTGATACCACCTTATAGACTTTTTTTTTTTACCCTAATGAAGTCTTTTAGTAACACTTTTTAATCAGTTAATATAGATACATATTTCATGATCTCAAAGAAGCAACCAAAATGTACCTCACCACACAAACATAGCATAAAATATAAATTAATGTCTGTCCACAAAGAGCCTACATATAATGTAAGATATTTGCCACAGTTTATTAACCCTTATGCACACATTCAGGGCCCTGTAAATAGCTCTGCCACCCTCTTTTGGGTCATGACCCACCACATTGGAACCACGGTATTGAACAATATTTCAAAATTCATACATAGTCATCTCCTTAGTTTATGCATTTTTTTGTCTGTTACTAAATCCTATTTTGATGGGTATTTGGATCAGGTAACTGGGTTCAAACTGCACTTTGGTTCACAAACATTGGGCAATGTTCAACAAATTACAGGGGCTAAGGAGAGCACCAGCAGTAGAGTGAGGATGCCAGATCTAGACACAGCTGCATTAAATACAAGCCCAGTTTACAAATAAACAGTTTAATGGTGCAATCATCTAATTCTGATTTCAACAATTTTCAATGCATTATTGATATAGAGACATAGCAGCATGCTGAAGTAATTTCTTTCATTGATGAAGCTTGGATTGATCTCCTTGTACTTTTAATTGATACTTTCCCAGATTGGAAAAGCTACTAAGGTCAACCAAATGTTTTGATCCTCATTTTCACCTGGCAACAAAATACACCATGCGTGAAATGGAGGTTAAGGGTTTCCATTGACAGCATAATGACATGGACATATTAAGCAATGCATAGCACATTAAACCTATTGGTCTGAAAATGAAGTGAAGGCAAAGGTTAATTATCAGCTACTGAGAGCACCCAACTGAGGTGTCCAGTTCTGGCAGAGGCTTATTTTTGAATCTGTGCCATTCTGGCATCAAGATGAATGAACAAACTACATCTCAGTGGCACACTATCCTGAATTTTAAATTATTTACAAAAATACATGAAATAAAGTAAATAAAAACAAATTCCTGAATTATATTTAACTCCGCTCACCATTTTGGGCACTGTTTTCTGATGTGTTTTAAGAACTATGTTGCTTTTGTACTTCTTATTGCATAATTATAAGCACAGTAAACCTGTTGCAGCATCCATGGCAACGAGCGCAAAGCTGGCAGTAAAATGCTCCCAACACATTCATGCTCTTGGATAAACAAGATCACAGAGAGCAAACGCAGAGCAAATAACCACTTTTAGACGAGATGTACGGATGCTCTCATGGCGCACAGTTGCGCAGCGGATTCGGTGCGCCGTGCGTAAACGATAGGAGCAGCTGCATCCTTACCTGTCGTCGGTCTGCCAGTCCCCGAGCAACAGGTCTCGGAACCGGTACCGAGGGGGAAGCGGGAGCACATCCTTCTCCAGTTCGACCATGGTTCTCTCTCCAATAGAGCCCAGAAACAGAGAACAAAATCACCAACGAATGCTTCTCCAAGCAGAGGAGGTAGATCCCCTAAAACCAACTCCGCTCCTCTTCCTTCTGCTATTCAGAATGTATACAAAAATTGAAAACGTTGATACACATCATGGTATCGTTTTCGACCTCTTCCAAAGCAGAAAAATCAACTTCTTCTCCCTTGATCTCGTCACAAAGCAGTTCTAATTTTCTCGCAGAAGAGGCAACAGGTCGAGGATGTTCATCCGTCGGTGCGTAGGGGAGGCTCCACTTTTCCTGTGACAGCTGGGGAGCAACTGGTTGTCTCTCTCAACACCAGCATCCTCCCTGCTTGAGCTACGCATGGACGTACTGGCTGCCAGTGTGTCACCAACCAATGTGGACTACTGTGCTGCTCATACCAGGAGAAACCACGACGAAGAAAGTACAGAAAATCCACAGAAATGCACACGGGGCAATATAGCTCAATAAAGATAGAAACAAAATCAAGCCCCACAAGATTCTCTATATACCTGAATGAAACTGACCTCAGCTACGCGCAACGCAGTCGTGCACCCAATTGCGACCCTTTTTTAGAATGAAGAGCGAGTTTGGTTCATTTTATTGAAGTTATAAAGCCAGCTAAAGAGGAGCTAAGACATGTTGGGAATGATCTTTGCTGAAAAGCACACGAGGACTCGCCAAATTTATTTAGAGCACGCTTGCCAACTGAGTTCTGAAACCTGTTCTCTCAGCTCACTAAATATAACCAAACTGCAAAGTCAAAGCTGAAGATATGCCAGGGGGAAAACAAGAGTTCTTATAAGAATGTCCAAACTGCAGGCTTAGAATGTTGAAAAACAAAGAACACACATTGCATTGATAAAACACATCACAAGTGGTTCTCAAGTGGGGGGTTGAGGCCAAAATTGGGTCATAAAGCTGTCTTAGTATGTGTCTAGAAATTATGGTTAGAGATAATATACAGGAGCCCAAAGTGAGCAAACCTCCTGATTTTTATTCTATTTTCCTGTGCCTAGTAAATTTAGCGGTTTTGTTTAAGGCCTAATTTTCCCATTCCCATTTAAGAAAAAGTACAGGTACTTTGATAAAGAAAACAAGTAGGCTATGCTCAAATACAGTACTTCTTTCTGAATGCACTCAGAGCTTTTCTGTGTTGTGCAAGGGCGAATGTTTGAGTGTGATGTGAAAGCTGGTTATCTGCTCCTGTACATAAAATATATGACATTTGACCCAAATAGTGGTACATCTCTATCATAAAGTACGTTATTGATTTAATTTGCCTGGGCTTGCCTTGTTTATTTGGCTTTCCATCTGTAATTCTTTTTGTGACACCTCTGGCAAGGTTCTAAGAAAGCTGTGCCAATAAAATGTAATGGGAGGGATTGCCACTGACCACTGAATATTCCAGTACAGTCATGACAGGACAGATTTTTCAATTTTTCACTTCCTGCAGTTTGCTCTCTCATGTTGTACAACCTCTGAAACTCTCTTGTGCTCTTAATAGTAGGATATTTTGCTACTTGCAAGCATGTAAGAAAACTCCTTGCTTTGACAAAAAGCCACACACCAAGAGCCAGCAACATCATCACCCGGAGATACTCCTTTTTGTTGTGTTGGATGTCATGGCAGTTTCACACAGTGGTGCCATTATGAGGTTGTACCACCAAAGTGTCTGGTACCAAAAGCAAACAGAGTCCAGCCAAATTGAATTTGTACCACGTATGGAAAATCATCATGATATAAGATGACATAATATAGTATAACCACAGAGGATTATGTTGCTCCCATGCATAAAAAATAACTGGTCTTTTTTTTATTTTTTACACGTTTAAATTTAACTTGACCAAATAAACTGACTACCAAGAAACATAACCAAACTGATTTTTTTCAGATCATCAGATATCAGTCATCAAATCAGCACAATTTTAGTAGAGAGTATCAAAACCCAGTATCTGCGTTAAAGTTTGAATTTTGCCACCAAGACAACAGCTTATGAAAGATTGTGTTTTTATTTTCATTTTTTTGTTTCAGCCTCTTTGTTTAGTCACATTTTGTTTCATCTCATTTCCAAACTGTAACTAATTTTATAAATACATTTTCTGAAATTGCAGAAATTTAAGCTACCAAAGCTTAGCTGAGAGGTGACTGGTCCTAAGATGGTTGAAAACCACCAACAAATGATGGCCATTTCATAAAAAAGACAACAATATCAGCATAAATGTAACACTAACAAAGTGCAATTCCTACTTTGAATAATTAAGCCACTAGAACTAACACAAGCATTAGGAATTTAAGGCCATGACACTTTAACAGCCCTATTTGTCTGCCAAACCATGTCCTCAATTTAAGTTAGCTGCTGCTCTTTAGATGTCACAGGTTAAATCCTGAAGTGCCATGGGTAGAACAAAAGCTCTAATGAAATTCAAATGTGGTGCTTAGGAGGACTGTTGACTCAAAGCCATCGACAACAGGTGTTATGCTAATTAACTCTGGATTATTAATATTAATCGTCCACTATTGAGCCTCACTGGAGTTGCAGCACCTCTGTAAGCTCCAAACAAAAAGCTCTCAAGAAGGTTGAAAAAATCACTGTCAGCTGAACTGGAGAGAACAAGATGAATAATTAGAAATATGAATGATCTGATACTGTTAAGATGTGTGGTTTATTCATGTGTGACCCCTTGTTTACCTTCATTTTAACCCCTTGTACCTGAGCTTTTGAAACTGTTGCTTCTTTTAATATAAGACTATTTGGCCTACTTTGAGACTCAAATGTGATTTAGGGTTATGCTGCATACTGTATTATTTAGTTGTACAATTGGCCTATGCTTTTGTCTATCTTGCCCTCTTGTGGTCAACAGGATACAAACACCTCATCAGGAGTGAACTCGATCCATTTCTGTTCAAACAATTTATGGACAAATGATAACTCGTATTCCTAGAACTTGACACTACTACACAAATACATTTATTAATTTTGTACAGTTTGGGGAGGAGAAAATGCTCCAAAACATAAAATGTTACAAAGAGGTTCTCAGAGAGGTGAAACATCACATGTCAAGAGGGTGGGCCTAGCTGGGTAGCCATGGTAACAACAAAAAGTGTCTGAGCATATCAGAGGAGACAGTTCATGTGTTTCAAACCTCATTTGAACCCCATTTAGTCTGACACTACCATAATGTGTTCTCTGAGAACAATCTGTGTTGGGAAGGTGAGGGGGGTTAATGGAAAAGACAATCTGGCTTTATCCATAAGTTCAAAAGCCATGTTCTTCATTACAACACTTTTACAAATATAAACAAAGGGTAGAAAAGATCATACATTAAAAAGGGTTATTAAAAGATATAAAACGTTCCAGTCCGTGACTTCATCTTCATTAGGAGAAGAACTGTCTTTTTAGCTCTGTTCCAAAGTAATGTTGACAGAGGCAAGGGCGTCCACAGCCCAGCTGGGGTATTGGTCCTGAGAGGGAAACATCCGCTTCATAAACGCCCGAATAAACTCAGGAAAACGGCCCTCCACTATGCTCTGTCTAACAGAGCGCATCAGGGTGAGCTGCAATGAGAAATCTTTGTTAAAACAAAGAGAAAGTATAATTGGTCCCCTTAGCCTTAAAGCACATAGATACACGGTAAATGGTAAATTGACTTGAGCTAACATAACACTTCTCTAACCACTTCTCTAACCGTCAAAACACTTTTGAATTGTAGGTCATGAAAACCTATTTAGACCCATTTATACGACACTCATGGTGTCAGGGTTTAGGTTTTTATATGAGATTCCCATCAGTATTAGCTGTTCACATTCATGTTCATTCATACCAAGTTATAAACCACTGATACAGCAATGGGAGGAATTGGTGGTTCATTTTGTCCAAGGACAAATTGTCAAGAAAGAGCCAGCATGTAACCAAACCCTCACCATTGAAGTAAACAGACAAGTGACCCATCTAAGCAACAATCACCCCAAATTTAAGTCCAACATAAAGATTTTTTACATCAGGATCATCTCAACAGTTTTATTGGAGGACCAAGCACAGATTACTGGGTCATCCTCCCATTTAAAATCTTTAATGTGCTGTAAAAAGGGATTAAGGTGTTTGCTATTAAGATTAATGGGTGCCCTGGTTATCAGTTGGGATGGGAATTGGAAACAAATTCTGGTTAAGAATCGATAACTACTCCCTCAAGGAATATATGTAATTAGTATTTTTGGTTATCAGTTTCCTTATCAATTCCATTTCCTGACAGGGGTCAGAAGTGGTCAGAATTGTGACTTAATTTTTGGACAAAAAGGTGCTTACTGCACAACTTTCAGTAAGAGAAAACAGCAGCAACTTGCAGGACTATTTACCTTGTCAATTCCCATCCCTAGTAATCAGTGACTACCACTGGATCCATCCATGTTTAGAATGTGAACAACACTTTGCGAAGCAGGAAGAGCAGCCCTGGCAGCTCATCTCCACATTCAGACACTTGATAAAGCAATCTTGAAAGGAGTGTTGGTGCTCTGCGATGATAAGGCAAGGCAGGGCAGGGCAGATATGACCGAGAATGAGTGCATATGTGCTATTCACAACTGTAATCCATTTGTTCATAAATCAAGCATAGGCTTCTTCTTCTTCTAGAGTGGGACATATTTTATCCTTACTTTTAAAATTTGTTAGCTGCTAATGATGTATTAGGGGCCAAAGCTGTCTCCCGGGCCATAGTTTGCATACCTCTGGTGAAACTGCTACTGCCAAGGTGTATATGTATTGCTTTGTGTTAAATTCATCACCAATGCATTCCATTCATGCAAAAATCTTAGAACCATACAAAAGAGGCAAAATGAGTAAAAGACATCATTAGACTAATAGCCATAATAATTAGAAACTGTCTGTGATACTTCATTAACTTGGACATAATGATATAGAATATTTCTGTCTAAATAAGAATGCCCTTTATGTTTTAATAATGCCAAAGCAGCAAATCAAGTTTGTGACTCTTAGTACCACAAAATCCAACAAATCAGCCTCAATAGACTGTATCAGGTCACACAATTTGTTAAAGTGGACATTCAAAGTAAGAGATAAACCTGAGCAATCAAATTTTGAAACATACTGTACATCACAACACTTAACAAAAGAGCAGGTATAGACCAACAACCGCTTTAAGTGTTTAGAGATGTATCTACATATAAGACTGATACATAACAATATTACATTCACTCAGCATCAGTTCTTACCCAAAGTGTTATCCTAATAGCTCAGGCCATGCATCACACTTTATATCTTATAATTCACTGTAAATTACAGTTTCACACTGGTTAATTAAAGAAACTGAACATTTTTTCAACCCCATTTTGGTTTAAATGAGTATTCAAGGAAACAACTGAACTTTGACTTTTATTACTTTTTTTTTTGTTTGTTTTTTTCAAAAATAATTGATGTCACTGAGCAGTAAAATGATGATATTGCTTTTTTTTAATGTAGCATTTATAATACTTACCTGGTAGGCGATGTTGTGGATGGTGATGTGATGCATGGCTGCAGTGTCAGTCTTAAACAGAGCATGAAGGTAAGCTCTGCTATGTCTGAAACACAAACCACTTTACTGAAAACCTCTTACAGAAAGCTTCTAGATATTTTCAGTTGTTTTACAGTACATACATTTTGCATAAGTAACGGTACAATAATTCAACCTTATATAGTATTGGTAAGTGAATTGTGCAAAATAAAAAAGAGGACAAATTTTCTAACAGCAAGCACAACCTTAGCACTGCATATATATATATATATATATATATATATATATATATATATATATATATAAATATTTATAAATATAAATATATATACATAAATATATATATATATATATATATATATATATATATATATATATATATATATATATATATATATATATATATATATATATATACATACATATATACATATATATATATATATATATATATATATATATATATATATATATGCCAACCCTTTGAACAGTTCTCTTTCTTGACTCACCTTTTACACGTAGGACAATTGCAGTCTGAGTCTATGGGCTGGAAGTCCTTTGCATACTGCTTATGTTTAATTTGGACAGACCCCCAAGGCACCAAGGCAGAGCCAAACCTCTGAACAGGAAGAAATATGACTTTCAGAGGCCAAATCATATCTAATTTTAGACTAAATTTTAACTGCCTTAAAAAAGCTAATCAGCAGTGTGTGATGTAAAGACAGCTTACTGCAGTGCGGGTCGGAAACACACAGTCAAACATGTCACATCCCAGAGCAACACACACCACCAAGTCCACAGCGTACCTGCAGAACATGAGAAACACACAATGTCTACTTTTAATTGAAAGAAGATAACATTGTCATTATAAAATTAAAGCAAACACAAAAGGGGACATACCCCACACCCATAAGGTAGCGAGGCTTTCCCCGTGGCAGGTGATCAGTGCTCAGAGTGACCATCCGCCAGAAGTCATCTTTCTCCTCTCCTCCACTCAGGCCGCCAATGGCAAAACCAGGAACGTCTCGCTTTGTCATTTCTACAGGAGGAAGGTAAGATATTGAAAAACAAAAATCTTAAGTGCTGGCTGCTTAACTGACCACATACTAAAAGTGTGGATGCTTCAGCTTTTGTCCTCCTCTCTGACTGGGAGCAAAATTCCTCCCTAAATTTTGCTGCTTTGGCAAAGGGTTCAAAAGAGTCATAGAATGAAACCCCTTTTTTAATATACTCTCCTTTATTACCTCCGCAAAGGAGGTAATGTTTTCGGGAGAGTTTGTTTGTCTGTCCGTCCGTCTGTGAACAAAATAACTCAAAAAGTATTGGGTGGATTTGGATGAAATTTTCAGGAAATGTTCAGCATGGGAAAAGGAAGAACTGATTCAATTTTGGTGTTGATCCGGATTGGCGTCTGGCCGCCATGGTGAAAAATGTGATTTTTGTGAATAACTACTGAACTAAAATAGATATCATTATGGTAGTATGGTATGTTTTCATTGGTCAAGGAATCTAAATATTTCGATGAAATAAAAGTAGGACTAATATTTATGGTGAAAATCACAATATGGGTGAGGACTGTGGCGCTGGTGGAGGTCTGCACTCTCCAAGTGCTTTTCTAGTTGATATGGTAACCCCTATTACATTACTAGACAAATGGGAGAAAATATATGACATGTTATCACCGAAACAGAAACAGATTATCAAGATACTAAAATATTCAGAAATGTGATCTGAAAAAGTGCACATTTTTACCATCCAGACAGGTTTTGCGTAGCTCTGCATCCAGCCCTCCTTGTATGATGGCAAACAGATTCTGTTTGTCTGGATTTTTGTTGGCTGCTATACAGCGGTCAAGCCAGCGGATTGATCTGTGCATAGCTTCCTTCACCCGAGGTCCTGTCACTGTACTACTGACCACATCGTCCAGCTGCATCATGATGTCGGACCCTGAAAGCAAACAGAAAAAACATGTATTCTTTTGCCCTTGTTGAGGGAAAGAATGCTGATTTTGATTTTAAGTATTTCACTCAATGCTGACCCAGGCTGTTCTGTATGCTGATGGATTTCTCAGGACTTAGGAGGATCTCTTTGCCATCATATGGGGATTTAAACTTTACCCCCTCCTCAGTGACCTCTGACAGTTCAACAAGAGACACCATCTGAAACCCCCCACTGTCCTATAAATAGAAAAATAGACAAGATATTAATATGAACACTTCTTTACAAAGTCTATGTGAACACAAACTGTTAGTATTTCCCATAGGACACCTGGACACTACACTTGGGGGCTGAGCTTTTCTGTATTTTCTGTATTGTGTCCTGGCTGATCTCTCCCCATAGTTACATCTAAATTGGTCTCTGGTCTTTTGACCATATTTAAAATGACAGTACAGCCTTTGAAGGTGCTCAGACAACATGCCATACTTTCCTTAACACTTTACTCAATGTTATGTAACTGCAGCGAGTGAGAGGTGGGATACACAACATTGGATGTTTGCTGATATTTGTTATTCTTATATTTTACAACAATATATGTTTTGTCAATACCATAGACGCACATTTTGAGCGAGAAATGCACTGGACTATACCACAGAAGACCACTGTCTTTCATTGTGACAGACTGTTTACTTTAGAAACGGATGTGAAGCATGAACTACAACCCCCATTTTTATGAGTGAGACTGTCCTGTATTTTTTAAATGTATACACTGCATGATGATTGGGTGGGTCATGATGACACATTTGTGCACTCTACCAATATTTTGGACAATAAAAGCAAAACATGTGCAGCTGATATACAGGCAGAAATTTCACATCTGCTATAACCAATAATCAACGTTTTGAGATACTAACTTTTGGATACTGATATTGTGCTAGAAGTATCATGCATCCCTATGTGAATGATCCTTGACAAAAAGGTAATGTGTCGCAACCTGGATGGTAGGAGTACAGAATATTACAACAAGAAGCTGTATAAAAATTGCCAAACAATGTCACATGAAGCTTTAGTTTTGATAATGAGATGATGCATCTCCATCATGTAGTTTACCAAAGGGACATATGAGTAGATGACTGTTCTGTGTAATAAATGGCTTTAATACATAGAATTTTTTAAGGAACAGGGCCTTACACATATACTCTGGTGGCCTGTCATAAATACTGTCTATGTGATAGGCACCCTGTGCTATGAAACTGACCTTGTGCTTCCAACTCTGAGATTGAACACGTGTTCAACAACGACAAAGAAAAAAGAACTGAAGTAAAAGATTTAGTGAAACAGAAATTAAGAGAGTGAGGAACCAAGAAAACACTTTTAGGAGTTCTTCATTTGGGAAAAATCGAGTTAAGCCTGTAAATACCAAAGGTAAACATAAAATAATACAATAAAATAAATTAAAAACAAATTATTATATGATTAGATGAAACTTAGGGAGGAGTAATACATCAGCAGAGCAGCAAAAATATAAAAAGAAAAGAATAACCAGAATAATAAGTCAGCATTTGCAAATACACTGAAATAACAATAAATAAAATACAAATAGTCAAATAAATCCATTGAGTAAAATTTAATCAAAAGTGGGCTAAACTAAATGTATACTCACGGTTAAAAGATTTCTCTTCCAGTTCATAAACCCATGCAACCCATTGGCTTTCTCGATTAGCTCAGGTCCCTGTGGGGCAAGCAGTAGGAATAATAGATTTGCAGCAGGAAACTGACATACATTCTTCTCATCATACATATGTCAAAATAAAATGAACGGATGAGGAATTTTAGAATTAAACTTTTAAGGATGCTCGCCTCCATAAGACATAGTGATTCAAAATAATTGCAACAAACTAAGTGTTCAATCTTCTGGTTTAATCACTCATTTCACTTAATGGAAAATTCTCCACCTGTGAGACTTTTCAAAAACAGCAGCAATAATTGCAAGCTGCAGTGAATGTTACACTTGTCTTTATCATCTGATCAAAACATATGGAGAAAAACAATTTCAGAGGGCCTTTTTCAGGTTTGAAATGTGGAAGGTAAAGTGGGGCGGCTCAGTTATGGCAAATATCATAATCCAAAGTATTATAATAGAGTTGAGTTCAGGATGGTGGAGCATGATAACTCACCAAGAATACAACTCGTTCTCATGCTTTCATTGAACATACGTACATGCTTTCGACATTATCACTGAAGAACAGTCAATACATAGAAATATGCTCGTAACACAAAAATCTACAAGTGCTGCTAATAACAATGGTGAAAAAAGATAAAGTCATGTGGCACAAAAATATTTAATCTTGATTGCTCTATTTTCATTATAGTGGAAGGCAGTAATTGTAATCCCAACTGAAAATGATTAATGATAGTAATAGTAACCTTGTTAACTTGTGTGAGAGATAGATGTGAATAAAAAAATATCTGTAATAAATCACACACTTAAGTTATAAATGTGAACTGACAGTGATAATGGGGTAAACCACTGAGATAGGTTTGGACATTATGCCCCTTTCACTGCTGGGATAATACCGGGCTAAAATATCAGCTGTAAATAGCAGCAAACACTGGCAGATCTGCTGATACCGATAGTGTTCCAATTATATTGTGCATCCCTAATCATACCATTGACTTAAAATCTTAATATGTAATGGCACACTTCTCAAAGTGATTGCCTAACAAAGTTAAGATGAAAATCTTGAACAATCAGGGTTGTTGGCGCCCGTGTGATTTCAGTTGAGCTTGTTTAGAGGCACCAAAACAGACCAAACATGGCCTAAAACTATGTGTTTGCTGCAGTAAAACCAGAACTTCTAATCGAAGTTACCTACCGGTCTCATCCCCAAGTGGTATGTGTTTCCCAGACAAATCTGACATCCCAGACTCTCCAGCTGATCCACTGTGATTCCCTTCAGAGTCCCCTGGGTACCCACAGGCATGAAAACAGGGGTGCTGACGGTACAGTGTGGTAGTACTAAATCACAGGCCCTTGCTTTAGTCACTGGACATTCAGCAATTACCCGTAAAGTAAGAGGAGAGGCTGCAGAGAGAGCTTTCTTTATAGACATGCTGTGCTGTGCATCGACTCCACACTCTATGGTGGCTGCCATGTTGCAGCAAGCATGTGACGTCGTAGCTAAAACTGACAGATGTGCTGACCAATCAGAGATAGGCAATCGATTGAGCGTGAGGAACACGCCTTTGAGGTATCCAATCAGAATACCATCCGCAGAAACCGACAGCAAAAGCAGCCAATTACAAGCATCTTTTTTTAGTCAAGAGGCGGGCCTTATTTTCACCGGTTTCGATGGGATGTCGTCTCCCCCGTACCGGATGGCGTTCGTGTAGAGGAAGTTTTGTTTTGCGAGTTTTCCGTCCGCCTCGACTGTCTGACTATTTTGGTAAAGCGCCTACCGAGGAGACAGAATAACAACAGTGTAATTCGAATGACGGGCAACCACACAAGTGTTTAAGGAGAGGACAAAAGCCCGAGCTGTTGAAGCGGCGGAACTCAACACTTCAGAGTAACCCGAGAGCACCTTGCTGTTAGGCTAACGTTACCATTATAGTTAGCCCGGCTAGCGTTAGCATCTGGTTCGCGGGGTGTTGGAAGGGGCTCTCTGAGCTAACGAAGCCATGGGGAACCGGGGCATGGAAGACCTGATTCCCCTCATCAACAAGCTTCAAGACGCGTTCAGCTCCATAGGTCAAAGTTGCAATTTAGACCTCCCTCAGATAGCTGTGGTCGGAGGACAGAGCGCCGGGAAAAGCTCAGTGTTGGAGAATTTTGTCGGCAGGTAAGTTCAGCCTTTCCTTTGCGTTTATATTTTTTAACAGTCGTTCTGTCCAGTCTAAATGTTATCAGTAATAAAATCAAACCTCAACCATATTCATCACAGTACGTAACCTCAACAGTCATTTACGCATTTGTCGTAAACCTGCGTTCATTGTGGAAGAGGGCTGCAGGTCCAACAACTCAGCAAATTACGTCATTTGCGTCCCTAGCAGTGGGATGTTTGTATGCACGTTACACTGTCACGCAATACTAGTTATACCGAGTTTATATTTTGACTCTTTGGACCTGATTAATTGGTTTCATGGGAAACTACAGGTGGTCGGAGAATACAAACCCCCTTAAAGCTATTTCCAAGTTTATCGAATGAGTTATTGTAAACCAAAATGTGGAAAACTGCCTTATCTCACACTTATCAAAGCTTTGAAAAAGTTTGTTTATCCACATCTGGATTTGGATCACCACCAAAGTCGAACCGGTTCGCAGTTGTGCCCTGACCAAGATTGCCTGACAGTTTAATCAAAATGCATTGAGTACTTCCTGAGTTATTTGCAGAAGTGTTCATAACAACCTTATCTCGCAAGTTAAGATGTCCTTAAGAAGGTGTTATATCAGCATCTGTATTTTAATTACCACCAAAATTACATCTTTCTTGTTTCTCAAATCCTGTCATTACTGCAGAGTTATCCTGTTTGCAAAGCAAAACAAAATAGCATATGGCAGCAAAAACATAACCTGGTGATGAAGATGTCATGTGAAGTGCAGTTACTTTGTATTTGTGTCACAGTACAATGCTGTCAAAGCAGATGCACTTTGAACTCAGTAACTATTTAGTGTCAGCATGCATAAACATTTTATAATTTTTTGAGTCTTGCCCAGGAAGTTTGTGTGTGAAAGGGTTAAATAAACATTCATACATCAATCAACCAAACTTTATTTGTATAGAACTTTTCATACAAAGTCTCATAGCACAAAGTGCTTTACATAAAAAGAAAAGAAATAAAATCAACTCAAGTAGATAAATAAAAAGGTGAAAATTGAATACAAAGAAAATACAAAACCCCACCCACCCTCGTGATCTACATACCACACACACACCCAAAGACAGTAAGAAGAGATTCTAACGTGAAACATAATTAGAGGACTGAGGAAATACCATCTTGAATTAAAAATGAGGAAACATAGGAGCATGGACTAAAATGACAATAAAAAATAAATCATTAGAAGAAATTAGATTAAAAAATTACTATCGGAAAAATAAATAATTAATTAAATAAGAATTTAAATAATAATATGGTAAAATGAGAGCCCAACACCAAATGGGTAATAATTTCTAGGCTAATGGATGGAAAATCAATTCTCTGCAAAGTGCCACAGGAAGTCATTCCTGCCTGTGGCCATCACTTTATAACTCCTTCCTCTAATACCACTGCTCCGTCAGGTCCTGGAGTAAACATTTCTCACTGTTTTACACCTCTTATACGTGTGAATAGGCAAACAGGCAAAGGTAATACAAAGTGCAGTTTCCTTACTGTCAAACTGTGCTAAATTGTAAACTTTGTCTTTCAGACAAACTGTGCTGTCATATTTATATTCATACTGTAAATATTGTTAATCTTAACACATTGAGAATATCTTGGCGTTATTTATCGTCTCACTTCTAATTCATTATACTTCTTTTTCTGTCAAAAGGAAGTTGATATTGCTTCAAGATTTTGCATGTTGCAACCTGCCTACTTAATTTTTAATTTGCTTTTAATTAATGTTAATTTAATTTGATATAAATCTTATGCTCTTATCTATTTTAATGTCTGTATATTTGTATTATTTTTCCAATTGCTATACTGCACAGGAGAGCCACTGAAACAACCAAATTTCCCCTTAGGGCATTTCTGATTCAGATGTTAATAACAGAGAATTTAATTCTGAACAAAAAACTGAACTGAAATTGAGAAATAAAACATATTAAATAAATAGATAAGATGAAATAATAATGGTAAAAGTAATCAGTTTGCCTTTAAAGTATAACAGTAGGTGCTGCCCTACCAACACCTAATATACATTTACATACTAAAAGCTCGAACAATACACCAAAATAACATAGGGAACAAAACAATGCACAAAATATTACATGTAATACAAAGATGGAATTAGATTAACAGTAGCTAAAGAGATGGACTCCCTCCTCTCCCCAAGGGATACATAAGAAAGAGGAGAAGGAAGGGGGCAACAGAAGTCTACAATAAACCACAGAAGAAGAAATAAAAGAAAGACGGGCTGCATTTTTAAACACAGAAGCATCACAGATGGAGGAGACTTTTCAGGCTAACACATAGCAGAAGAGTGCCAGGTAACTTTGTGTACTTATGGAACCAGTGTAGAAAAGCACAGATGAATATTTGACCATGTTACATATAGAAATAAGACATGGTTGTACACAAACTTAAAAACCACTCTCCTTTGTCTGAAAGCACACCAGTGTGCCCTGACACGCCATTAGAAAACCACTGCTGTGGATAGTCTAAACACTGACTCCAGATGCCCTCCTGTGGTTTTAATTTTATTTCCATGCCACACCCAGGAGTTCTTCAGAGATTTGAATGAACTAATAATTATTTCTATCCTGTCCCTGCAGCTGCTGATTTGAGTTGTTCTGTACACAGAAGTTTGTTGTCATGTAAGTTTATTTGCTGTCTCAGATAGGGGACTGTAAACATGTTATGAGTTAGGCTAATAGATATTATTATTGGTGGAGGGATTTTCCAGGTATCATTAAAGGGTTAGTTCAGTTTTTTTGAAGTTGGGTTGTCTGTGGTCTATTTCAATTGTAAATACAATAGCTTTTTTAGAAATTTTGCTCAACCTTTCGGGGAGAGCTGGTATAGAAATTAGCCTATGCATTGCTGCTAATAGGGCCATGGTTGATCTCTGCATACTGTAAATTACGGAATTTAAAAGGAGAGCAAACTGTCAAAATAGCAGTGGGATGATTGTTAGCAGTACTGGGTGTGTTTACAATCCTTCACCTTGCTGCAAGCAAGCTCCTTTGTTTACCAAAACAAATGGACTTGCTAGCAATTAAAGGAAAGCATTGCAAATATGTTCAGCACAGTGCACAGTCACTCCAATGCTGTTTTGTTTGCTCTGACCTAAAATTCAGTTGATGACTGAGCCCCTGACCCCATCTGCAATGTACAGCTTAAATTTAATGCCAGGTATCTCTGCACAGGGGCAAATTGAACCACAGTCACCATGACCAATGTGTTTACTTGTGTAATGAACCTCATACAACCCTCAAAAACACTGAACTGTCCCTTTAAGGCTGGTAGTTATTTGCAGCCGCAGAGGCTGATTGAAGTTGTGATGACCAGCTACTTTGAATCTTAAACACAACAATATTACATCCAAAATATGCAGCATCGCTTTTATCACCTTCCTCTTTTCTTTACCTAAAAACAAGGGAAATAGATCTTATGTCATCCAGCCTTTCCTGTGACGTTTAGGTCAAGCAATTGTGTTTTTCAAAAGACTGATGGTCCTGTTTTCTGTAACCGGCTGGTTTTGTTTTTCTCTCCCACATCAGCAGTGAGGGTGATCACCTAAAGGATAAAAAAACAAAACAAACCTGCTCTGAAGCAGCTTGTTTGACAGGTTTCTAACCATAGAGCCACAATAAGTGTGCGTAACCCAACCCACACAGTCCCACATGCACGAAGGCCCTCTGGTTAAGAAGTGGAAGTACGACTGGCACTGTTTGAAAACACTCTTGTAAGAGCATGTTGCTGCTGCTCTGACAAGAGCATACATGCAAGGCCACCATGTAGTGCTCAGCAAATGAAATTAATACAGCTTTGCACTGCTTAAACATTTAGCACAACCTCATGTTATGTACCATTAGACTATAATTGGTGACCTGTTGGTGACCCCCCGGTCCCCTGTGCTGAATCAAAGGACTGGAAAAGTAACAGAAGCATACTTCACAACTGCTGCATCATTCACACTTCTACATGCTCATCCTGTTAAGATGCTTGTGTATGTATGATTTACTTTCTCTTCACCCTGCAGCAGTATATTGGCTTCTCCGTTGCATGTGTCTGCGGTGCATGTGATCAAAAAGCTACATATTAAACTCAGATGTTTACGCATCATCTCTGCCTAGAATCATTTGGGAGGTGCTGTATGTCACAATAACAACATGGATGTTCATATCATGATGACTCATTGTTGAACCAAGAACTTGTTTAAGAACGAGGTGTGAGCCATGATCTATAAACCATTTCCTTTATCTTATATTAACTTAAATACAGAGCTAATTTTCCATTTTAAATTGAAACTGAAGCACTAAGCACTTTCTCAGGCTCATTTAAGCTGAACAACAGTTATAATTCTATTAGAAAATAGAAAGTAGACTACTGTACTTGGCCCAATGTATAAAAAAAAAACTCTGTTTATTCACAACAGTATAATCAATTCTGCTGTGCAAGGTGGCAAGATTGTCCCTTCCAGCTAGCAGTAACTGTTCCTACTTCCATTAACCTGCTAATAAAGAAAAGGCAGCAAACTGGTAGTTTGGCAAACCTAAAAAACACTGATAGCCAGGTAACATTGTACTTTTTACACATATTCTACACTGGGCATCACCAAATGGTCCTGGACTAAGTCCAGACTGCATTGCCGTGACTGTGTTCACTGCTGGACTGTCCACAGATGAGGAAAGTGTGTCACTGAAGAGAGAAAAGACTCACACAAGTATCAGAAGACACAGCAGGAGAAACCAAGAGAGACCGTGAATACAGCAAGATTTTATTTAAATACCTTTTTAATTTTCTGAGTATTCGGTCTTTAGTATTTTACCCAAATTTAACCCTGAGATACTGTATAAAGAATTGCACTTTAGTCACTCACTCTTCAGGTGGTCCTCACTCATATCCACACGGGTCCAGTCAACAGTATGTTGACAAGATTTGCAGAACATTCGATTTGCTGACACATAATTGTTAAGGAACTGCTCTGCCCTGTACTTTGTAATTAGCAGAGAGTTTCATAGCTTCTTTGCCAACTTAACCGGTGGCTCAGGCAGCTGCTTTGACATGTGTACATTGTTAATGGAGGAGAGGTGGAGGAAGGGGAAGTGAAGCATGCGTTGTCCCCATCTTTAGTGACCCCCTCAGAGCATTTTACTTTGAGAGATACATTCTTTTTTAGCCAGAAAAAAGGCATTTTCGTAAAATGTCAGCCATTCCTGTGATAAATTTGTTGTTTATATTGAATTCCACGTTTAATGTCCAGTTCCGTTATTTCGTCCGCAGTTCTGTGATCACAAATTGTATGGTGCCCTAAGAGTGCTTGTTTCACATGCTCAATAGGGAATAGCCCTTATTGAATCAATGCTCCCTTCTTACGAGTTATTACATCTATGATTTTAAAGCTTTAAAATGCAAAAATTAGGGGTTACACAAACACAAACTGCATCAAGGTCTTTGTTGAAATGTCTATTTTTGCATAAAAGTAGAATGAAGTTATTGTGGTTAGGGATGCACCGATCCAGGTTTTTTCACTTCCGATCCGATACCGATACCTGAATTTGGGTATCGGCCGATATTATCAATTGTCTCACTTTTGATATAAAATGTGTAACAAGAAGACAGTCTGTTGTTCTAAACTATCAACACTACCAAAAAAAATAATAACACCATACGGGCTGCTGCTTCTGAACAGCACACAAATCAAGTAGAGTGCAGCAGCTTTCATAAGTGACATATGATATAATTGTAAACATCTCTACCCCCCCAAATAAAATATAATAAAATAAAAATATTCTCGGTGTTCATTCACGTGGTGCCTTTTCAGATGTTTGATTAATTTTTAACTGTGATACTCAAATAGCTGATCGAATATGGGGATAAATATCTGGAACCAAATAGTAAATAAATATGCGAATGTAAAATATTGAGTGTAGCAGCATGTCAAGGTGCTGTGAGTGCAGCTTGACTCTCAGAAACATCCGCTGCTCTGTTGACCTCAGTAAAGAGTTTCCACTCCGAACAGAGCAGAATAAATAGCTCTGTATGTTCTGAGGAGAGCTGTGTGGAAGTATTTTTGGTTCTACACCGTTGATGGGAAACTTAAAATCAAAGTCCAGGCTGTGTGTTCTGTGAAATACAGTTTAGTCACTCGTCCTCCACTTATTAGCGGCTCAGCCGTCGGCTTTTCATCCAAGCTATACGGCCGAATGCAGCGGAGCTTCGTCAAGAGTTTAACCCCGTGTGTCTGTGTTCTTTTCGGCAGGGTGTTTACCGAAAAGGCAGATAATTGAGTCTCTGTACCTTATTCCGGGGGGCATGTCCGAAAACTGTTCGGCTTTGATTTTGAGGAGAACTGACGGCATTACTCCACACAGCAGATATGTTGTTGTTAGCGCTCGTCTGTTAGCTCAGGTGGCTAATAGACGGCGTCACACTCACAGGAGGCACTATGCTATGCACACAATGGCTGGCTGCAAACTGTGGAATGGATTTCTTGAAACGAGGGGTGGCGTCACATGTCTCGTGTGTGTTGTGTTGGATCAGGCGCCCCGTGGCACGCGGATCGGAAAATTCCGATCCGTGAATTATGCCTGGATTGGACGCCGATACCGATACTGGATCAGATCAGTCCCATCCCTAATTGTGGTTGAAAAAAAAATCTCGATAGCCCCTTACTAACCTTGCAGAGCAGATGACACTGACTGGCCTGAAATGAATGTGATTTGTGGAATGGCCATCAATACACCTACTGGATATGTTTTTTAAGGTTCTGCCCAGACCCCAACACATATCTGGGCTCTTTTCCAGATGCTGTAGTAAAATAGGTTTGGCGGTCTGCCTGTGGTGTCAGGTTAACCTTTTGTTAATTCATAGCAATTAATTTAATTATTGTCATAGTAAGCACCACTTATTTTGTCACATCATGCATGCAGGATTAATTTGCTCTGACTAACAGGACTGTGGGTGACGTGGTGGTGCAGCAGGTAGTGCATGTGCCATACAGCAAGTAGGTCACTGGTTCAATCCCAGGGTCAGTTAGGGCCTTTCTGTTTGGAGTTAGCATGTTCTTCCTGTGCATGTGTTGGTTCTTCCCAGGCACTCTGGCTTCCTCCTACAGACCAAAAACGTGCTCATTGTTGATTGGTGACTCCAAATTTTCCTTTTGTGTTGAGGGAGAGTGGTTGTCCGTATCTCTATGTGTCGCCCTGTGATCAGCCGGTAATAGGTTCAGGGTGTACCCCGCCTTTCGCCTAATGTCAGCTGGGATGGGCTCAAGCACCTCAGTGACCCAAAAGGGATAGGCAGTATATATGATGGATGGATGGATAAGTGAGCTCCTGTTGCAACTTTCCTCATCACTGTGACCTTTTTTTATTGTGGTCCTTGTTATGTTGTTAGGTTGGGTTGGCTTCCCCAGGCATGAAATAAAACCTTCTCCCCCTTTTGTCTGACTTAAAGATGACAGGAATGATACTCTTTTTCTTGTATGAAGTTAACGGTTATGTGAAATGATACAGACCCCAAGTGACTTTACTTACAGTCTCTTTCTCTGGCTAACGTTTACTTGTCTCACTGTGTTTGCCTTTGTGTGCTTTGCTTCACTTTACATCTCTGGGCTCTAATGGCAGGAACAAACAGAGTGGTGGGACAATGCAGTATTTAGAGTATAGTTAGAATCATATTTTAGGCACTGAAATTTCTCCCTTTGCTCTCAATCCATTCAGATAATTGCTTCAAACCTGCTCCTGAACAAGCCCACATCAGCCAACTTGTCTGCATATTTTGCTGGACAGGAGCTAATCAAATCACTCTGGCTCATCAGCCTCGTGTTTCTGTGCCCTGTTTTCTGTTCTGCAGGCTCTGTGGGTGAATGTGTTTGTAGCCTGTTGTGCTTCCATTCAGTGCATCCTAATGCTGGACCTCACTTAATGTGGGTCTCCATTAGTTGCTGTAGCTTGATGTCATTGTCCCAGTGGGGAGTAAAGATGTCATATCTAGCACAGCAGCCTGGTCTGGGTGGAGTCTATCTGATTTGTGGCAAGTTTTTCACAAGAAAAATGGGAGCTTAACAGAAGTTACAACATATGCATAAATAACCACGGTACCATGATTTAAACTCACTCATGACTGTTTGAGGTTGTAGCAAAACTATGTTAAAGCATTTGATTAGAAATTTTTTCTTGTCTGAAAGCTGGACTGTGTGAAGCAGAGGATGCATCAGTTTGAGCAGAAACTGCAGAAAGCCAAGAGGAAAAGAGTGAAGGGATTTTCCACTAAGCAGTGGGATTTTGCTTGTATTTGAAATGGATTTACTCCCAGATGATGCCTCTTGGTACCCACAGTGACAGACTATAGTGCGGGGATGTGGGTAGCCATAATTATATGTCCACTGCCACATCAGGGGCCCTTGGGAGGAGTCCCACCAAACCACAAACAAATTTTGGGTGTTCTGTACCCTCCCTTGAGAGCATTTGATGACCTCAGAGTTTCACACATTGGTTTCAGTGTTTTGGACTTCTGTTCCCCCGGAGAAAAAGGGTCTATCAGCAGTGGGCTTCTTCTCTGGGCATTTGAAAGAGGCAGAGGCTGCAGGGGCAAGCAGGCAGGGGGAGGGGAGTTGGCTGTCCTGTTCTCTGCCCTACTCTCCCTTGCTTTTGCTTTCTCTTGTGTTTGAGGGAGGGAGGCTCACAGACTGATGCTCTTTGCTTGGCCATCCATAATGCATGAAACGATACACAATCTGCTCAGCCTCGTCTATCATTTACAGCACATCAATAATGAATCGTAGCCTCTCGCTTCTTTTCAATATGCCACTGCAGTTAATCCGATTCTGAAGATTAAGACCGAATGGTTCAATTCTGCTCTGCTGATAGATCTTAGGGTGGCACTTTTCCGGATATGATTTGATGGTCCCTCTTTTCGAGTAAATATGACATATGCTTTTATTTATTGCTTTGAACTTTTACGGGTAGCCACTTGTTGAGCCAATGAATTACCATTGACCGGTGAGCACCTGTACAGGGTAACTGGAACTAGGGTTGAGGGCAACAAGTTTCTTAACAATATTAGTTCAGACAGTTTAGAAGTAACTTATAGTTGTTGATGTGCTGTAGTTGCACTAAGTGAGCCACCATTGGGAATGCAAAACAGGAGGCAAAAAAAAGCTTGAGCATCATGAATGTTTTCCTAACTTTTAAAAAAAGCCATAAAGAATAATATGGAGACTTTGTCAAATGTTGAGTTTCATCCTCAAACCTTAAGCTTTTGTTGCCATTTGTATGAAAACAATTCTACTTAAGCTTTATTAACCCATGGTTTGGTTTTTATTGTGTTATTATATGGAAAAAAATCTAATCTACATTGAATATTGCTAGTCTGACGGCATCCTTTCAAACACTTTGCCTCTGATGTTATCTCTGGAGACCGAGTAAATGGCTAGTTCGACTCATTCCTTCCATTCCGTCACTGTGATATTAAGTGTAGAGATCAAGCATCTCAGACAAAAAAATATTATGGTTTGAATCTGCAGCTTGAATGGGGCTTATGACTGGAGTAATGCATCAGCACATAATAGATTCATATCAGAATCATGATTTTAGTCTCCAAGAATTTGAATCAGTCTAAAATGAATTTATATATATGTCTAAAAACAGATATGGATTGTTTTATTTCAGGCACCTGTGAACTTGTGCTTGTATCTTTTGTCATCATGGTCTTCTGTAGTACTACAGCTGTAGCGAGGTGCATGCTGGTCCTTGCCAGTCGCTGTACTGAAGAACCATTTTCTCTCTCTGTCAGCAATTATTTCAATTATCTTCTCACTCATTTGCAGCTCTCTGATAGCCAAACAGACACTTATGGAATTGGAGGAAAAACAAAGCATGTCTCTGTGGAGGTTTAACTTTACTAACTTGTCTTTTCTTGTGTTACTTGAACTGACAGAGCTTGATTTCTATTCACAAGCAAAGTATTGTCAGCCCAATGATTTTGATCTAAAATTCAGAGCAGCACACCTGTGCCATTAATGGACAGTTGCAGCTTTGAAAAAGCAGCAGTTGGGGTTGTGCTGAAAGCGGCAAAGCACTCACTAAAGACCTGTCATGTGTAACTGGTGCATCTGTCAAAGCAGCAGATTCAGGGCTCATGTACACAGCATTTGTCATATTTGCCAAGGACACTACAAACTAATATTGCCAACTACTTGCCTGGCATGCATGCTACTGCGTTTTTAGTTGTTCTTGTGGAGCTGTGTGAATGTGCATTGTTGTCACACCATCTCCCTGCGAATGCCAAGGGCTTTCGAAAACTCAAAGAAAAACCCTTTAAGTTTCTGGTGACAACGAATCAATAGTGCTTTTGTTCATGCTTAACAATTCTCCAATCAATTCTTTCCATTTTATTCTGGATTCTATGCAAACTAAGGAAAACACACTCTCATTAGAGACAGCCAGCAAAAATGATAACATGTCAACCATTTGGTCATAGGAAAAAGGAAACACAAGTGGTTTTAAGTCGTGGCCTAATTTTACAAAAAATGACCCAGACTGTACAACAATGTCTGTTTCTATGTGATTTCAGGCAAGGGTGAAAACACTGCAACAGCCTATGACTATGACATTTTATGTTTGATGTTGTTTGTTGCCACTGAGACCTGTGTCAGGTGACCTTTACACACAAAAATACACAGGAATCAATCAAGAATTGTATCATTCTCAGAATCAATTGGTATCAATACATCTTGTTATTTCCATCACTACTCTAAACACAGTTTGCTTATAACAGGTTGTGATATTAGACAGTCTTTCATTGATTTTAAGTCATAGACATGATAAATCAGGCATTTTCAAACAAGACAAAACTGACAGATGACTTGCCTCACGTTATGTGACTAACATTGCACGTCCTGATGATGGTAAATTTCCTATACTTTATTTTTCAGCCTTTGTTCAAAAATGTAGTATTACTAGCTCTGGCTTTTAAGCTGCAATTTTCTTAACCAGTTTTCATTTTATCTTCTCCCTCACCCTGTAGCAGAACATGTTTCTTCTTTAATCCTCCCTTACCAGCTCTTGTTTCTCGTCTAGACTTTTCTGCTCTTTCTGCGCTGTGGGCAAATGCCTGCATGCCTGACATTATGTGCATGTCACAGCAGCAGCGCTGACCCACAGACCTGTGGGGTTTTTGCTGATGTAAGGAACATCCTGAATGTTCCCACTGTTTGACCGCAGATCTACAGTTGAAGAATAGCAGGCAGAAATGACAGTTCCTCTCTCTTCTGCTCTGTGGTGAAACATTGCTTCCAGTCTGAAGTCAGCAGGCAGGCTGAGCTCATCTGCTTCGTCTCCCCCAGGCCTGTAGATCTGGTAGTGAGAAAGAAAAGGAGGATATTGGTCATAGATGCGCTCAGTTCTGACTGGGGCAGGTGATTGCCAACAGATGTAGAATGTTTGCAGAACAGCAGAGAGGCCCTCAGAACTGGGAGTGAAGACTGGGTGGGAGAGTCTCAGCTAAAGAAGGGCTGCTGACTAAGCAGCTTTGGCTGTGAGGTTAAAAATTCCCTTGGAACCCTGTCACTTTAAAACAATTGAGCTGACTGCTGGAAAAGGTTGTCATTGATTCCTGTAGGCCGGTGTGTTAATAATGTATTGAAGCACCAGAAGCATTTGCTGTTTGTTTAATGTGTGTCTCATGCTTGTGTAATGTTCTACACTGTACAATTAAATAGCTTCAATCAAGATTGTTTCTGAGGCAAGACTCTTTAAAGTGTGCTGTGGTTAGTCGTTATGGCGGCTGTATTTCTTGTGTTGACACAGCGTGACTCACAAACACTATGCATAGCTGAAACCATGGGCTGGGCGTGTTCTACCAAAGGGGCAATAAACGCAGAGTAAATATTCAACAAGGAAAGGCTTGTCAGTAGAGATGTCTGACATTGTGCTTTGTCTTTCCAATGTTGATGTAATTATCATTTGAGGAAGTAGTAGTGGTAAAATAATGTATCAGATAAGTGCTTTGAAGGATTTTCTCGCCCTTCAGTATATTTTAGGAGGTACCAAATATAGTTAAAAATGTAAGACTGGTGTTTGAACAGCTTCAGTGTATGATAGAAGACATGCCACAATACAGGAACTAGGCTTGGAATTGTTAAATATTACTGATGATGATTTATACTCATCAAGGATCTAGGCATAAGCAGAGTTAAGTCATCACTGTGTAATATACCAAACACAGCTTATTTTATCTTGTTTTATTTAATCTTTTTTGGATTCAGGGACGTCTCGATCATATCAGGATTGTCATTTATGAGAGTGTCTTTGCCAAGTCAAAGGTGTAGAGTGATGAAAACCATTAGAGAGAAGCAGAGTTCTTGCTGATTCTTAAGTCTCCATTTTGAGTTTAGAAATTTATGGCCATGAAATGTCTTATGAAACTACTGGGAGATGTCTTTTTTCAAGGAACGATGACTAAAACAACAGCTAATTTTAAACATCAACAGACAATATACACCAGGACAATAATCCCGATAATACAAATACACCAGTGCTAATTGTTCTACCCCAGCAATTTTTTCCCAGTTTGCATCTTAAAAAGGTCTGAAAAAGCAAGAACCCTGGAGACTGACCACAGCTTTACTGATAATGTGGCCTGCTTGGTCAGATACAGCCCTGTAATACTCCAGCATTGTTGCGAGACTCGGCCGAGAGGAGCAGCCACATCAATGATAAGTCACAGTCATGTCACCGCCTGTGCTTCTGCATAAGCATCCCCATCATGCTGATTTACACCTCTTCCATCCACACCATGAACAACGGCGTGCACTGTGCCTGAGCACGGCACAGATCACCTACGCCCACACTAGACACAAACTGGGCTTTGGCTTTCAAACAACATGGGAGAACTGCTGGCGACTTTTACCAGTCTTTTCAGAAACCGTGAAAAGACAAGACTGATGTTTGTAGGGCTGTAAAGTCCAAGTCGACTGGTCGACTAATCGGTCGATCAGTCGACCAAAATTCTGGTTGGTCGACCAAATATGTCAATTTATTTTTTCCCCAGCAGTTCATTTCATCAGGAGAAACGTATCAAGTGAAATGGGGGTATTTTCTGAGCACCCCCATCATGTCTCAGAACAACATTTTAATGTATTTATCGTTCATTTCAATATTTTTATTTAAGAGCATTTCAATATTCTAGTCTAATAATCGCGTATTCGTTTTATAACTGCATGCGCTCTGCCCGGCGCTTCTTGTGTGGGATCCCTCACCCTCACGCTGGATTTTATGCCTCATATAAACACCCAAATGCAAAAACTACATCACAGAAGGAATTGACTATTTTATTTCTGAGGGAATGAGGCCCATTGGTGTCGTGGAAGGCCAAGAAAAACATTGGAACCTGGATATTCAGTGCCAGCGCGCCAGACAATTACGCACGCCCTCACGGCAAAATACGAGGGAGTAAAAAGAGAAAGTTTCCGAGTTAATAGATAAAGATAACAGATGTGTACGTCTCTTTGAATGGACCCCTATATGAGAGTGACTGCCCATTTCATTGATGAAGACTGGAAAGGAAAGAGTCTTGTGTCGAGAGAAAAAAAGGAGGTGCGCACACAGGAAGAAACATCGCTGCGTGACTATGAAGTTGGCGATGTCTTCAAAGTTCCAGCAGGAAAAGTGTCTGTTGTAGTGAACAACGTGGTTAATATGAAACTCTGTGTGGGAACACTGAAAGAGTCCCATGAATTTCCAGGTTCGAATGTTTTTCTGGATATTCAGTGCCAGCGCGCCTCACAATTACGCATGCACTGACGGCAAAATACGAGGGAGAAAAAAAGAAAAAGCTTCCAAGTTAATAGATAAAGATAACAGATGTGTACGTCTGTTCGAATGTAGTCCTATATGACAGTGACTGCCCATATCATTGATAAAGACAGGAAAGCGAAGAGTCTTGGGTTGAGAGAAAGAAAGGAGGGAAAGAGGCGCGCACAGGGGAGAACCCCCCCCCCCAATTGGTCGATTGTGGTCGACAAATTGCTGTGTTTTAGTTGACCAACAATTTCTTTGGTCGATTACAGCCCTAGATGTTTGTATACTCTTTTCGACGAGGCCTGTTTTCTTTAAGACTCTTACAAATTATTAAATGTTGATGCCACCTTTTGACAGTGGGACATCACATGGTTTGGCAGAGAAACTGATGTTAAATATGATGACAACAGCATTCCTGTGCAAAATTGGGTTAATTCTATTCTAGTCCATGTCATACACAACAAGTTTCCAAAGATTATTATTATATTTTTTACTTTTGCTTAAACTGGCTCTGTGGCTCAGGGTTTGTCTTTTTGTTCAGCACAGGAAATACTGCAATTTGCAAAAAAAAAACCCTGACAACTACAAACTTCCTTTAAGATATGACATGAATAGATAATGCCAGTTTACGCTGTGATAAAGAAATTAATTTTATATCCATGTAGAAATCACCACTAGTGGAGCTATGCTGTGGAGTGGAGTTACTTTATATATCAGTGTTTATGGAGCAGTTAAATGACATCACTAAGAGAGATTTGTTTTTTCGATATAAATTAAACATTATAAAGATGATAAATGTGTGAACCTGCCACTACAGATTTTTCCTGTACCAGCAGTCTCAGTGTACATGAATCGCTCCCTAAAGCTTTAATGATGAGAGAGAACGACTTTGTCACATTTGATTTGTAGTGAGACGAATCAGAGGCATGAAATTCCCCTGTGTCTCTCAATTTAGCAGAAACTAAGCTGCTTGGAAATGGACACTGAATGAAATGAACCACTGAGTGTTCTTTCTCTCACTCCCTCTTTCTATCAGTCTGTTGCTCTGGTCTTTTTTCTGTTCTAATCCACCCAATTTTTACCCAACATTTCCCCTGTTGTTATTTTGATTTCCCTTGTTTTCATCCCTTAACTGCTTGTGTTTATTTTTCTCTTCCTCATTATTGTTTGTCTCTCCCAGGGACTTTCTTCCACGTGGATCTGGCATTGTTACCCGCAGACCCCTCATTTTACAGCTGGTCAACAATAAAGCAGGTGAGTGTCCCCATCCTTTGAGCAGCCACCTTAACGTCCTTTTTTCACTGCAGCTCTAAAAATTGCCTCAGTGCCTCCAGCTAAAGCCACTGTCTGCAATTTGTAACCCCCATCTTCATCTCCTTTCTCCCTCACCTTTATGTGTCTTTGTCCTTTTCTCTCCCTCTGACCGTCTCCTTTTCTTGTCACTTTCCTCATTGTGTAGAGTATGCGGAATTCCTGCACTGCAAAGGGAAGAAGTTTGTGGACTTCGATGAGGTGCGGGCAGAAATTGAGGCAGAGACCGACAGGATAACAGGCTCCAACAAAGGAATCTCCCCCGTCCCGATAAACCTGAGGGTCTATTCTCCAAATGGTATGGAGCACAACCATAATTGTAAAGCACACATCTGTTTATATCAAGTAACTTATCAAGTTACATACTCAACAAACATGAAGTGAGATAAACTTGTGAAACCATAAGAGAGTATGTTAGTGTTGTTCTTAGTTATGTAGTTATGTCCTCTTGTATTTGGCGTTTTAGTATATCTGGTTACAGGTAAGACTAGGTGATCTTTACCATCTTCATATTGTTTAACTGAAACAATTTTCAATGTGTTTTAAAACTTTTTCAAAGAAAAAACCCCAATGTCTGCTCTGAGTCCAGCGTTCATGAGCTAAATTCCAAACTTAACGCTGGCACTTTGACTAGTAGCCAGCAGCTCATCAGCCTATGTGGTACATCGTAATGGCATAGAAGTATTACTACACATTTGTTTACCCACCCCATTGTAAACAATATTTTGATCCTGCATTTGGCCTGGCATTTGCTATTGAATTTATTCTAAAGAGGCCATATTTTGCCTTGAATCAGGCTCATGTAATCAGTTTTGCTGAATGCGAGGGTATGCTCACAATCACCTGTATTTCTCATACACTGGGCTTTCTACCATGAACCAGAGATGCAACAGTGATAGGACGTCCCACTGGTAGGTTGATTCAGGGTGAAGACATTTAAGGCAGCTGCTGGTGCCATGAAGAGGAGAGGAAAAGATCTAATGCAGCAGACATTTTGTTGTTCACCAGAGGGGGTCTGTGTTGCAGAGCAAACAAAAACATATAAAACTAGTAAAAGCATGATATGAAGTCTTTAAATCAGTTCATGCAACACGCAGAGGTTCATAAAAAGTTTTGCCCAAAATTAGGTACCAACAAGATACCTTAAATGTCACATGGTAGTTTGATCAAGACTATCTGATCCATCTAAATCTGTAGTAATAAACATTTTTGGGCTTTTGTCTTTATAGCCTAATGCGTCTTGAAGTTCAGCGTTGATCTTGATGATGAGATACAAAACTTAGGCTGATTATGAGATATCACTCCATAATAAGTGCATTTACAGGAAAGATATACAAGTGAATGTAGCTCCAGCATGTAAATAGAAAATATTTTTAATCCAGCAAAGGAAACATGTCTGGTTAATATTCTTTAGTGGCTGTAAATAAACCTGGGTGACAGACCCAAGTGAAGTCAATGAATGGGGATGCCTGTGAGATATTCATGACATCACCTTTGCTGAGGAAAGAGTTTATTTGTGTTGCACATTTTTAATGCAAAAAGAGTGCTATTATGTTGTTTCTGTTTTGTTTCTGTCTTCTCTATAAGTCCATTATTTAAGTCTCCTAAAGAGTCTTCTGAGACAATAGAAAAGGCAATGCTTTTTTGGTAGGAAGGTAACTTCCCAAAGAGACTTAATAATTTTCTAGATTCCGTTTCAAAACACCATTGAATGGCTGTCACAAACATGTATTTAACTCATTGTGGGAGCTGTCTCACACAATTTGAAGATTCAAACAAATGTGACATTTTCACATTTCTTTCTTTCAGTCAATATGACACTTTGAAGACATAAACCCCAGAGGTTGTTTGTATTTTAATGAAGTCAACGAGAACTTTGGTTTTGTTCCGCAGTAAAAAGCTTCTCCCATTGTCACAGGCTGTGCTTTTCACATTCAGTTGTGGCTAATAGTTTTAATGTCTGTATAGATAAGTATAAAAAACAAGTTGACAGTTTCATCAAGAACAGAAGACAATGTTTCTTAGCTTTCCATGTTGAAGACAACACTTTGAATAAGCTTTTTGTTTCAACCACATGGTGAAGTGCTCGTCTTTTAAAACATAGTTTGATCTATGGAACATTTTTCCACCTTTAATTTAGCACTACGTGAGTACAAACCTGCTACACAGTTTTATGGAGTTAATGATTATGAAAACATAATAAAAATTGGTCAGAATATGTCCATGCAAGCTGTTGTAAAACACATCTTTTTTATTGAGCCAACCATGAACATTGCACTAACATTTGTCTTTGATATGACCTCTGTCCATGTGACTCAGTGCTGAACCTGACCCTGATCGACCTCCCGGGAATGACGAAGGTTGCTGTTGGAGATCAGCCTGTAGACATCGAGACTCAGATCAGGGACATGCTACTGCAGTTCATCACCAAGGAGAGTTGCCTGATCCTGGCTGTCACCCCTGCTAACACTGACCTGGCAAACTCGGATGCACTTAAGATTGCCAAAGAGGTGGACCCACAGGGTGAGCACAAAGTTGACTGTAGTTTAGGGGTCAAAGCTGCTTTTATACAGCAGTGATTGTATTCCTCCCTTTTTTCTGCCCTATTGTTAGAAACAAAAACTAACTGAATTAATTAACTTTATCAGTTAGTCTTTATCATGCATGAGGAATAGTATTGGTCATTTTTAGAGTTTATGGACTCTGTCCCTTTATGTCTGAATTTTACCACCTTTAGTGATGCTTAGCAATATCTACTATAAAAATGGTATGTTAACCAACAAATCTGACCACTAGTGGGCTTAAGTCCTAACACAGATGTTGGTGTTTTATTTATTTTATTTTAGTGACATTTTCTTAATCTCAAAGCCAAAGATGCTTAGCTTTCTCTACCTTCTATGCCGTGTACCACCAAATGTTTCCCTCTTGTAGTGAGAAAAGGGTATTACAAATAAAAGAAGCATTGTCACAACAAGAAGAAGCGTTGTGAAACACTTCCTTCCTTCATAAAAATTGGAAGATTACAGAAAGGTTTTCAGAAATTTGCAAATATAAAAAACAGCTCAGTATACTCTAATGCTCTACTTTTTGTGAAAATGAAAAGAACACCGTACCTCTAGCTTACAATTTCCAAGACAGACTTTAGTGTGTCACCTAGCTTCTTATGATGTGGTTGATAGACAAATAAATAGATATGTGGATAGACTGTAGGCCTGCACTTCATGAGAAAAACATGCAATGTGCAGTAACATTGTTTTGCAATAATGATTGGCTTACCATAACTTAAAAAAAGAGTGCATACAAACCTTGACTTTATGTCATAACTTGTGCTCTTCTCCTTGAGTGACACAACACTTAATTTTTCTGCATGTAAAATAAATGTAAAACATTTGTTTCACTTAACTGGCAAAACAAAAGGGCACTAATAGCTAGCTTAGCTTCATCTGACTGAATCAAAAGGTGTGAAAATTGCGCCGTCAAATCACAATACTTGTCAGGACCTGGAGCCTCATTTATAAACATTGTGTAGGATCCATACTGAAAGTGTACCTGTGCCCGGGGTGCTGGTTTGGTGGAGTCGTTAGCAACCAGGCACCCCATGTATTTGCTTCTGCCGGTCCAGGTTCGAATCCCGCCTGTGACCAGTTTGCAGAGTGTCTTCCCCTACTCTCTCACCCCCATTCACAAGCCTGTCCACTGTCTCTCTCCTATCAATAAAGGCACAAAATGCCCAAAAAAATACATTTAAAAAAAAAAAAAAAAAAAAGAAAGTGTACCTGTGCCCAAAAGCTGAAAATGGTGTGTGCTAAAAACATGAACTGATTTCTAAAACCGTACATGCACACATCTGTTAGCACTTTTCTCTTTATAAATCCTAGTCCACCTAAAAGGTTGTGCAGGTGGATTCACCTCACATCCCACCCTCTACACACCCACATTTTACCATGAATGGTCAATGCGAAATAATCGCATCGCCAGCCTGTAGTCTGTTCCTGACACTGCGGTGGTCAGGATGAATGAGTCCTGTGCTGACCTGGGCCACCGTGACAATAAATTTGTCAAAATCATGTTTGAGGTACAATATTATGTATATTGATTGTATGCACATTTTTTTGGTTACTTCGTTTTCACTCAGAGCTCTTTTAGTAATGAGAGTGCAGCCAGTTGCTCCGTTTACATTTGAAACTGGACATTGCTGCAGATTGCCTTTTGATGCTGGTCTGTTCATCCACAGTGTAAAGAAACTTGATGTATTGACTGGTCATGTTTGTTATACCATCCAACACAGCTGGCATTTTGTCCTGAGGGATGGCTGTGAAATGTCAACATGTAGGCTACTCACGGTTTGTTTTGTACAATTAAAATTAAGTTTGGAAAATAAATCAGCTGTAGCCTATTTCCGCTTTGCTTGAACTGGAAACCAGCGTAGCATACTGCAAAATAAACCTAACAGAACAGTCATATACATACTACATTCAAGTGTAGTAAGCAGTATGCAGTGCCTACTACATACTTCTTTCGTACACAGTATGTAGTAGGCGAATTTGAAAACGGCCTGCGTTTTCCTTGTGACATCATTCATATGTCTTTGTTCCAGTGGTTTCCATGGTGATGGTAAATCTCAATTCATTTAAATGGGAGCGAAATAAAGGAATCTATTCATTTCCATGGGTCTGAAACTGCGAAAAAATTTGATATAGCCAAAAAAAATTGTGATACAGACCTGAAAGTCATAGCCGCATTGTCCTTTTTAATGGGAAATGGGAAATCAACAAGTGTTGTCAACACATAAACATCTACTTTATTGACTTCAGATGTTATTTCTGTGAACTTTAACTGTATATTGTTCAATTCATCATGAACAGAGCTTCCATTTATAACCTTATAGACTCTGTCACAATACTGAAAAAAATGCCCCAAAAATGGCAAAAACTCCCCCAAAAAACCCTAACAAACACCAAAAGTTGCAGCCATCTTGAATTTGAAGGTTAAAATCAGGTCAAATCATTATGTACCACAGAAATATGTATTTTTTAACAAAAATAAGGTCTAAAAACATGTTTCTTCCATCATTGTAGGTCGAGCCTTAAAACAAGATTTTGGATTTTGGACTCCAAAAAAATGTCCACGCCATTTTAAAAAATACACCCCGGCTAAATTTGTTTCTTAGCCATTCTAGATGACAAATCCATTGAGAAACGGACCTTCACTTAGCGCGGTCAAGTTTTGGTCCAAAATGACCCTACTAAGTGTATTTTGATATAAGGGGTATGCTGTTCAATTTGATATCCAAGTTACATTTGCAATTAAAAGTATTTTTTTATACTATTAATCAAAGACTGTTTTTCCAGGAACGGTCAATCAAACAATCAATCAATCAGTCTATCTTTATTTGTAAAGAACATCAACTCATAACAGTTGTTATGTCAGGGCAGTTAACAAAAGAGCAGGCTTAAGCCTTTATATATTTTTTATATGTATTTATAAAATGCACATTTACACATATACACATACATCCAACCCCAACATGAATTCACCATGAGAACAGCCCTGGGCTATCCTACAGGATGGTGTGTCTATAGGAGGCTCACAGTAACAATGGCAAAAAAAAAAAAAATCTTTGTCTAGCAGTCGGAAATCTTGAGTGGAGCCAGTATCATGTTGAACCGCCCTCCACTGAAGCTGTGTTGGGTGTGTGTGTGTGAAGGAATGGAGATAGGCAGAGACAAAGGGACTTAAATAAGAACTGAAGGTAGTGACAGATCCATGGGCCAGGCCATTTATCTGTCTGCTGAATATGAATTCATTCAAGGTTAATTCCTTGAGCTGCAGGACCTGATTTTCAAGAGGACCTTCATGCCTGCATGGTTGTTAAGATATTTATTATGAAGGTATGATCTATAATGCCCATGGATAGATCTAGGTTAGTCTAATATGAAAATTAACAGCTATCGTGATTATATACTGAAGAGGACTGATGTTCATTAATATGTCAGCATCTTGTCTAACAGTCATTAGATTGGGTTTATCTGATATAAATTAAGATGTTTTTGTTAAATTATGTGATTTCTGTTTATGGTTGATGTATGATATAGCACTTAGAGTCAAGTAGATCCACAGTAGCAGTTAGTTAGTCAGCACATTGTTAGTCAAGACCACACTAATACATTTGTGCTGTTTGCAGGAACTACTGTGTATTAAACCCCTTATACAGTTTCAAATATATTAATTTGATAGTGGTATCTAGAAAAAACAAACACTGTTTAATAGGAATGCACATTGTTGTAGGTATATAGCAGGGGTGTCAAACTGATCCAGTAAAGGGCCACTGTGGCTGCAGGTTTTCTTTCCAACCAAGCAAAAACTCACCTGATGCAAATTATTCAATCAACTGGATTGTCTTTACATGGTTGATTTGTTGGATCAGGTGTGTTCTTGCTTGGTTGGAATGAAAACCTGCAGCCACAGTGGCCCTTTACTGGATCAGTTTGACACCTGTGGTATATAGGTATTGGCAGATCTTGGCCCTAAAAGCTTTTTTCAGTATTGACTGATATTGCATATATTTACAGCCATTGTATTGACCATATGTATCCCTTATATTGGCCGTAATATCATTAAAATCCACAAATGTACCATAATGCTTCACTTTGTCATTACTGCAACGGTTCCTTTTTAAAATCAAGATTTAGTTTTTTTAAGAGGAAAACATTGTTTTTCTTGTTTACATCTATTTCCTATGCTAAATTGACCGTTACAGGGAAAACAGCAAGTCCATTTCAGTAAAGAAATGCCTGTGAAAGATATTTGCATTAATATCATTATACTGGCATAGTGAGTTTGGAAATAATGGGATATCAGATATTTACTGAATACCAGCAACGTGTATTTCTTCACCTTATCCATTTTTAATTGCCCCACTTTTTAACTGTGTGCAGGTATGCGTACCATCGGCGTGATAACAAAACTGGATCTTATGGATGAAGGAACAGATGCAAAGGACATCCTGGAAAATAAACTGTTACCACTGCGTAGAGGTGAGCATTTATACACAAGTGTCTCTGGTTTGTCAGTGACTCAGTCATAGCTGCTTTTACTGTCCTGTGCAGGCTACATTGGTGTGGTGAACCGCAGTCAGAAAGACATTGATGGGAGAAAGGACATCCGTGCAGCTCTGGCAGCAGAGAGGAAGTTCTTCTTGTCTCACCCAGCCTACAGACACATGGCAGAGCGCATGGGCACACCTCATCTACAAAAGACCCTTAACCAGGTCTGTGTTCAATTTCTGTTTTGCATCGATATCCCCTCCCTCTAAATGTGGCATTGATTCTCAGAAATAACAAAACTGTCTGTGTGTCATTAGCAACTGACCAACCACATCAGGGACACCCTGCCTGGTCTGCGCAGTAAACTGCAGAGTCAGCTCCTCTCCCTGGAGAAGGAGGTGGAGGAGTACAAGAACTTCCGTCCTGATGATCCGACACGAAAGACTAAGGCTTTGCTACAGTGAGTGCAGATTAATATTGCTTTCTGTGACAACCCGGCATCCAGTATTGACAGTCAATACGGGTGCAAAGACTTAATTTTGGATAACAGCAGCACTGGGCAGCTGTTTGTGGAAGTAGATAATTGCAAGTTGTGATCAATGGTTTAAAGAGAGAGAGTTTTTGTGTATAAGTGCTGTGCTATTATCATTCTTCATGGCTTAGTAAATGCTTAGCACAATATTGAAGGTTGAAAATTTAGCTGTGGTGAGGTAGGTGCTCCCAAACATTTCACATGAATAAGCCTGTCGCGGTAATCAATAAATCAGTTAACCGAACAATAAATAAAAATGCGCTCGGTAAGTTTGCCAGCCTTGATAAATTTATGTGCATGTGTGTTTGTTTTCCTCCTCTCTTTCTACCAAGCAGGCTGGATGAGAAGATGGCTCACTACGTCCATCTTTGTCAATGCCTGGGCGCATTGGTTCTATAGCGGAATGAGTGGGGTTAGGGTTAGTGATCCATCTGTCTTTTATTCAATCTTTGAGGGGGAGGCAGGGCGCACAGAGAGAGCTGAAGCGAGTATCGTGAGGAGTAACGAGGAAACAAACGCTAATATGAATGATGGCACGAAAGCTAAGGTTCCTAAGTCAAATGCCACAGTGCGGGAATATTTAGATTTTATACAAAATAAACTAGGTGTGAGCTCATGAACACCGACGAGCCAATATGTTGCTTTTGTTTGAAAGTTGTGGCGACAAAGAAGTGGAGATGCAGTGGAGCCTTCGTCCCGTCAGTCAGTGCCTACTGAGGCGTTTGGTTGGCAAAGTAAATATAAATAAAACAGCACTCACCGACAGTGTTGTTCGCTACATTGCAAAAGAAATGCAACCATTCATTACGGTTGAACAATCAGCAGTTCAGGAAATGTTACAAAGGTTTCACAGACAGTACGAATTGACTGGGAAAGAAGGTACATGTCACAAACGATTCCTGAACTGTGTAAACTACATTTTATTTATTATTATGATTTTTTTTACATGCAGTTTTTCCCCAAAAGACAGTCCATTTCATTTTCATTGTTTTTTTTCCCTCTTTTTTGTTTGTTTAATTTATTATATTGTTTAATTAATTTTATTTAAAAGCTCTTAACCTTCCAATTACAGTAAAATACTCTTAAAAAATTGAAGTTCATTGCTTTTGACATGGTGTACTCACTTTATTACGACATATAATTATATCAATGAAAAATGTTTCAAAATAGCATTGACAGTAATATCGTTTATCAGCAATAATTTTTGGGACAATTATCGTCCAGCAAAACTTGTTATTGTGACAGACCTACACATGAACTACTTTCATATAAAAAGTGGCTTCAGAGATTAGATGGGTTACATTGTTAAGAGTGTCCATATAGACCATACATTCCTGATGTGCATTGCACCACAGATTATACTGTGATTGGATGTTTTTGATCTCAAAAACATTTAAATCTTACTTTGACTTCATACTTTGCCTTTATCCTCTTCTATCACTTCATCCTCTTGAAGTCTCAATTTCTTACTTTGCCTACTCAGTGTTTCATGATTTCCTTTGCAGTACTAGCTCACTGAATAGGATGGCAAATGGATTTAAGCTTGTATAGCACTCTTCTTGTTATCTGACTTCTCAAAGCACATTTAACACCACAGGTCACATTTACTCTTAATATTTTTTAATGCAATACATACACAATGGTAAACATTTATACCCCACTGCAGCAGTAGCTGTAATCTGAGGTTAAGTGCATTGCCCAAAGGCTAAATGAAAGATATCTGGTAAAGTTGTTGAGTGGATACCAACACAAGTCCCATTACAGCTTCTAGTATTTATTTTAGGTACCATTTATCAAGTGTTTAAGCCAACCTCCTGACAGTGAGCTTTTAGTATTACACTCTGATTAAATGGTTAAAAATGGTCATTTCAGACAGTTGAAGCATTATTACATTAATAACTAGAAAAGCACTCAGAGAGCGCAGACCTCCACCAAGCAGCACAGTTCCCAGACGGTGATCCGGATCAACACCAAAATTGAATCACTTCTTCCTTTTCCCATGCTGAACATTTCATCAAATTCCATCCATAACTTTTTGAATTATTTTGTTCATAGACAGACAAACAAACAAACTCTCCCGAAAACATAACCTCCTTGGCGGAGGTAATAATAACCCTGCAAGAATTCGGCTGCAAAACTCTGCTGGTTGTCTCTAGCTGAGGACTTTTTGATGCTGGATGCATTGTGCCTGTGTGTTTTCATTACAGCAAGCTTGTTTTTGAGTCAGGGCCTTTATACTGTGAGTCGCACGTTTTATGCCCACTCCTGCCAGACATCATGGGAATAGGAGGCTCAACTCATTTCTTCATAAGCTACCTGCATGTCTCTAAAAAATTACACAGGAAAATGGAAACCAGAGAGTATGAATGTGTCACAGACAAGAAGGAAACAGTTCGGTGACACTTCCTGTTTGTGCCTTTCAGAGTTAAAGCTCAATTTGCTTGACTCTAGGTCATTTGTTCATTGAGCTAAGTTACTTGTTCGAAGATTTATTCTGGATCTTCCTGCACTTTCCATTGCTGCTCATTACTGAGGTAAAATTTACAAATGGGCCTGGTATGAAACTATAGGAACTTGAGTTAAAGCTGGCACAGGCGTAAGCTTTCAGTGTGAAAACACCGTAAGGAATCTTTTAAACCACATCAATGCTACGTGCAATACATGTATTTACTCCATGATATACAATATTGGATTTAAATACAGGTTTATGATGACATGAAGGAGATACTATTGATAAGAAGCTCCAAACCTGTCCCGCTCTGTCTGTAGTTCTGTGTGTCTCTTCAGATTTTAATCCGTGAAACCTTTGCAAGAAATGTCACACACAAACTTTGATTATCAGGTCAAATTGTCAAGTGTGTGACTGTGGTACAACACATGAAAAATGGTGTAAGGATATTGCAGCTTGTTCATCAGATTTTACAGTAAATCTACCTGTACTTTTATGGAGGTTATCTTCATCAGAATACCAATATTGACTCTGTCAAAGTTACGTCTGTCCAACACCATAATAGGTGTTGTTCACCCTGTTTGGTTTAACAGTACAAAAATGTAGTTCCTCTTGTTGTTCTTAAAGTGAGGCACCCTGTACAAACTCAAGATTTAATATACCTGCCTGCCTTTGAACTTGCAGAACACATGTTGTTGTACATCATGTTAAACAAATAACTGAGAAATTTCCTCTTCGGTAGTATGCACAGTGCTGTGAAAACAATCAGCTTCTGTGGGAACATCACACCCGCCAACCCGCTAGTTTATGTCATGACAACCCGTTACATGCCCATGGCATAGTACCGCAACCGTCCCCTCTGTCTGTAACTTGTGTGATGCTTTACCATCTCAGCAACAAATTTCGTGTTGTCAACATAATGACATCAGCTTGACGCACCAGAGGAAAAATACTGAGGCTGATGTCTTAGATGTAGGTGATAAAGGTAAAATTTTGCCCTGTGACTTATTTTTAGAATGCTATTTCTGACCCATTTACACTGAAATAATAAGACATTAAAAACTTTAATCAGTTTAAATGTGTCAGTAATTCTACCCATCACCTTTGTGCAAAAATTCAGAGATTTACCCCCCTTGTGCTTGTAAGGAGTACAATCTAATGCTTTGCAGAAGCCTCACATAAGACATCCTGCATGCATGGGTTTATTGCAGATGCATAACCAGGAACTTTTTGTGCTGTCTTGTCAAGGGACTTGTTCTGATTAATTTTAAATCTTTTTTGCCCACAAGGATGGTGCAGCAGTTTGGTGTGGACTTTGAAAAGTGCATTGAGGGCTCAGGGGATCAGGTGGACACCAATGAGTTGTCAGGAGGAGCCAAAATCAACCGCATCTTCCATGAGCGTTTTCCGTTTGAACTGGTCAAGGTTAGTGTTGTGTTGAGAGATGTAACTTGTACTATGTCATTTTTTTAAAAATCATTTATCTATATTTTTTCTTTGACATTTAGATGTTAGAGTATGTTTTTCACTCACGTCTTGTCCTACAGATTGTGTTTGATGAGAAGGAGTTGAGGCGAGAGATCAGTCACGCAATCAAGAACGTCCATGGTGTCAGGCAAGTAGAGCTTCAAAGAAACAGCCACCAAGAGGTTACATCAGACTCTAGAAATCTCTGTGTGTTTTAAGCATAATATAACCTTTCTTATTTCATCTAAGCTATTGTTTTAGTCAAGCTCTGGGGACCCACCTAAACTGATATTTCAATGAGTAGTGTTCAAAAAGGTGTTCCTGTTGTGTGTGCTGTGTATTTCCTCTATTCTTCTTCCCCTCAGTTCCATTCTAACTGTAGTATACCCTCACCAGAACAACACCCACTTCTATTCTGTGTCTGTCAGCTAAAGGGATCCATATTTCTTTGTTTCTTGTGTCTTTGTTTTCTGTGCTAGTGATGTGATGTTTATCTACCTATCCTTTCCAGCTTCATATGTAGACAGCCAGCCAAATACTGAAATCTTACTTTTTTTTCTTGAGGTATTTTCTAAAGTGAATTTATTTGTTCTAATTGCTTTTTATATTTGTTCAGTTTTGATAAGGCGTGCATGGTATTTTTGGAGCAATATCAGTATCTGCAGATATTTGTCTGAAAAGCTGATATTTAATATTGGCAGATCTATGCATTTGTTCCTTGTCCCAATCCAAACATTTCTTGAAAACTTCATCCAAATCCATTCATAACTTTTTGAGTTATGTTGCTAACAGCGAAACAACAAAAAAAAACAAAAATAACAAACAGACGCTGGAAATAACATAACCTCTTTGGTGGAGTTAAAAATGAAACTACGCTAAAAATGCTCTCTTGGGTTAGAAAATTTTATCTGAAGGTTGGACAGCCTTCATGAACTGTAAGTTTTCCAGCTCATAACAGAAACCAGTGAAATGTGATGTGATGGAATTCCCAACTCAGACTTCTCATTTCTGGGCTCAATGGATTTCACTACTGTGATGTATGAAAACAGTCATGATAAAGACTGAAGAGTTTAACTTGTGAATTTCTTCATTTACTCTACTTTAATATGTGGTGTTTCATTCCTAAACCTGACCTGGCCCTCCTTGTCACTCATCTTTATGTGGTTGTCATTTTTTTTAAACTTTTAATTTGTTTTTGTTTGTCCATAACCTCACATTGCTTTAGTTACCTGTTTTCTTATTTGTGTTGTCAGTTGTCTGTCTTTCCATCTGTTATAATCCTTTATGTGTGTGTTAACCATCCCATCTGTCTGCCGCTGTGCCTCTGTCTTTCTGTGCATCCTCAGAACGGGGCTGTTCACTCCAGACCTGGCGTTTGAGGCCATCGTGAAAAAGCAGATCGTTAAGCTGAAAACACCCTGTCTCAAATGTATCGATCTGGTCATTCAGGAGCTCATCAACACAGTCAGGCAGTGCTCCAACAAGGTACTGCAGGTGTCCAGCATCTCCCGACCCGGCTGAGACACGGGGCAGGGGCAAACATGGGCAGGGCAGAGGGTACACTGATACAGAGTGTTCAACAACATCTACCTAAAAGATATGGACAAGTCTTAAGTGGTTGGTTTTGCATTTGTATTTTGAAAGAGGAACATTCTGTAGAGTTTGCCCTCAGCCCAGCTCAGCCCTGTGAGCCTTGTGTGCAGGCAGTGCTGTCGTGTTGTGGAATGTTGTGACGATGGACGTGTCGCCGTAGACATTCGAGATGTTTCAGGGACTGTCTGAGCATCTCTGGTTTCTCCTGGACAAGCTGCAGGTCTCACAGCTCAGAACACACAGTTAGAAAGTAGAGTTTTGCTAAAAGCTGCATTTATCAGAGCTGACTTCTACAGGTAATCTCTACTAAAAGTTACTTTCTAACTGTCCTTCATTTTGCCAGACAGGATTCTAAGTTTTTATTTTCCATCATTTTGAATTTCCTTTAAATTCACAATGAAACATGGCACATTTCAAACAATTTGACAAAATCATTCAAAATAGTATTGTTATTAAAATATAGCAGTGTCTTCCATATTATACATTTAATACGAGCATGGACTAAACCTGACCAGACAACAAGCCACTGTTACCCTCAATATCATTTTCTTGAGCAGTGACAACAAAACACTTCAATGTTTTGTTCTCAAGCAGAAATATTAGAAAATACAATTATTATTCTGTGTGCTTCTCGTGAGTTATTTAGGTAACCAGGGTCACAACAGCCAGGGCATGGCATGAAATCAGAGGGATTCCCTTTTTAATGCCCGTCTGATATTCTGTTGAAACTGTCACACAGTGATATCTTCTCAGGATGCAGCAGTTTAAAATACTTTATCACCCAGAATAATTGCAGGAAATCGTTACTTAACAGTATTTTATGTAGAAAATATTAAAGCCTTTTTAGAATTCCTCTAGTATTACACAGAAGTTTGTGTGTCTTCATGTATTTCAGATTTTTTTTCATTGTTTGGATGCTGGTTACAAATCCTGTGGCAAATAAACCTTGCATTAGGCTAATTGAAATACAGCATTTTTTTAAACTTTCCTTGTTGCAACAAACCCTTTTTACTGCATTGCAGTGATAAGGAGTTCTTATACACGGGACTTTTTGTATTCCAGTGGTTCTCAGATACTTTCTGTCATTTCCCACCAGCCATCATCCACCGAGTTACTTAAAGGACAAATACAATTTTTGTAAATGCATCCAAAAGTTCTTGATTAGTATTGCTTTACAGACACAGAAAATGGTAGTATTACTTGGCCTTGTTATAACCACTTAAATGACAGTTAATATTCTGAACCCCCTTTTTTTATTGAAGATGAAGCCAGCTGAGGGGCAGCTGCTGTACCCATTCCTTTCAATAATGAAGATGAAGATTTAAGTCTGGAATCACAATTCCAAGTTCTTACACATCAGCATTTTTCACAGTGAAGATCACAAGCCTCAGAAAGCCAATCGAAACCTACTGCTACACAACCACATTGATTTTGGCAGAAATCCCTCCTTTGACATGACAATTAGCCAATGACTGCAAAAAATTTGATTTGCACTTGCGATGGCCAATTAAAATTTCAGGGACACCATTCCCCAATTGGACCACGCCCCTGTCCAGACAAGTGTGTGGCATGGACAATTTTTTTTGCCCTTTTATTTGAGCTATTTCTTGGGAGTTTAGTAGAGCAAGCCAAACCTCTGAATGTGTTCACTGATCCTTCAAGTACACATAGCAGTAGGATGATATCCTGTTGCATGTTGACCTGATGTAATACAATGGCTTCTTAAAACCCTTGACCCATTGGTAAAAATGACCTGAGACATCTCCATTCTAGTATATCCTCCACCTCCACTTCAGGTTCCTCAACTGACCATAATCACCCACATAGCAAACCGCACACACACGTCAAAATTAGAGATGCTGCCCACATGGTCAGAGCAGATCTTTTTATTATTTTTTTAGTGGATTTAATAGCCTCTATAATGGTCTATATGCACAAATTTGAAGAGGTCAGTGCATCTGCCTGCATGAATGTGCTGCCATGCAGGACTGCTCTCAGTTGGCCTTACGCAGCAGCTGGACCTGCCTGATTCAATGTCTATCATCAGACAGATCCGTCCTGCCAAGCTCCAATCTATAACAAATGTGAGGCAGCCCACAGTGGGGCTGCCCACTCAGAGTCCCTTAGAGCAGGCTGAGGTAGGAGCTAGTGAGACAACAGCAGGAAGTGAGTGAGATTAACATTGATGCTAACAGCTTCAGTCACAGTTTTATCAGATATGGACCACATTTCTGTATTAAATGAAAAGTAAGTATCAATACTACAGTCTTCTCTACAGTAAGGACAATTCGGTTGAACTCGTCAGCTACATCATCTGATTGGCCAGATAAGCTTGTGAAAGGTTCTGCCCTCCTAAATGCTTTCTAAAGGCTCTTTCCCAAATGGACTAGTAAAATATATTGGGCGGTCCATGTGGTGTGCCAGGTTCGCCCTCTGTAATCCAGTCTGTCAAAATGATGGACACCCTTTGATGTTTTTAGTCACTTTAAAAAAATGACCAGGGATGGAAATTGGTCATTTAAATAGTCCTCTGCTTTGCACCATATAAGCCAAGTTCTTAAAAAACTGGATAGTTAGAATGGAAGCTGTGAAAATCCTGCGTCTTGTCCTTCCTCGCTGCTTGATTTTTCAATCAACAATCAGAAATCACTAACTGAAACAAGACTTTTTCTCTTTTTGTGTCCCTCTCTTTCTGGGCTGCCCTCTTTCTCTTTCCATAATTTCTGCCTATCCCTGTTTCTCTCTCTCTCTCTCTCTCTCTCTCTCTCCCTCTCTCTCTCTCTCTCTCTCCCTCTCTCTCTTTGTCACCAAAACACAATGCAATCTGACTGATGACTGTTCAGGACAGGGCTCTTCACCCCTGACTTGGCTTTTGAGGCAATAGTCAAAAAGCAGATCCTCAAACTCAAAGAACCCAGCCTCAAATGTGTGGACCTCGTGGTGTCTGAGCTCACAGCGCTCGTCATGAAGTGTGCTGTTAAGGTAACCAGGGACACAACTACTTGGACACTGGCATGAAAAAAGAGGGGATTTATGTATTTAATGTAGATGTCCATGTCTGACATTCTTTTCAAATTGCCCCCTCCCACCCTAGTGATATCCCCTCCCACCCCATTTCCCACCACATTACCATGCCCAGATCTTAAAGTTACGTACATTATTCCATCCTCGCCATAGAAACTCTCCATAACATTGTACTGACTTGCAAATCATGTCTGAAATTGCAAGCAAACTTCAAATGCCCACCAGCCAGCTCGCGTTTGGTGTTGATCTCAGCATCAGCTCATTGAATTATCTAATTTTTCCCCACCTCCCCATGGCTGCCTCCCTCTCTCCCCCCTGAAAAAAAAACAAAAAACACTGCTGCTTTGTCAGTTTGAGCTGGACGACACTCCCCTGCTGACCCACTTGGTCATAAGCTGTCTGCTGGACAGGATGGACAGCAGGTGATGTCACAGCGAGAGATAACAGCAATAACCCGGGTCTCTGTGAGTGCAGGGACAGCTTTGAATGGAGTGTTTCCATAGCAACAGTGCTCCACTGCCATCTTGTGGGAAGAGGAACGCCCTGCACACGATAGTATCATTCAACGTGCACACAAACACACCATCCCTTTCCTCTGTCTCAGTTTTTCTTCTGCCTCTTCTCATCCTCTCTAAAACTAATGTGAAAAGCCACAGATGATGCTCTTCCATTAATTTGATGTGTCTTGATATTTTGAGGTTGTTGAATTTGTTTACAGCAGGGATGGGCAAAATGAAGCCCTGGGGCCCTGTGCAGCCCTCCTTTCTCATTGTGGCCCAAAAGTTAATTTCAGAAATCAATAATTGTAGACTTGAAGACAAAAAGACGGTCTACCATCAAAAAATTAAATATTCCCATTTCCTTGGTCAGAGAATAAGACGTCAGCAGTTTATCTGATGTCTTGTTTCTTTTAAAATCTTGTACATCCATCAGTAAATGTGTGCATATAAATAGAAAAGACCAGTAAACTGTGACTTTCGCAGTTTAGTTTTTGAAGACAGAAAGTGTTCTACTGAATGCCAGAATACCTGCAGCTAAAAAAAGGTGAAAAATCACCATTAAAGGCAGACGATTTTTGAACTGAAACCCTCCTGTAATTGTAACAAGCTTTTTATGCTGCTTGTAAATTTGTTGTGCAGGAAACATGCAAGCTCTAAGCACTTTGGTCTTTGAGTAAGCCTATTGAAGACGATATCTGCTGAACTTTAGTTTTAAATATTATGTTTTACTGTAGATAGGACAATGGCTGTTCTAGTTTCCATTGAATAACCTAGAAATGGTATCATAAGGCCCCTGGGTTCAGGTGACTAACATTTTGCATGTCTGTGCAAGATCAATGGGAAAACAATAAATTGATCACTCCTAGTGCTAAAGCTAACCGGTCTGCTATTGTTAGAACTCCTTATTATTTATTTCCAGAAAACTCGTGTAATGATGAAAATCCTTTATTCCAAGTCTGCAAAATAAATAAATCAACACAAATTCAAGATATATTTATTGGTCCATTTTGCCCAGCCCGAGTCTGTTAAGACTCTAAAACTGCTCATGAAAGTGCACCCTCACAGTATCAGCCTTATTATTGAGGTCATCTGTGGCTCCTCAAAGTTTTATTCACTTTGCTTAACACACAGCCTCTTTGTTTTTCTGTTTGCTCTTTTGTGTGTTTCCGTCTGTGATGGTTTGGATACTTGTGGCACTAAAATGTCACTTGACTTTCTCTTTCCGTTTTTCTTTGTTCTTTACTTATTCTCACTTTTCACTCCTGTTTCTCTCTGATACTTATTGGTAAGTCTCACAAAGCTCATGCTCACATGTCAGTGTGTGACTGTGTGTGTCTCCGTTCAGTGCTGCAGCTCTGTTGTTATTGCCTTTCAGCTCGGCTCCTACCCCAGACTCAGAGAGGAGACGGAGAGGATCGTCACCACATATGTCAGAGAAAGAGAAGGGAAGACTAAGGACCAGGTAAAGTGTGGAGTTTGTACTTTTGCATTAAGTCAGTACCACAGATGCACCATCTTGACCTGGGTGGTTATGATTTTTATGATTGTGTTGTGTGTCTGTGGAGTTTGACAATATTCAACTCCATGTTTGTTTCATTTACAATCAGCAAAATGTCTGAATGCTGCTTCATCATTTTTTGTCAGAACACTGAACTGTACAACATATCCAGTATAATGTAGTCTTGAAACAGAAGTTGTGGTTGTTGTTTTTGTAGTTAAATAGTTTCTAATGTTAATGTTGACTTTGGTGTTTTGATGAATACTTTGTTTCTTAAACACTGTACATTGTTTTCATGTCATGCTGTACATGACATGCTGTACTGTAAATGCATTGAATCATTCATTTGTGTAACAGAGGCAAACTAGAAGAGCACTCGGAGACTGCAGACCTCCGCCAGCGCCACAGTCCTCACCCATATTGTGATTTTCACCATAAATATTAGTCCTACCTTTACTTCATGGAAATATTTAGATTCCTTGACCATGAAAACATACCATTAGCAATTTGATTCATAATGATATCTATTTTAGTTCAGTAGTTATTCACAAAAATCACATTTTTTGTCATGGCGGCCAGACGCTGATCCGGATCAACACCAAAATCAAATCAATTCTTCCTTTTCCCATGCTGAACTTTTTCTGAAAATTTCATCAAAATCCATCCATTACTTTTTGAGTTATTTTGTTCACATCAAAGACGGACAGACGGACAGACAAACAAACTCTCCCGAAAACATAACCTCCTTGGTGAAGGTAACTAAGTGTTCACGTTACGGTTCTAACACCTCAAGATGTTTCAAGGCACACAGCACTTAGGGGAACTCATTGACCAGACAATCAATAAAAGAATTATTGATAAAATGATATTGGGAAGAAGATGAGTGACAGGAGGTAGATAAGTGCTCCACAGCCATTTATCTCATTCTAGAGAAGAGATTTACACATTCTCTGTGTAACTGCTTCAGATGGGGGTGAATGATGTTAGCTGCGGCACAGTATTATTTTTGCAGATATTAGCTTTAAAGGTGAACATTATTATTGGCAAGAAATACATTTCCTGCTGTTAATTCATAATATCAACAGAATGTAGACATTAACCATTGTGCTTTACTTGATATGACCGACTGCAGACACTTCAAGAACAATCCAGTATTATTGATTGAAAAAACAATCACAGTCTAATGGTGCACCTGATAAATTAGCTGATAAAAAAAAATTCTAACCATTAGTGAGTGGCTGTGAGAGTGAATGGGTAGATGTAACCTGAGGTCTAAAGCAGCTTTGAGGAGTCAAAGGCGAGAAAAGTGCGACATAAGCTCAAGTCCATTTACAAACTGTATCGTATCTATTTATAACCCTCAAAAACTGTGCAAAAAGATGAACAGGTTAAAGAAGTAACCCAGTGGTCTTAACAAATAATGTTCACTCATCAGCAACAAAAAAAGTCTTTCATCCTCAGTGTTACAGACAATCCAGCTTCAGCAAAAGATCCAAACAGTATTTTGCGACCTCTTGAGGCTGAATGAATTTATCTGTCAGAAAAGGTAGAACAGCATTTGTAGTGTGAAAAGAAAGCCACACTACAGAAAGAAAGCCCCCCCCCCCAATTAGAATTGAGTTCTTCAGGTATGGGTGTGATCAAAACTTATCAACAGTATCTTTAGGGTTTTTTCTTCAGTGCGCACAAGGTAAATAGCAAGAGTAAATGCTCTCTACTCTTTGCCCTTCTTAAGTGGTGTTAAATGAAGATATCTCCATCCTAATCATGATTTCCTGCCTCTCATTAAGGTTCTGCTGCTGATTGACATTGAGCTGTCCTACATCAACACCAACCATGAGGATCTTTGGTGGTTTTAGAGATCATGGTAGAATAACACAGTCTCTAGCCCCCCCCCCCCCCCCCCCCCCCCCCCCCCCCCCCCCCCCCCCCCCCCCCCCCCCCCCCCCCCCCCCCCCCCCCCCCCCCCCCCCCCCTCCAGCCATAAATTAAACTGGAGGCAGAAACTCTGGAACCACCACAGACTTAATGATTGTGACTAACTCAGAGCTGGGCTCCAGTTTTTAAGATGAATCAATGTGTTTAAAATAAAGATCCAAAGCAAGACAAGCACATTTATCTAGAGAAGCTCATGTTCACGTCAGTTCATGTAGAACTGATGCTAGGCCGAAAGTCAGTCAAAAAAATGTTTAAACTAAGGAGTACTTGTGGTATTTTTTTACCTTAAGTTTGTCTATGTGAAATACTCTTCTTAGTGGAAATTTAGCATTCTGTTTTATTTTAAGAGGTCATATTATAATATATCATCACTTCATCCTGCTGAAGTACCTGACAGTGACTGTTTTGTCAGCAGTTCAAGCACATTTACTTGAGGTTGCAAGCCCAGTGCAAGGACAGGCTGTAGATTGACTGCCGTTAAAAACATGATGCTGAACAACTTGAAACACCATCTTAGGTTAAGTGAAAACTAAGAATAACAGAGGTACTTAGTATGTATACCCTGGCAGGTTTTTAGTTTATTAGTGATTGTGAACGTACTATGGCAGTCATCAAATCTGAAAACTTGAACCAGAGTTGAAGCAAAATATAATCATATAGGGCTGATCACATGAAGTTGTTTAAGGTGCAGCCTCACTAGAAATGCCCGAACATGTAGCCAAATAACATTAGAAGAAAAATAAATGATTTTAACAAACAAAATGCTCTCAGCTTTCACACTCATACTGTGCTCAAAGTGGATTGTCACTAAGGGGGGCAAGTAAAGGACTCTTCATGAAATGATTCATAATATTGCCCAAAAAAACTACACATGGCTCACCGAGGGCATCAACAATCACCCACACCTGTCTCTCAACCAAAGCAAACATAAATTGGGGTGAAAACAGGCAATTTTTGACTTTTGCAGGTGCCATGACCTTGTGTCTTCAACGCGAACAAAAAATGCTGACAAACCAATTTGCACAGTAGAAGAAAAAATTATAGGCAGGTGTGCTGTTTCATAGACAAACATTAGTTATTTACAATGCTTTTCTAGTGACACATCCCTGTGTGAACATTGCCTTACGGAGCCTTCTTTATTATCAGAGAGAATCAAATTCTGTTTGACATCACAGCAATTAAAACAGTCAAAAACTACTGAAATTGGTCAATTTATTATTTTTGCTGCAAAAAGTTTCAGGAAATTCCTGCTATTCACATCACATATACATCCTGTCCATTTTGCATAATGGACAGGATGTATATGTTAATAGTACAAATTAAAAAAGTGAGTGCCAAAAACCCACTATTCTAGATATTGACAAAGATAAAGTTTCTCTACTTGTTGATGCTACCAATCACTAAAAGAAAGGACAGTTTCTTATTTTTAAACACATAGCATAAAAAATAACCTGAAAACATTCACAGCTTTAACCTAGAGAATTGTTGTCAATGTTTAGTACAACTCTGACAGTTTGCAATTCTAAATTATCTAAAAATGAAAAAAGAAAGACAATGTCTTTGGTGAATGTATCCCAATATCCATTTGTAATCTTTAACAGCATTTAAAATCTAAAGTATTAGTTGTTCAATTAACTTATAAAATGCCCAGCCCTAAATATACTTCTTGTTGCATGTTTTCTGGAGAGACGTATGATTTTGTTTGATCTACAAATGGAAAGACCTCTAACCATAACCATTAATACTGTACATGTTGAGCCGAACTGTTGTTTTGGAAATTCTACTGAACTACCACTTGAGTGCTACTAAATCAGAGGGCTCTTTAATGAGCCACATGTTGAGAGCAGCGGTGCATCAGTGTGATGTAGCATGCCAATTAGTGATCCAGCCACATCAGAGCATGTGTCTCCCTGCAGGGGGGGTGGGAGGCACAATGATCAAGGCTGCACTAGTTTTCCCACCCTCCCTCCAAAGCCAATCAAGCATGCCTAATTGCTTGACAGATGAACTTCCTGTCTGCTGTTTGCGTGTCACTTTAAAGACTGCACCAGAAGACAGGTCAATGTTTATGTTTTTCTACATTTAATTGTGGCTGCTGCTGTGCACTGGAAATTCATATGCACATTTAAAAACATCTGATCATTTGTTTTGTTCAGATCTTTTGGTGGTTTTAGAGGTCATGGTAGAATTAACACAGTCTCACAGCCCGATTGTGCAGTCAATCGATTAACAAAGCAAGTCCTGGTTTGTGTGTATGTGTGTACAAGGGTTTACTGCCTAGCCTCTGCATGGCCAGTAGATTGCTGTACTGTGTTGAAGGTCAGCGAGGGCTGTTTAATGGTTCTCATGACGTCACTTTCAGTCTTGACTACAGAAGGCTGGATGATGGTAGCTCCCCTGGGTACAGCAACAACAGGTGGGCTTAAAGAGAGGATGTAGAATTGTGTGGATGCTTTGTGAGTGTGAGAGAGTTGGACCCTTCATGTTATGCAAGTTCCTCAGGAACCTGCTTCCACCCTCATATGCGTGCCAAGTAGCATATTTTCAGAAATCATCAAAACTCTGAAGGACACCAATTTAAAAGTAGGCAGAAGCTTGTGTATGGTCAAAATTACAGAAGCCCTGAGAGGGAATTGAGGAACAAATTCTTTTTTTTGTTCATTTTTTGTTCAGTCACTTTTCTTGTAGGGTTGTAAAGGATATTCACGTTTGTTGAAATTATTACACAAATATGCTAAAATTTATAATAACATATTTAGAAGAATGTTACATGATTGACAACAGACAAACAGTTTGCATGAGGGCCAATCACTAACCTTTTTGGTAAGCAAGTTTATGTGCACATGTGCAAGAATCACATTGCAAGATGGGCAATGTCTGCCACATGACCTAAATAACGTGAAAGTAACAATTTAAAGTTGATAAGCTTAGTAGTTAAAGCACAAAAAGCCACTTTGTGAAGTGTTCAAGACAGGCTTGAAAAGTCTAGTCTGAAGTGAATGTCAGTTAAATTTGGCCCAACATCTTCCTGTTCAGAGACCACAGATGAAAATCAGCTACATAGAAAAGTCTGACTCTAAATTTGGGTTGTGCATGACACCTATCATACCAACAAACTGAACTGGAAAAAGACTACACGTTTTGGCTATGTTAGTAAATGTAACTGTTTGAAGTAGAAGTTTGCTAGCAACATGACATTGCTATTTCAGGTCAGCTTACAATCTCCTATTTTCTCTTCCTGTTTTTTTTTTTGGTTTTGTTAAAAGTGTTTTATCATCTGTCTTTCCAACAAATGTTTGTTTGATCTTGGTATTATCAAGAGCTCCAATGATAAGAGTATGAAACATGCTTTGAATGATTCAAAGCATGTTTTTCAGTTTATCACACTTGAGAGAAAACATGGCTTTACCCTGCCTGCTCATGTAGAATTTAAAACAAAGCCAGACGATTTCTTTTCTCAGTTGGCTGATGTATTGTCAGTAACATGCAAAAGATGCTCATGATCAGCTAAAACAAATGTTCATTCAACATTAAAAAAGACATTGCATCAAAGTATTCTGGGTCTGTTTTCTGGATAGGCAGTATGTCATGCTTTTTCCTCACGTCTCAGGGCTTCTGTACACAAGACCAGGAAGTATAACGTAGTTTTGCCATACATACAGATTATATTGATCATGTTTATTTTGAATAGGTTTGTGTGATGTAATTGATACTTATTGTCTTTCCTATTCGTCTTTGTGTAATGACAGTGCCCAACAAAGGAACACAGCTGCAAACAAGAAGAGGGCCATACCCAACCAGGTACGTTCATCTTTCAGCTGTTCCACATTTCTTCTCCATTAACTGATTCCTCCAATTACCAGTCTGTTAATCAACCATGTGAAAGTACCTTCCTCCAGCCATGATATATTCCATGGCCTTAAATCTGCCTCAGATGATAAACTGTTTATAATACCTCATCTGTACATCAGTCAGTACATTTACATGGTGTTTTAAAAAAGAAATGTATTACTAACCAAAATGGGATTTTAAAAACATGCAGACGTCCAGCTCTGGCTAAATTTGGAAGAACACCTCAGCTCCTTTTGCTCTCATTTCATTACAGTGCCATAACAAAGCTTTTTGTTTTTATGAAATGAGTCATCAATCAGACCAGCTACCATAGAGTTGAATGGTCAACCAATCAGAGTAGGATCTCTAACAGGGCACCTTTGACAGGCTGAGAATACAGGTGGATCAGGGGCTCTCATTATACTGTGAGTTGATTTTTTTTAAACATCACAGTCGTGCGAACACACTGTAGCAGTCATCAAAATCAATTCCATGAACCCAAGTTGCAACAACGTATGGGCTCTCTAAACCAGTAGGACTAGCTTTGTAATAATGGGAAAGGCAACATTCCACTCTTAAAACCAACTTCACGGCAGTCACCCCCAAACAACTGTTTTTTGTATTGCTTTATTAATGCTCTGCTATTCAGTGAAATGCCATTTCAGTTTGTTTTCTTGGATTCTGGATTTTCTGGTGTAAGTATTACCAGTACTGTTTGAAACATACATAGCTTTAAAGTTGTCCATTTTTTTGACATTTCTAAAAGAAATCAGTGGTTTGTTTGGTATCAATAGTGATTTAGCTAGTTAAATATCTTAATAGAAGTGAAAGTGAAACTCAAGTTAACACTGCATGTAAACGTACTGACTGTAACCCCTGACTGTACCCAGTCTTTGCTCATTATGTTTTTCAACTCACTAGTCCTTGTTCATCATGTTCAGGAGTGGGTCCTCTTTGTGTTAACCACACTGATATTTCATCCAGTTTGAATTGAATTTGTCAGCCTCTGAAACAAGAATAATGTGATGTTGCTGATCAGATCAAGAGATCAAATTGTAGAGAGGGAGAAGCTGCCCTAGACGACCCTGCTTGCCTGCTTTCCTGAAACAAGTGTTTGTTTCCATGGCAATGGTTGATTGCTGTCTGCATGTGACCCAGGCATGTCATTTACCACTAAAGCAACAGTTAATCACAGAAAATGTTTGATGTTTTGTTGCTTTCTCATTAACACACCAGCAATTATTACATTATAGTTCCGAATGTGCATGGACGTTGCATCTGTCAACTGAGCAACAAATATGACATAACCAAGATTTGAAATAACTGAAGTAATTGTAATTGCATGTAACTCTCTTGCTCTGTCTCTCTCTCTCTCTCCTTTTCTTTCTGTCTCTTTTTCACTCTCTTGATGTCTCATGATTCTCTCCCCTTCTTCCTGTTTTTTCTCCCTTGGAAACTTTGATTCGCACCTTTTTTCATCTTATGAACTGTCCTGCTCCACACTTCTTTCTTCTGTCTTTCCCTCATCTCTCTGGCTCTTTCCTTCCTTACTCCTCTCTCCTTCTTCTTCCTCTGGTCTGTCCCTCATCTCTGCTTGTTGGCTTTCTCATTTCTTTTGGCTTTGATTTTGTGCTGTCTCCTTTTGCTTTAATTTTCCCCTTCCCCATCCTATTACTGCAGGGTGAGATTTTGGTAAGTACCTCACAGATTTAAACCACGCCCTGCCAGGGGGCAGCAGGGGTAGACCGTGCAAAGGAACTGAGGTCATCACACGCAGGTCAGGCTGTATGTTTAGGGTGGAAAATAGTCACTGCTGTGAAGTAAAGTTCAGAGGTCCAAACTGCTCCATTTTAAGTTGTTTTACCCCTCTGCAGCTTGGTGGACTTGAAGGGGGCCACGAGGAAAAGGTAGAGTGGCATGACTAATCAAATGTTTAAAATTGATAATTCAGCATTATTGAGCCAATATTGTGTCAAAATTAATATTTAGTTAAAGAAAACATTATTTTTTAAAAATATGAAGTTTGAAGATAGATATTTAATTCTAACTGAAAAAAATATTATTTTAAAGCATTGTTTTACTTACACAAAATAAATT